>JAKSZP010003997.1:0-256314 GCA_022478985.1 Massospora cicadina
GAAATTGTCCATCTCCAAGTCCAAGCCACTCAAGGCATTGTTATCACCACTGGAAGAGAGACATCCCAATCAAATCTCGGATGACCCTCCTTACCAGGATTTCAACTAGGTGACCTCGTTCTCTTTTATCATCATTGACCTGGAGGTCATCAGAACAAGCTTGATGTACTGTGGTCTGGGCCCTACGAAGTGATACATAAGGTGAAGTCTGAATACTCCATTGCCAATACCAAACAAGGGACTGTTGTAAACCGAGTGCATGATCAGTTCCTCCAGCCGTACTTCTCCCTCTGACAGGATCTTTTTTTAGTACTAGATGGTCCCACTGACAGGATCTTGAAGGGGGCCTTGTCAAAATTTGAGAGAAAAACCATCCCAAATTCCCATCTTCTGAATCCGGCTGTACCAAATCAGTCAGCAATTCCATCCAAGACAAAACTTTTTCTGGATCAACCTTACCAAGTACTGAGTCACGTGGAACGGGCTTTCCACCTTTTCAGTCAGGTGAGCGATGATATCCATTGAGGATGCCCTCAAGGAGGCCTTTCCAGAAGGTTAGTAAAGATCCTGATTGGATGAGGCTCCAAAGATCCTGAAGGCATTGAGTCCCCATGCACCCTATAAATATTGAAGCATTTTCAATTAATAAAATATTCAGTAAACTAACCTTGATTTTTCCGTTTCCTTTTTGGCGCTCACTTCCAATATTCCAGCTTTGAGCCACCACAAACCCTGGCGCCAGTTAAAAGAACTGTAGTGCTGACACTGGTATTTCCTAAACTTTTTGGGACTGGGTTGGTGGCGTCAGCAGCATGTTAGAATTCACCTCAAGTCTAATATGGTCTCATTTTCTAATGACCAGACGGAAGGCAAATTTCCTTTACTGGATACTCTTACTAAAACTCAAGGCCATTGATCAATTACTTTCCTTGTTTTCCCTGCGGGCTTTCCATCGGATTTCCCAGAAGCATTGATGGGATGCCAAAATATTTTGACTCCAAGAAAACTGACCGTCTCCCCCACATACAGAATTTGACTTGGGTTTTGGACAAAGGTGCAGTACATGAATATAAACTGCCCATTGTACCCGCATACAGCGGAGGAGGAGGCTGCTCTCAATGCATGGTTGGATGGCATTCTTAAGAGAGTGGCTGTTCAAAAATAAATATCCCTGGTCGCTCCCCCCATCATTTTTGCCAATAAGGGAATGATGGTTTCCTTTGTCCCTGCATGGATTATGGCCACCTTACTAAGATCACAGTTTACAATCCCTACCTATTGCCGTTGGAGCAGAAAATTGGTCAAGCAATTGCCAAATTGCATGAGTTCTCCAAACTCGATCTTGTTAATGCCTTTAATTAGATTTGGTTGATGGAAGGTCAGGGATGGCTTACCACTATCCAAATAAAATGGGGCATCTTTTAAATTTCGCATAATGCCTTTTGGGCTAAAGAATGCACCAGCCACATTTCAAATGATGATCAATAGTGTGCTGGGTGATATCTGGTTTACCTACGCGGTTGCATACATTGATAATAACTTAGTACATTATCCCACTCATGAACAACATGTGGAGGGCTTGGAGGCGGTAGTAGCTGCCTTACATAAGGCGGTACTGTTTGCTAAGCCTTCAAAATGGGAGTTTTATAAGTAGGAAGTTACATTATTGGGCAATCTCGTCTTTAGAAGATGAGTATGCAATTCCTCCCAACAAGTTGGATGCCATCCACAAGTGGACAATCACAACAACCAAAAGCAATTAAAAAGTTTCTTGGGTACTATTATATTCTTAAAAATCTCCCTTGCCTTATCCCAGTTAGTTGCCCCACTTCATCCGCTCACAGGCACAAATGTCCCCTTTTGTTGGATGCCCTAGTGTCAGTAGGCAATTGAACCAATTAAAGAGGTGTTATCACCCTTCATCTTAAAACATTCAGACCCCTATAAGCCCTACGTTGTAGCATGTGATGCCTCATCCATTGCGATGGGGGATGTTTTGCTTCAGGAGCATGATAAGTTGGGGCATCCAGTTGTTTATTTTTCCCATAAGTTCTCTCCCACTGAGCAGTCCTGGGCCATCTACAATAAGGAGTTGGCAGCCGTACATGGGCTTTGACCCATTGGCAGTATCTCTTACCGGGCGCTCAGCATGAGCTAACAGTGCATATGGATTACCAAGCTCTTCTCTATTTTTCAAGCCACAGAGGTTGGTACATCAACTGGATTGAACCTACTGGGTTTTGTGTAGCTTCAACTTCACGCATGAGTTTGTAAAAGGAGCGTTAAATGTTCTCCCAGACTTCTTAAGTTGTAACCCCGCACATTATCATGCTGACTCAAATGAGGTGGATCTGGTCACAGTCATTCCCCCCACCCAAATATTATCCATTGTACATCCAGTGGTTTTGGCAGTGGACTTAGCTCCTGACGCACCCCTAATTTCTCGAGTTTTAGCAGCCCAAACGGCCTGTGCATAAGATGTGGACCTTCTGGAGTGGTTGTCCCCCCTGCTTCAAAACATTCCTTATATTCTTTGGCTGAGGGAATTATTAAGTTTTGGTCACGGGTTTGTGCTCCCCCTTCTCCAGGCTGAAGTGATTCAGTCTTATCAAGATCCACCCGCAGTTGGACATCCTGGGAATAAGATTTGTAACAACTTAATCAAGAGTACCTATGATTGGGCGGGTTTGCCAAAGGGTGTTCCAGCCTGGATTGCAGACTGTGTAACTTTTGTGAGAGCCAAGTCAGACTGGTCTGAAAGGATATACTTATTCACCCCTTACAGCAGGCATATGGTCCATGGACATTGGTGTCTGTGGACTTTACTGTTGAACTTTTTAGTTCCAATGGGTTTACAGAAGTGATGGTGGCTGTCAATCGCTTCACAATTTCTCCCTATTCATTCCATGCTCTTCCACTATCACTTCTGAGGAATCTGCCCGTCTCTTCATTCGCCTTGTGTTCTCTATGTTTGGTATTCCACAGGAGATTGTCAGCAACCGTGGGCCCAGTTTATAGCATGGTTCTGGAATGAGCTTCTGTTGATCTTGAAAATTATGCCCTGTCATTCCACAGAATATCATCCCCAGTCTGATGGACAAACTGAACGGGTTAATCAGATCCTAGAACAGCACCTGCGGTGCTACGCTACTGCTGCTCAGGATACCTGGGCTGATGACCTCCTCTACACCCAGTTTTCATACAATAACAGAATATATGCCTCCATGTGGTTTTTCTCATATGAAGCAACATTGGGGCAAAGTCCTCATTTTTTATCATTTCATGCACTCACCCAGAGGTACCAGACGCCGCTGACCATGCTGAGCATGTTTGGGCCACACAGTCCTTGGTTCAGGAGCATCTAACTAAGGCTATAAGTGACTAAAAATGGTTTGCAGATTGGAAGTAGCTCCCAGCACATGATATAGTGGTGGGTTTATATGACATGCTCAACACACGTCGTTTGATGATGCAGGTGCCCTCTTGGAAGTTTGCAAGCTTTTGGGTTCCCACTTGGTAGAGGAATATTTGAATAATGGCGCATTCCGTTTAAAATTGCCACCTCACTGAAAGCAACATCTGATACCTCCTGTATCCCAGCTTTACCCATTTAAGGGGGCAATCCCCTCAGTCCCAGAGCTGATTGTGATTTAGGGTGTAGAGGAGGCTGAAGTGCAGGGCATTCTGGTAACCTGCAGATCTCAGCGGTTTGTTCAATATTTTGTCAATTGGAAGGGCTATCCAGCCTACAAGAACACTTGGATCAGGGCCCAAGATTGCGCAAACTACTTGGAGCTGATCAAGTCTTTTCATGCCACCCACCCAGAAGCCCTTCATCCTCCCCCTAAAACTACTATAATGGCGATCAAGCTTCCAAAGGCCCACAAAAATAGTGCCCTCACCCAGTTTTCCAAAGGTGACACCCCTCCTTTGGCAAAAGGGAAGGGTAATGTAATCCAGGGGAGCGTCCCCTCTTCCTAGATTAGGACAATGTTCCCATTCTCCACTAAAAGGGATCCAAAGAGGGCGTCTGTCCCTCTCATCTAACATGGTGATCTCGCCCATGAGGTAGATGAGGGTTGCGTACAGCCCTCCCTCTGAAGGTTCCACCACCTGTCCCCACAACTGCCTCCAACAAATCAGTACAGAAAATCGAGGAAATTTACGCCAAAATAATTGAAGATCGCCACTCTCATGAGCTGAAAGGTTCATTATGAAGTTGATGGCACTGAGCCCTCAAAATCAAGGTCTGGAAGTCTTAAATCTTCAATAATGAAGCCTGACAGGTTTACACATTCAATGAATGAGGAAAGAAGTTTCAAATTCTCAGCAAAACTCGCCTAAGGCTTTGGGCCATTGGGAAATGTTGGTGTCAGTATAAACCTGCTTTAAAATCTTCATGGACAAAACCTAATGGGCATGTACCTCTTATTAAGAATGTGTGCAGTGACAAATTGTTGGTTAAGGTTGCAAATGGCATTAAGCCATTGGGTAATGTTGTTGCTGATTCAGAACTCCCCTCAAAAACATCAGGGGAAAAGCCCAATGGGCATGTACCTCCATCATCAAATGTTGCAAATAGCTCAAAATCCTCCGCTCAAAAATCAGGATTTTGTTTGCTGCATCTTGCTTGGCCAAACGGATGCCAAAGCAACCAGGTGCAGGTGGGTTGGGTACCCCATACCCGTTTCTGACCATTTGGGACCACCCCTACATGGGGTGGCCTTGGAAGATTCCCGTTTCCTGTCAGGTGAGATGCCATCACACTAACCATTGGAAACACAGTGAATCTGCAAGCTTTGCGTCCAAGGTCAAATTGACAGTGATTCAGCCCGCTGCCAACTTCTTAAAATTCAGTCTATATTAAATTCATTTTCCTTCACTATTTAAAGTTCGCCAGGTTAGGTCAAATCTTTTTATTAAACTGAGGTAAGCTGACCAGGGGATGGACATTACTGAATATACGTAAAACTAAGGAAATAACCAACAGATATAAAATTGGGCACCCCAGGGTACTCAAGTTACCCCTGTTGCCAGCGGGACTGCTAGGTATGGGGGGTTGGTGCGCTACTCCGAGGGGGTTTCCCCTGCTATGGAGCAGGTGTAAAGGAAGGGGTCTGTGTGGAGGAACCAGAGTGGGAACCATGATTCTATGAGCGCTTTTTGCTTTGGTCTCATATATCCATAGAGCCAGGCTTGGAAGTGCTCCAGTAAGTGGACATGGAATCTGTTAATAACCCCATGGATGGTTGGGATTGTGCCCTTGTACGCATCTAATGCAATTGTGTGGATTGTCCACATTGCAATGGGTAATAATAGGGGAGCGGAGGGTAGATGAGATTGGTGACTCTATCTGGAGCGCGAAGATGCTCTTTGATATCGAGAATTCCTGTTCATTTTGGATCTTAAAAAGGCGTGCGACTTCCTGCCATATAGCTTTGGTTGGGGGGCATGTTTCTAGGTGGTGATGTAGGGATCCCTCCCCTCCACATACTGCACATGTTTTGTGGAGGGAGTTGGAGTGGTCTGCCATCCTATAGGTCCTTCTCAGACAGCGCCAGGCGTTTGCTCTTATCCTCAGCTGTAGGAGTGGGTGGTGAGTCATTTTTCACATTGCCTTCTGTGTGGTTAAATCATAGGGACTGTCCAACATATCTAGGTGTTCTATCCTGGCTATGTTTGGGGTTGTTGCGAGCATATCTCTCTGGGAGTAGTTTTTTGGGTTTCTTAATTTGAATTGAGGGCTAGGTCGTCCCCTTCCCTGTATAGTACCCATGTTCTCTATGGTCCATCCCATACAGCAGATAGCTCGGAGGATATGTTTGAAATGAGGGGAGGTTCCATGCGGACCTGTTGCAGTAGGGTGCTTGGCAAGGTATGAAAGTAGTCTGGGTGAACTATGTAAGTTGGTTAATTTGAGCGCCTGTGCAAAGTTAGTCCTTGCTGCTCCAGACCAATGTTGTTGCTGGAGGTCTGGAGCAAGGACTTCCTTTATCCAGGTACCTAGAATGTGATTGGCGTGGCTCTAAAAATCTATCAGTCCCATGCCTCCACTTGAGAATGGGCCAAATAGTGTTTCCATCCGTATAGGAGGGTGAGAGCCGGGCCACAGCCAGTCCTAGTAAGCGCGCGGATTGAAGTTATAAAGTTAGGTGATAAGGCGATCGCGTGGGCCTGGTACCACAGTATTGGGAGGCTGAGCGAGTTAGCAACTGTAACTCGTCCTGTTAATCCTGGGGTTCTTCCCTTGAGGGAGGCGACGCGTTTGGGTATCCGTTGTAACAGGTTACTTTCCATTGTCTCATTAGCATATCCCCCTGGTTCTAGCCAGATTCCAAGGTGTCAGACAGGAGTGGTGGTGGGAGGTGTTGCAAAGGGTAAAATGATTGGGTTTTTTCTTTGGGTGTTGTTATGAGGTTCTGATGTTGTGGCCCAGTTGTTTGTGTATTTGCCTAAGAGGATAATTTCTGTCTTTCTTTTGTTGAGCGATGCATTGCTCACCTTGGAGTATTCCTCTAAAGTGCGTTCCAGCTGTTGGCATCTTCATTGTTTGCTATACCTGCTACGCAGTCATCCACAAAGGCCAGTATCTTGACTGTAGGTTGTCCTTGTGCGGTTATCCCCATGAGACGTGAGTCTGTTACTTGGAGGAGTGGGTCAAAGTTGAAATTGTATAGCAGTGGGCTGAGGGGATCCCCTTGTTTGAGCCCTCTGTGTGGTTTAATCTTGTTTGTTAGTAATCCAGGGCCGCATACATCCATGGTTGCAGATTCTGTTAGGAGCATCGCCCATTTTACGAATTTTGGTTGTAGTTTCAAGGCATGTAGACATTCTTTTAGGTATGGCCAGCTAACACGGTCATACGCCTTTTCCTGATCCAAGAAGACCAGAGCACCAGTTGCTTTGGATTGGCAAATGTTTGCAACAGGGTGTATGTTGTTCCAGATTGAACGCCCTGGTATAAACCCAAACTGGTTAGGTGATAGGACGTTAGATGCAATTGCGCCTAATCTAGCTGCTAAAATTTTTGTTAGAATTTTTGTGTCAGTGTTGGAGGGTGCAATTGGGTGCCAGTTGGCCAGGTCCAACTTGTCACCCTTTTTATACAAGGTTATAATGTAGGATTCATGACCTCCTGGTAATAGGCGTGTTTCCAACAAGCACTGGTTCATAGACGCCAATAGGAGGGGGGCGATTTGTTTAAAATATTTTTTGTAAAATTTGTAGGGTATCCCATCAGGCCCTGAGCATTTCCTATGTGGTGCACCGCGAATTGTCTCCCAAAGCTCCTCCCATGTAATTAGGGATAGTATGTTGTAATTTGGTGGTGTACTTTGTATCTCGGCAGTTTGTATAAATTCTTTAATTTTTTGTGAATCTGTTGCCGTTTTGCAATATAATTTGGTGTAATAGTGGTGTACTTCCGCCTTGACCTCCTCAGGGTCAGTTGCCACAGTGCCATTGGTCTTGCAGACCTGTGTGCATGCAGGCTGGTTTCCAAGGGAGTGGAATTGGCAGAAAAAGTATTTCAAACAGGTTTTGCCTTCCTTTATAAACTTACCTTTGTTTGATACTTTGATTCTGTGTTGGTGTTTTAAGATGAGATTGTTAAGCCAGGCAGATATTTCTGCCCATTTGTGTCCCCAGTTGGGGCTATAGCCAGATCTCAGAGTATCTATCTCCAGGTGGTCTAGTTCCGCCAAGGTACACTTGATTGTGGCTGTGTCCGCGGTGTACTTATTTGATGCAATATGTCAGGTTTTTTTGATTAAATCCTTTTTTAAATTTTCCCATGTTCCAATGGGATCTGAAGTGAATGGGGCTGTGAATTCCGGGTTTGTAGCCTTGTTTTTGACCCAGTCAGATATCTCAGGCAATTTTATATTTTCTGGGTGAAGCCTTTTCCAAGGTGACACCTGTGTGTGGGATTGGGTTGGCGCTAACTGCACCATAATCAATTGGTGGTCATAAAAATTAATCTTTTTTGTTGTAAATTTGGATATTCTTGAGCGGTGGAATTGCAGGATGAGAATGTGGTCAATGCAACTCATCAATATGAGCGCTCCCTCACATATGTTGGGCTGCATCATGTGAGGAAGGAGTGGTGAACTGGGGGGAAGAGCATTCTGTAAGCCAAGAGATGCCTTTATTTTGTGGAATTCGATGTGTCCAGGTGGGTATCCCCTGGGATTAGGCCATCAATCTGTATTGGGGTTATCCCAGCAGTTGAAATCGCCTAACATAATGGTATCTGGTGGGAGGGTGAGACTAGAAATGTTTTCAAAAAATTTGTTTTCTCTCAGTTGCTGTGCACAGTGCATAGATATATGCTATCAAAATTATTTTCTCTTGGAATGTGATTGTTGCTACCAGGACTCAACTGTGTAAGTGTGATGACAAATTTGTAATTTTAAAACTTTTGTTGTATTGGACGATCACCCCACAGTGAGACGTCCATACTGATTGTGATGGTGTGACCCTGGTTGACCAGGATCCTTCTTCCCCTTGTAGACAGTGGGTTTCTTGGATGGCCAAGATATCTACAAGAGGTTTTTGCAGGAATTCCAGCTTTTTGGCTTGGGACATATGAGCCCTGGCTCCCACAATGTTTAGCATCCCTATTGACACTGAGGTGCCTGCGGCGCCTCAGGAGCGGTTGGGAGGGCCCTCTGGCCCTATCCCACCATGGCTCATTTTGGCCATGCTCTGCATCTGTACTCTAACTCTTTAACTGCCATTGTTGGTTCCCTTGATCTGACCCAATGATTCAAGGGTATTGCAGTTTTTTGCATTTGTGTCAACTTTTCCCACACAGGTCTCATGTTGATTTAATGCAGGTTGTTGATTGAGTTTTATATTTTTGAGGTTCAACTTTGGTGAATTGTGCACCGCATTTTCGCCTAAATTGTGGTTGCATTGTTCTTCAGTATGTGCATGACTGATGTCGCTTTGTGACTCAGTCAGGTTACTGTGAAAATTTTCGACCTGGGCATATTGTTCTGATTGGTTGGTTTGGTGAATATCCAAAATATCCTCCCAAATTTGTCTGGGGTTAATGGCAGACTCCACGTGTGCTGCCACTTCAGCCGCTGCTCACTTGCAGACTTTTTGTGCCACTTTATGTTGTTTGCTTATAACTGGGTCCATGATGGAGTATAGTCCATCTTCACCCCAGTGGAATGAGTGGTGACTGTCAGTCATTTTGGTGAAGTTTTCATTATCTTCATCCATTGCTTCCTCACAATAATCATTTTCCATTAAGCCCTCTTTCACAGGGCATGTGTGTTCCTTGTGGCCCAGTGAGCCACAGTGGTTGCAAATGGGCAGTGCGCGTTCTGGTGTAACTCAGAATGCAGCTGACTGGCCCCCATCTGTGAAGTGAAATTATGCTGTGCAGGAAATTCTGGATAAGTCCTCTTCCACTTCTGGGAAGGGGTTGATTACGGCAATAGCTTTGCCCATACACAGGTTGGGCATCAGGTGAAATTGCTGTAATTTGAGTTGTTGAATTTCTCTGTAGTCCATGAGACCTTTGCGGAGCTCCTCCTCGATTACCTTACAAGGAAGGTTGGTGGGGAATGAGTCAAAAGAGATGAACAAAGTTTTCACTTTGTTCCATCTGGTGCACGCGGTG
The DNA here is from genome assembly GCA_022478985.1 of Massospora cicadina. Classification (NCBI taxonomy): domain Eukaryota; kingdom Fungi; phylum Entomophthoromycota; class Entomophthoromycetes; order Entomophthorales; family Entomophthoraceae; genus Massospora; species Massospora cicadina. The sequence continues at coordinate 9,635 of JAKSZP010003997.1, forward strand.
TGCACAATTTTTTGCCCTCAGGGAGGGCAATTTCCACACAGACTTTTGCTGCAGCATCGGCTTCATCAGCTGTTTTGAAACCAATATTGATCCAGCTGCAGCCCATGTTGTTGGTGGCTATATACACCGCATGAGGGAAAAGTGAGGGCTGTGCCTCACATGTTTTCTCCCACAGGGTCATTGACTCATCCCCAAGGAAGAGTCTGATCCCATGCTCCACCTTTGACAAGGGTTGGTTGAACTGAATATACATATATTGCGCGTGCTTTACAGTGAATACCATAAACCCAGATGGTGTCTGAGTTTGCAATTTCTTTGCAGATTGGGTTCCTGGTCCCCCTCCAGGGCGTTTCTTGCCCTTAGTTGCACTGTTAAGCACACCGCTCGCCACAACGCTTGCCCATGTTGTATTTATTTATTGATAAAGTCGCCCATCTTTCCTGTGTGTGATTATCCAAATTTGCTGTCCAAATTGAATCATAGTTACTAAAGTGATTGTTATGAGAAAGAAAAGCTTATGTTAGGTCAAATCTTGAGGGCCCCAAACCCAGTGCTTTACTAAGTTATTCCCCAAATTGACCATCTATCTAAGCAGTCGTAACACACTGAGAAAATTGACAGTCAATTTTCTAATTTATCATTCATAAAAAGATGTCCCCAAGTTCCCAAATTTTGATTTATTATAAATTTTTCTTGCCAAATTCCCTATGGTACTAACGATGTGGCCCCTTGGGCCCCAGATTGGTTGGGCAATACAATTCATGATAGTAACTATAACTCCTACCACAGTCAACTGGGTGTATCATGTAAGAATTCTCTGAGAAATTAACCCAATTGTTGAGGCCATTCACCAGCAGGATATTGGAATCCATTGGGCCCATTTGTCTCCACTCCAACTGAGGATCTGCCCCTCACCTCCTTTTTGTTCCAACTCTCCTATGAAGAATATCAAAACAGCTAATCTAATTGCTCTTCTCCCTGCAGTAAGGCCCACTGGGTCTAAAGTTGCAACTGCCTGGTTTCTTGATGGATTCCTTTTTACACTCACAATTCACTTATGAAAACCATCACACATCTCCCCACATAATCCAATGTCATCCAAGCAACAATGATTCTGGCATTCTGGCTTGCCTTTTGGGTGCTTTTTTATCCCAACTGGCAGTATGGTCTAAACTTTCTATGCCATCTCCATGATGGCACCTCAACTTGAAGGCGTTTCCTTTTCACACAAAAAAAGGCCTGAAAAATGTTGCTATCCCCAAAACTTTTCTTTCTGATTACTATCACTTTTAGTAATATGATTCAATTTAAACAGCACAATTTGATAATCAATACCAGGTGAGATGAGTATATATAATAAAGCAAAGAGCTGGGCAAACGTGGTAAAGGGCAGCGGACCTGGACCTGCACCACCCAAAGGTACTAAGTGCACAGGTACAAATGAAAATCTCAATAAAAACAAAAAAAACCCAAGGTGCCGCCCCCCGCAGGTTTCATTAATTTTTTTGGTAAAATACTGCAGTCATATGAAAGTATCCAAATCACAACCACTGTCATTGGTGGAACATGGGATACAAGTTTTCCTAGGCGTAGAGACACTGACAATGTGGGAAAAGTTTGGCGAAGCCCAACATGAATTTTTTCTGCATGCAGTGTACTTAACAACCCATACTATCCGCAAAGGTTGGGTAAAGCTTGGGTTTGAAACTGCAGAAGAAGTGAACAAAGCAGCAAAGGTCAGAGTAGTACTTGACCTTCCCGATGGACAGCATTTGGTACCAACAAAATTGAATCCATTGGACTGAATCAAAAGACATTTTTATAATTTTTGATTATCTTCTGACCACACTGGCGCGCACAGTAGTTAAAAGACATCTCCGAGAAGGCTTGGAAGCCTACAGAGAAATCAAACAATTCAAAATGCAACAATTCCAGCTGATGCTGACCCTTAGCACTGGGAAGTAAATAGCAATAATTACCTGAACCAGGATATAGTAGAGGTTATTACAAAAATTCCTCACATAGCATCTTTTACCATTGATGGGAATAAATCACAGCTGTTCCACACAACAGTAGAAAGTGCACCCCCCCCCCATATGCAACCACTGCCAGGCCTTTGGGCGCAAGTTTACGCTTGCCTCATAAAAGAAGGCTTGAGAGAAATGGAATTATGTGAGGAGGAAATGGGCGAAGATGACTCCAGAGTATGCCAAAATCATGGATACTACACAAGCCTTCAACTGGGGAGAATATGGGCAATTAAAAAATTGACTCTATTTCCCCCAAAGAACAAAGAATGGCCAAACAAGCTTGCAAGCTGGCCGTGGCCAAGGCAAAGGCCTCAGTGGAATTATCCCTATTGATGGAACATATCTAGGAAGACATGGATAAATTTGAATCAATGAACTAATCAAATCCTGTGAAAACACAAACACCCAATACAAACAGATTGAATTCAGTGGAACCCAATTTAGAAATAAATGCAGCAAAACTGGGGTTCAGTGAACCCCGAAAAATTGCAGTTTTTAACCCAATTGGGAAGGAAAATCAACAATGGAATGCGCAAGAAGATAATGCAGCCAATAAAAGCATACAAGTGCACCGCAATGATAAATTGAAACCAAGCAAAGCCAAGAGAGGAGTGAAAATAGCGGCAATGAAATGGGCAGAATACACTTCAACTCCTACTCATGGTTTTTCTCTCTGCAGCAGAGGTGCATTGGAGATTAATGTGAGCAAGGGAGTAGGGCTGTGGCCCTGCTAACTGCTCCTGAGGCGCATCAGGCATCTCAGTAGAGATAGGGATGCTGAACATAGAGGGACTCAAGACCTTAACATCCTGGGCCAAGAAGTTGAGTCTCCTACAAAACCCATCTGTGGATATCCTGGTGGTGCAGGAAACCCACTGTCCACAGGGAGAGAAGGAGGCATAGGAAAAAATGCTCCTCCCAACAATATTATTTTGGTCTCAAGACTGTGGGGTGATAGTATGTGCAAACCAAAGCTTTAAATTTATTAATAAAAATTCATTCCTGGATGGCTGCATACTCAACATAAACTTCTCATGGCACACCAAAGTGCACACAATAGCAAGTGTATATGCTCCAAACAGTGCACATGACCGAAGAGAATTTCTAACATCCCTAACACAACTAAATCTACCAGCAAATACTTTCATAATGGGAGACATGAACTGCTGGATTAACCCAGATATGGACAAATGGCCATAAAAAACAGAGATACCACAAAGGCAAGTAGAACTCCGCGTACTAAAGGCCACCCTGGGACTATATGATCTGCTACCAAAAAGGCTACCCCTGCTACAAAACATGACATGCCCACATTTACACAATGGTACACTTGTCTCTATGTTAAGGATAGACCTAATACTCACACCAATAATTTTCCATCACCAAATTCAAAAATTTAATACTACAAAAATCGAATTTTCTGACCATCAGCTTGTTTCAGTGTCTTACAAACCGGCGGAACCAAGTACCCAAGCACCCAGATGGTGCAGAACACGCCCAGAAAGTTTAGCTGACTCAGAATTTTAATTTTGGATGGAGGAAGTATCCTCAACCCAGGATGTTCAAACACCTTTTTGCTTGGACCCACTAACCACATGGGAAAACTTCAAAAAATTTAACAACCCAACAAATTAAACATAAATCTTCCAGAAGATACAAGGCAGTTTCATCCATTATCAAACACACCCCAGCTGAAAGTGACAATCTAGAAAACAACGTACCAAGTACAGGATACAGCCCAGGATAGGGTCACAAATTGGCGGAGGTTTCTGCTCAGCTAAACACCCTGATCTGCAAACACACAAAAATGGGGTTGGAGTTCAATATAAAGGCAAAAACATAAGAGATGGAGAAACTTGCTTGAACTGCTTTTTCTGTCGATTCCATGCCCAGAAAAATACAATAGCCTGCACACAGGTCTGTTGACCAGACAAATCCATAGCAGAAACACCCAAAGAAGTCATGACTGAAGTGCACAGGTTTTATATGAAATTGTATAAATCCGATCTGGTTGAACCAGAAAAATCAAAAAAAAATTCCTTAGAAGCGCACATATTGACACCTTGGCCCAAAATAACAATTTAATCAACTTAATTTCACGTGAGGATATATGGGAAGTAGTATGTGGTGCACCAAGAGGGAAATGCCCTGGACCTGATGGGATTCCCTATAAATTTTACATAAAATATTTTACTAACATTTCCAACATTCTTCTAGCTTCAATGAACAAGTGTATTATGGAAACATGCCTCCTACTTGTAGGCAAAGAAGCCTACATGGTCACTTTATTTAAAAAAGACAGATTAGACCTCTCCAACTGGCGCCCAATTTCCCTAACCAACATAGATACAAAACTTTTCTCAAAAATTATGGCCAAACGACTAAGAGAAATTGCAACTGATGTGATTTCCCATAACAATATGTATTTTGTTCCAAGAAGATCCATATGGGACAACATACACACAGTTGCAAATGTTGCCAGTCCAAAACCTCTAGAGCTCTGGTCTTCTTAGACCAATAGAAGGCATACAACAGGGTGAACTGGACCTATCTTAGGGCCTGCCTTCAAAAATTCAAACTTAGAAGTAGATTTATAAACTGGGTGATGATGTTCACATAGTCAGCCACCATGACTGTGTGGGGAGCAGGTTTTTTAACCAACCAGTCATCCCACAGAGAGGACTCAAACAAGGAGACCCTTTAAGCCCTCTAATTTACAATTTTAGCTTGGACCCTCTAATCTGGAATACAAATACACTTCTCAAGGGAATCAATGTCAAGGTCCAACCACCAGTCAAAAATATGGCCTTCACTGATGATTATGTGGTGGGAATATCCAACAATCAGGACGCTTGCAGAATAGAGAAGATAATACAGAAATATTCAGCCATAAGTAACGCATCACTTAACACTGAGAAAACGGAAGTTTATACTCCTGAGGAAATATCAGACCCAGTGGATGCCATCTACCCAGGGCCAACAAACTAATACATCAAGACTTCTTACCAGGCATAGGAGGCAAAAATTAGCATTGACCTCACTGAAGCTTCCAATTACCACCAAGCCAACAGCTGGTCCTGTTTGTCACTTGGGAGTATGGTTGGAAGCAGGAGGTTGCGCCAACTTCATTATGGAAAATCAACTTCAAGACAAAATATTAAAACGCATTGCCTTCTTACATGGACACCAAACAGGTCTAACAGGAAGGGTCATGGTAGCCAACTCTATGATTCTATCAATCATATGATTCACAGCTCATGCAATCGCTTTCTTACCATCCTTCTTCAACACAATTAACGCCCTATTACAAGGATGGCTGTGATCCAACCACAATCCCTCTGTATGCCTCAAAACCCTATTTGGCTCTAGAAGGAATGGAGGTATGGGGCTTACTAATTATGTAGAGCAAGAGACCCATATACTATGATCCTGGATAGCTCAGGTGACTAACCCAGATCTTCCAGATACACACTGGGCCAGAACAGCAAGATATAACTTCACATGTGCACTCCAATTAAGAAACCCAGATCACCCAAACACATTAATCAAGTACCTGGCATCCCATCCTACAGCTGCAGGATCACACGGCACTCCTGCACATTTCAAACAAATACTCCTAGCCATGAGAAAAGCAACATGGCGGATCCACATAAATGGCCAAACCAGTCACTGAGGATGCCCAAGGCTATCCCATAGACAGGAAATCAATGCCCAATTAGTCACAGACAATACTTTAAGCAAAAACCCAAGTACCATAGCCAGGATTGATTACCTGGACCATATGGACATACCTTAAAACTTGGAAACTCAAAGAAGAGTATGGAGATACACACATCACCCTCTACTCCAACCCAGGATAAGAGCACATGTATGGAGGTGTATGAGGAGAGTATACCACACAGCATAACGGTCAAATGCCACTCATACCTCATATACAATATGTGGTCAGTATGGAAGCCTAGCCCACCATTTAGAACAATGCCCAACATCAGTGGCTGTATGGAAAGAGGCCATGCGCCTATTCCACCAAGAAATTGGACAACCATTTAGCCTAGCAAGGAGCATGTTCATCCTAAATATGGAATCTCCTATCCACCCATCCCTCAGGGCATTAATAGTAGCAATAGCACTATGGACAATACACACAATGGTACTGGAATCGTTCACAGGAGCAGCGCCCACAATCCAAGAAGCCATCCATTGCTTCCACAGCCATATATTGGAACATTTCCAAGCATGGCTTTTTGGACACATGACCCCCTGTAACAGAAGGACAACCAACACATAGTTCCCCATATAGTTTCTAAAGGTTGATCCTTTCCTTCACACATGCTACATCCAAGAATAAGCCAGCACAACTCCCCTTCCCTACCATCCTAAACTTGGTGATCCTTGAGGGGCCTTGAACCCTCTGGGGTGTCTTTAATTGTAAAATTTCATTAGTTCCCTCACTATATTGGAAGTTCTTGTCCTTAGCCCACCTTCCCCAAATATATAAAGATGGCTATTCCCTTCATCACCCAGGGCGATCTCATCTATGTGGTGGATGAATGGTGGGTGACAGCCTACCCTTTGAGGGTTCCTCCTTCCCCACCCTATTTAACCACAAGTGAGCTACTTAAGTGAATCAGGGTGGTGTGCACTGAGGCCATAATGGGAAGAGGACGCTGGCCAAAGGGTGATAGTGATCATGTCGCTTCAGCTCTAATGTTGGGGTCCACTGAGGGGGCAAAGAATATTAATCAATCAGAGGCTCAACTCCAACCAAAATTTCAGGTTGCACTAATAAGACAAAAATCTAAATAAATTGGGGGGACCAAACCCAATGAAACTTTGTGTGAAAATCTGTATGATACTCAATGAGATAAGGCCCCTGTGCCCTGGCCATGGGCACTTCCAGTCACCTGCAAAATGATTCCATGCTGAGCCAAGCAGGATTGCAGTGGGAGGACAAAATAATGGCAAAGCTCAAGCAGGAGTCAGATAGCCATTGGAAGGCTAATTCAGCATCAAGTTAGTTGCAAGATTTCATTCCACCAAAATTAGTTAGGTTTGTAACTCCTTCATTTATGCATTTTCACCTATTCCTAAGCCCCTAAGCCTTAGGCAATTATCCCTCACTGAGTTGGTTGTTGGTCAATCCTTTACCTTTAGTTTTTAATAAACTTCCTACACAACTAAAGATTTAATTTATTTAGTTTTTATAAAAGTCAATATCTCAGCAACCCCAAAAAAGTTTCTCAAATTGCATCATGATTGAGCCTAGTAACTGTTCTCACCACGCTGCTCCCTACCTTTGTCAAATGGGGTGTCACATGTGTGACCTATAGGGGATATTCGCTGCTGGCCAGCACTCTTTGGCAGAAAGATATGCCAATGATGAAGATCTTATCTCCCCATTAGGTGAGGTTTCATGACCTTGCCACCCAATCTATCATTAGTGGCCCTGTGGCAGATTCTGGCTTTTCCATTGTACCTGACGAGTCCCTCATTTTTGAACCATCTGGGCCCTCAGGGACCATTATTTGGTTGCTTGTCAGGTTGATGGTTATGGCAACCACCAGCCATCATCCTCAGTTTTCTTCCATCCCACCTATTTATCAAGTCACTCAGATGGCAATGCCCTTGGCATTCTGGTTTGTCTTCTGGGTGCTCATGCACCCCAACTGGCAGGCCTTTCTCAATTTTATCTGCCAGTTGCATGACACTTGATCCCAGACTTTGACTAAATATATAAATACCCCAACTTCTAAATAAAACGATTCTCATTTATAATCTAATTTTTGCCTAGTTTTTAATAAAGATTTGCTGGTTTAAATTAACAGAGATTAGCCTTGGCAACAAATATTCCTTCAAATGATGGCTCTAGTACTCAAATGTCTACTAGGAGATTCCACCGGAGCTACAGCAACTAATAATTGCATAGCCTTTAAAGGCCAGCCTTCAAATTTAGGTAAAACTCAACAATAAAATTAAGCGCTTTAACATAATCTTGACACATCTCAATATAAAATAATTAATCACCGCAAAGTTTTTTCTATCTGCAATATTATTTATTTTCTACTACTTTATCTTTTTCAAATACAAAAAGTAACTGAAATCACTATCAGAAGTGTTAAGAAGTCATTATCTTTATTCTAGCGGAGCTGCGCACAGCCTCCGGTGTTGTATAGTTTAATCAATAGGACTTAAGTATTTTAATTATATGCCTTGGGCATAAAATAGGATCGCCTCTAGTAGCTTTAAGCATTTTAATTATACCTGATTCACTTAAACAAAGTCCAATTTTTATAGTGAGTTAACAAATAAAATACCCACACTTATAAAAAAGAAAAATATATTTCTATAGAGAGATGGCATCGATTTTGACCCCCTAAAAAATCGAACTAAGTACTTCAAGCTTTTCAAAGCGTAAAATACTCTTTCAAAAACATCTTACATAAAAATCTGAAAATACTTTTAGCAATATCAACCAATTATATAAATACAACTATACAGTACTAAATAATTGCTTTTAGTAAATAAAAAACTCAGACTTTTATAACAATTTATCTTGCGCGAAGAGCACCCGGTATTGGTAGCTTGTATGAAGAGGAGAGTATGTTCTTGTAGATAAACCGGTTTTTGACCAGTCTATATCAACATAACTAATCTCAGGAGGCGAAGGGACAGCTGTGCTAAACAGTGTCGCCGAAGGATGAGGAAGAATTTCTTCTAGAAATTCTTTCGCTAATGGAAGCCTTGATTTGGGATGATTGCAAGGCTGATATTCAACCTAAAAGGAAAAATATATTTCAGCTGATCTTTACAAACACTAAAAAAGTAGAACAAAAGCGTATTTATATTTTTAATACTGGGTAGTTCCTTTCTTTTATGCAAAATTGGATAAATCCTTCTCAGTTTGCATCTTTTTACTTGTATAGCAATAAAGTTCATGTTGGGAGGGACCTACGCCTCCCACCCCACCTTAAGGATTGCTCCTCAAAAGGGATATATGCAATTTTATTTTTTATAAAAAATATAAAAAAATAAAAGCATGTTTTTATTACCTCTAATAAGATCCCCTTGTAGCTTGTGCCAACATTTAGATTACCGGCGCGTAATATAAAATCACCCAACTCAAAGATGAAACCCTAAAGATAATTAGAATTGGGATAATAAAACCAATACATCTATCTGAGCAGACTGACGGTGGGTCCAGATGTTAGTTAATTTAGATAAAAGGGGTTCGAGATTAGGATCGGACTCTATCAATGGATCGGGGGACCAAGAAAAAACTTTATTTGGGAGGTTTGAAAGCGTTAGCTGATATAAAGTCTGATTTGGGTGCCTCTGAATTTCATTAATAACTGCTTGTTGTGAAGGAGTTAGATGAGAGTTTTGAAGTTGTTTTAACTGGTATGCCTGGTGCCTAACACTCAAAACGATGGCGCTATCTCTAAACAGCTTAAGCGTTCCACTCCAGCGGCTGATATTAGTACCCTGAAATTGGTTAATAACCCTATCTTGCAATTGGAGTAAGCTTTGTGAACTATTCGCGTCGCTCCATCTAGTTACACTGTGTAATTAATTAGCCTTTAAACAGAATGTCGCTGAGCTTAGTTTTACAAATAAGCGTGATTACCATACAACACCCATTCTTCTGTTTTCATAACACGCCAAAGGATATAACCCTTAATTGAATATTTCCTAGTCAATCTAGATTGAACCTATCATACTCGATAGTTTCAGAATCATTCTTATTTGCCAATTCCCATCCACTCGCCCAAATAGATTAAACCCATCAGGCTTAATAATTTCAGATTCGATCTTATTTTCCAATTCTCACCCACTCACCCAAATATATTAAACTTATCAGACTTGATTAGCTTCGATGAGCAAATTGGTGAATTATTCAATGAAATATTCGTCAATCTTCACCCATTCGCCCAAATAGATTGAACCTATCATACTCGATAGTTTCAGATTCGATCTTATTTGCCAATTCTCACCCACTCACCCAAATAAATTAAACTTATCAGAAACGATTAGCTTCGATGAGCAAATTGGTGAATTATTCAATGATATTTGTCAATCTTCACCCACTCGCCCAAATAGATTGAACCCATCAGGCTTGATAATTTCAGATTCGATAAGACTTGCCAATTCTTACCCACTCATCCAAATAGATTGACCCTATCAGACTCGAAGGTTTCAGATGTCAGCAGTCAGTAAGTCAGTCAGTCAGTGAATAAAATTTTTTTAAGTAGATTAATTCGTGACTAATTCTGATCGCTGCCGAGTTGTTAATTCTTACGCTGCTTCATTTTTTAGCACTAGGTGATTCTTGCGCGCTTCAGCCCAAATAAAATTACTTTTCAAGCTCCATAATCCAACTACCTTTTACATACCGCCGTTATCTAATAACTAAGTATAAAAAGAATATAAGGGGGGTGGAAGGTGAGTCAGTAAGGGCATAATGCTACCAACATGAAGGTTGCGGGTTCAATTCCTATCCTTCGCACATCGATCGGGGTGCCAGCCAAAGGAAGCTATTGGTGGTTAGTAGGTCTCATAACACAAAAACCTTACCCATGACATAACCAGAAAAATTTGAGTCCTGATCCGGAGGTGGAAAAACTTTCTTCGACAGAGTTGACCCTGTTCAGGTTTCATGTCATTTCTTTCTTTCGGTAATGCCTGTCCCCTGGTCAGCTTGCCTCAGTTAAATAAAAAAGAATATAAGGGTCAAATAACTTAAAATTAATTCCATATTTATAATATCAATAGAAATTTATTTATATCCCCAATAATTTCTTTATATTAAACAGTTATTAACTTGCCAAGGATAGATAAATTAGAGTTTTTATTTAATTTATATTACTGCTGTTGATTTAATAAAACCACACATAATATATCTAGAACTTTGATCAAATTAGAATAAAAACTGCTTGAATTATATCTATACCCTTCTGTGCTCATTCCTTTATTTAATTTATATTACTTGATCTTATATTTTGTATGTTCTGAAAAAGATTATCACAGGCAATCAAAGAAGATAAAGAACACTAAAATTTTTACAGTGCTGTTGATGCCTTCCATCCTAAGAATTAAAAGATATAAGATATTTATATAATATAGAATTATATAATTTTGAGCCAGTGTTTATATTAATTAACCAAATGGTTGCAAAAATTTTCATATGCTTATATATACAATGGCTCATAAGATGAAAGAGTATTATGCATTATATTTTAATCCACTCCATTTGTCTATAATATCAGATGGAAAGCCAATAGTCTGTATTTCCAGAAGTTACAGGCCAAGTTATAGTTGATTATAAAAAATATCATATAGCATAGAGTTTCTCATAGTAGGTGCTCTTAGGTTATGGTGATATACCAAAACATCTATACAAGATAAAGTAGTATATACCATGAAGATTTTTGCAGTCAAATCTTTAGAAATAATGCCAAACAATTCAAATCATAAATAGGCAATAAAAGGTAAACTTTTTTATATTTTTTATTTTATTTGAGGTGGGCCAATCTGGGGATAATACTACACTAATAAAGGATGAAGGGAATTTGAATTAATGATGAAGAAGGATAAACTCCAGAAAACCTCCATGTGCAGCATATAATAAGCAGGAACTCCATGGACCACCTTTGCTATTTGCTATCTCAGTTCAGTGCATTGGTTCACAACACCAACACAGTCATAATTGTCCCCTACCCAAAGTTCATCTACCAGGATTGAACTTAGGGAGGCAGTAGTAGAGGGTCCATATTCTACCACTGTGGTATCCTCCCCTAACTTTTTTATCTTAGGTAATTAATAATATTTAAATTTTATATAGATTCTAATATATTATAGATTAGGTCTTTAATATGTCAGAACTAAAAACCCTACCATTATTTTCTTAGAATTTGAAACTAAGTCTTTCCTCTCCTTAGCATCCCTTTGATTTTTATAATCAGTTCCATTTTTATTTATCCTAAATTAAAAAATATGCCATTGAGTAATGATCTATTCAACCTTACTTGGCATTCTCAATATAGAAAGTCAGGATTTTTATTAAAATTTAATTACCAGCCAGGTTTCTCAGATTTATTTCTAAAACCTGGTCAAGCTTGGTGAATTAACTGACCTAATCTCATAAGCCCCCAAACCTTTTTAAGTTGGGTTCAAGATCTCTTGTGCTACTTTCATATATGTGGCTGATCAAAAGAGAAAAGAATTTTGATCCAGATGAGTTAAGATTCAATTAAAGCCCAGACATCCAGGGCCTAAATGTTATAAAAAAACCAAAAAGGAGAGTTTTAGAATTTATGTAAGGAAAACACTGCTTTTGGATGATATCAAAGATCCTAACACTAAGCCAAATGGCTGGAGTGTAGAAAACTGCAAGTCTTGCAAGGGCAACTCCCAAAGGTGGGTGTGAGAATCCAGCTTATTTCTGCTCACTGATGCTAGATGCTGCTGGATTTCACAACCAATTCAATGAAATTAAAGATAAAAACATGAATAAATAAAATCTGGTTTTATAAGTTGTAAAAGCTTTGGGGTTTCTAAAGATGTACAAGTTCACTTAACTATTTATTCTGGGAATAAACTCAATTTTGCTAATTGTATGAAGACAATTAGCCTAGTTGAGTTTGGGTAATTGAGTAGCTTCAGCCCTACTCTGGCAATATAAAGGGGTTGGAGTGACTTTGGCCTCACTCTGGCAGTATATAAGGATTTAAGTGACTTCAGCCTCACTCTGGCGTTGACACTTAGATGGGAAGACTTCCTATAACTTCACTCTGAAGTAGACAATCCACAATTGGAAACAATAAAGTATTTGCAGTACTAAGGTGTTTTTTATTAGTAGAGAGAGGGAATATTTAATGGTAAAAATGAGGTAGAACACATAATGTGGGGTACTTGTGGTAACCCCAGGTTCTCAGCACACCTAGCTGAAAAGGGATATCTTGGAACGCCTAGATGACAGAAAAGGAATATTTGTGGGGAATACTCCAGCTGATATATGGGGAATAGTGTAATTAAATTGCTATCCACATGTTGGCTACCAAACCTGACAATTCCCCACATATAATTACCCATTTTGAGTTAATTTACTCATCTTCAAGTTATTGGCAACAATCTCTGACAAAATTTTAACTGTAATTATCATTAGATATAATCCTATGAGCATTACAATTAACCATTTAATTGGTAATTATTGCCAATAAGATGGAATAATCAATCAACGTCTCAAAGCTTAATCAATAAACTAAATTGAATAAATGAACCAATTATTATAAATTAATTGAAGCTTAAATAATTTGCAAGCTGGATAATGTGGTCATATAAATTTCCACACATCCTCCCACTTGACCAAATTATCAGCTTAAAAAATGTCTCATCCAATAACTCCTTCTATGAACAGATCTTATCTAGTCTGAGCGAAGTAGATGCCTCCCATTTTCAGGCAATGTCATGAACAACTCAAAGAGGTATCCTTTCTGCTCCAGCTAGATCTAGCCCTCAAGTCAACTTGAATCAGCGATCCCCTCTTCAGCTCTTCCCACCATGGTACCAATTTCTGAAGAGGGGACAGGGTTGGCAGTTTCATCATTAAACTCCCATTCTTTCATCCCTCATTCTCTTGATGCTAAGCTCAATTTTGAGGCATTACTATATTTGACTCCCATTGTGCTAAATTCAGTAATTGCTCTTGAGAATAACGAGGCAATTTCTCCTGACTTAGATCAATCTTTTCTTATCAAGTCAGATCTTCTATCCAAGTTTTTTTCCAATTTGGCCAATTTTATAAACTGACTATCTTGTCTACCAAATTAACAATTGGTAACAATGAGCGTGCAGAACTTCTGTATCATGAACTTTGGGGTAAATTGACTGAGGTCCTTAATATCTCCTTTGCACCTTGTGACCTCAATAGTTTACTTGATTGTGATTCTGCTTCCTTTGCACTCAGATTTGCAGGGCAAGTACTTTGTATGTGGGCCACTTCACTCCCCGCCTCACCAAAATTTCACCTTTCCTTTACCTTTTAATTCCAGGAGGCCCACGGCCACTGCCTCCAAGATGCTATTTGCTGCTTGCATGATTACTTTGCAACAGGGACTATCTGGCAATATCTTCCCTTAATGGCAATAATTGGGGTATGGTTCAGCAGCTTCCTGCACATTTCCCTTGTTTGTTGTTCTCTCATATGCCAAGTGTTCTTGACAAAGCCCATCATAAAGCACTCCAGACACAGTTTCTGGAACCTGTGCCATATCGAGATTACATAGACTTGTTTGCAGATTGCATATTCCTGCATTGCTGTTTTTCTCCCCAATCCAGGGTTTCCCAACTTGCTGAACTGGACGTCCCCATTACTCTTCCCATCATTGCATATTTGCAGTTTCCTCCCCAAGTTTAAAGAACTTGGTTTTGTCTAGCTCTTTCCCTTGCAAGTATTCAATCTCAGATTGACTTTGGTGACCTCTTCCACAACATTGTCATTCAACCTCCCTCTCCCAGAGGCGTCAAAGAGGAGCTTGCAATTTGCAACCTGAGGCTTAAAAAATAAATAACTTAAAACAATTTTTTTTTGTTTTTTTCTTATTTTTATAACTTTTTTTCTTTATTTTTTAACTCTTTATTTTTTTTTATTTTTTAATAACATTTTTTGAGAAATTTGCTGTGTACTCTATTAATCACATGACCATTGGATATATTCTTGATTGTATAGGCATCACTTGCCATTTTTGCAATAACCTCAAATGGCCCCAACCATAATGCATCTAGCTTATTTCAGTGACTGAACCCATGAGTATCACAATAGTCTACTTGATCTCCAACAATAAATTCCCTAAGAGTGGATCAACTCTTATCTTTGGCTTTTTAGCCTGAAACCTTCTCTTGATTGTTGTATCATAGGCTTGAGATTGAAGATCCACTATTATGTTTGTGAGTTGATATAGATATTTTTATGCGCTTATCCCTGGAGTCAGGTCCACTACTGAATAGAGAATTGGCAGCAATGCTGCTCTACAACCATACAATAATTTGAATGACATTTTTCCTGTTGCTGAATGGAAACTGATATTATATGCAAAAGTTACCAAACTTAGATAAGATGCCCAAGATGACACTTTACCTGATATCAGCTTCCTTAATGTAGTGGCAAGTGTCCCATTGACTCATTCCACAACTCCGTTTGTTCTAGGCCAATAGAGATCAGACACCACCCCCTTAATTCCCATAAGTTCATTCAGGTGTGGAATTACAAACAAGGTAAAATTAGTCTTGGTGTCACTCAGCAACATTTGGGGACACCCATGTTGGTATACCACCTGCTCCATGATGAACTTGGCAGTACTTAGGGCATCTACTCAACTCAAAACTCAGGTTTTGACCCATCTCATAAGGTGGTCAATTGCTACTATTATGTAATGTACACCACCTGTACTCACACTTAGTGGCCCCATGATGTTGATTGAAACTGTGTGCCAAGAAAACCCTGGCTTCACTAATTGGTAATTCATCACGTTTTTATGGGGCTTATGGATCTGACATTCCACGCAACAGGTAATATAATCAGTAACATCAAAATTCAGTGATTTCCAATAGTAGTATTGCCAGAGATATTCAAGTGTCTTCTTTAACCCACCATGTCCAATGACCTTGTGGATGGCCCAAATTATCTCATGCATTCCAATGGTTTCAGTAATAAAAGCCTCTATTTGTTCATTATTTTGGATAATTATCCATTAGTGAGCTTGGTATTTTCCATTACCTTCTTTAACACTTTTTTGAAGTTTGATTGGCTCTTCCTGAAATTTCCCACAGATAATTCACTTGAATAAGTCATCAGCACAATATTGCACAGCAAGAATAGTTGGCAACCTAGACAGACCATCAGCGTTCTGATTCTTATCTCCTGCCTGATGTTTTATCTCAAAGTCATAGGCCTGTAGCTTCAAAGCCCACTGCTCCAATCTCCCTTCTGGTTCTTTAAGGTTATGAAGCCATTAGAGAGAGGCATGGTCAGTCACAACCTTGAAGTGCGTTCCATGGATATAGACTTGAAATTGCTTGCAGGAGTAAATAACCGCAAGACATTCTTGCTCTGTAACTATATAGTTCCTCTCAGCCTTCAACAGTGTTCAGCTGACATATGCTATAGGGTGTTCATCCCTCTTATCATCCACTTGGCTAAGGACAGCTCCTATTGCTGTCAGCAACACATCCAATTGAATAATGAATGGCTTCTCAAAATTTGGGTATTTTAAAATTGGACTCATTGTCAAGTATTTCCTTAATTTATCAAATGCAAGTTGAGCTTCATCACTCCAGAAAAATCCCTTCTTTGGATCTTTCAATAGGTGGAAAAGTGGATCAGCTATTTTTGCAAAATCCTTAATGAATTGCTGATAGTAGCTGACCATCCTGAGGAAAACTTGAATATTGTGTATGCTCTTGGGGACTGACATCCAGTTAATTGCTTCTATCTTTTGGACTTGGGGCTTATGTCCCTCAGCGTTAATTACAAATCCTAAGTATTCTAATTCCTCCTTAAAGAAATGTCATTTTCTTGGCTTGATTTTGAGATTTGCCAAAGCCAATCGCTTGAATACTTCCTCAAGATGTTGTAGATGATCAGCAAATATTCAGCTGAATACATTAATATCATCCAGATAAACCAGGACACAGGACAGCTTCAGATCTGACAAAATTGTGTCCATAGCCCATTGAAATGTTGTGAGGAATTGCATAAGCCTTGAGGTATCCTCGTTGGCTGATACAACCCCTGTGCTGTGATAATAGCACACTTCTCTTGGTCTTCTGGGGGCATATCTATCTGCCAATATCCAGAGATTAAGTCCATGGTGGAGAAAAAATTGGCTCCTCTTAACCAATCCAGTGCATCATCAATCCTAGGCAGGGGGTACAATTCCTTTTTCATGATTTTATTTAACTGTCAGTAATCTATTATGACTCAATTTGAACCATCTTTCTTTTTAACTATTAATATAGGACTCACCATAACTTTTCTTTCTCGTTGCAAACACTTTTGCAACCCATTCAATTCAAGACTAAATCTAGTTTGATAATCTCATAGAGGGGATTAGTCTGCGCCCATGTCTGGGAGCAGTTGGGCAAGCAAGGCAAGAGGAGCAGGCGGAAGGCCCGCGGCCTCTAACGTTCAAAAACGCCCCAGAGAATCTGGCGGAATAGAAAAAAATCTAAAAAAACTGGCAGTCACAATTTCCCCAGAGATACTCGCATAGCAAGCACGATGCAACCAGTACATCAACATGCCACATTCCCAGCCACTTTCATTGGTGGAATTCGGAGTCCATGTGTATCTGGACATCCAAAAAACGGCCCTATGGGAAAAATTTTGTGAAGATGTACACAAAATTTTCCCGACCGCGGTGTACGTTGCACCTCACTCCATGTCGCGCGGTTGGCTGGACCTAGGTTTTGAAAGCAAAATAGCAGCAGATGAGGCTGCAGCGGTGCGCATAGTGGTCGACCTCCCCGAAGGGCAATGGGTTGTCAAAACTAAATGCACCAGATGGACAAAATCAAACTAAATTTTCCTCACGTTTGACTTTTTGCCTACTACGGTAAAATGTGACATTTTGGAGCAACACCTGAAAGATGGTCTCGCCATATATGGCGAAATACAATCTTTTGAAATACAATGTTTCACGCTGATGCCACACCTGTGCACCAGCAAAGCCATCGCAGTTCTGAACCCAACTGAGGAGATCGCGAAGGACCTAACCCAGATCCTGCACTCCACCTTTATTGACATTGCAGGGCACACCACCCACCTATTCCGGTAACCGTGGACAGCGCGCCCCCCATTTGCACCCACTGTGATGCGTTCAGCCATAAGGCACATGTGTGCCCCATCAAAGAGGGCGTTACATTCCAAGAGCACCCCTCAGCAGCCATGGCCAGTGGAGAGGCGCACTATGAACCAACCGCAAGCACCAAAGAGGCTTTTCTCTGGGGAGCACAAGGCTGCTACCTATTGGTAAAGCCCATCTCCCCGCAGGAGTGGAAGAAGGCCAAGCAGGCCTGTAGGACTGCGGCCAAGGAAGCGGCCAAGGTCACCACCACCATTCCACACTCACAACGCCAGGAGGACATGGAGACCTTCGCGGCAGAAGCAACTCGGGAATCCATCACCCAATCAGATTGGGAGGCCCAAGCCAAACGGGCCACTCAATCTGAGGATCCGATAGGAGATTCGATCTCACCCAATCGCTGCACCCAAGCCCTGGTCAAAACTGACTTGGGACCTATCCCAACTGAAAATTTTTTTTTGCCCCACTTGACGGTGCACCAAACTTATCCGCACCACAAAAAATTTGTCCGACATCGGGAAAACAAAAAGCGAAGGCCAAAGCCAACGCGACTCTTTCCACAAAAATTAACAAAACCCCAATAGCATTGCTGCTAATACCCACGCTGCTGTGAAAGCCCATGGGGACCTGGAAGAGGCTGGTGGGCCAGGGGGCCCACCCCTCGCACCTAAGGTGCAATGGGGAAACCTTCACTCTAGGGATGTTGAATATCACCGGACTCAAGGCCTCCCCGTCCCAGGCTAGGAAACTGAGTTTTTTACAAAATAATTTACCCGTGGATATCCTGGCCATCCAGGAAACCTACTGTCCATGAGGTTCTGAGGAAGCTTGGAAAACAATGCTCCTACCATCCCTATCCTTTTGGTCGAAGCACTGTGGGGTGCTAATTTGGAAAAACAATTTTTTCAAATTTACATCTTAAGAAACATTCCTAAATGACTGAGTGCTCATTGTCACCTTCTCATGGGCTGATGTTGCACACACAATTGTCAACATTTACGCCCCAAATGGTGCACAAGAGCATCAGGAATTTTTCTCGTTGGTCAAATCCCTCCCGCTACCCCCCAATTTTTTCCTAATTGGTGACATGAACTGTTGGCTAACCTCACCAACGGACCGGTGGCTGCCCTCACCCCACGCCCCACAGGGTCATGTAGAACTACGCATTCTAAAAGCCACCCTTGGGTTAATGGATGTGCTGCTGCGACATGCCCCACTGCTCAAAAACATGACGCGTCCCCACGTCCACAACGGCCAATTAAGGTCCATGACCCGCATTGACCTTATTCTAGCGCCGGCGAAATTCCAACCCCACATCTCCCACTTCAAAACAACAAAAATGGAATTCTCTGACCACTGACTGGTCTCGATAACATACCACTTACCCATCACAGTTGCAAAGGCCCCACATTGGTGCAAAATCTGCCCCCCAGAGCTTGCGTTGCCAGGATTTTCCACGTGGGTGGAAGAGTCAACTTTGGCAAAATTGTTTGTTGCACCGTTTTGTGTGGACCCTATTTCCACATGGGCAACTTTCAAAGAAGACACCATCCACCACTATTGCCATCTCTCATCCAGACGCTCATGAGCCACATCGGCGGTTATATTGCATGCGCTGGCAGAATTGGCCCACTTGGAGTCCAACATTCCAGCCTCAGGATATAGCCCTGCATAGGGCCAGAAGTGAGTGGAGGCAGCAGCCCACCTCAACGCACTTGAAAGGCAACACAAACATCGGGTTTGTGTCCAATACAGGGCCACACGCATCACTAAAGGCGACAAGTGCACCGCATACTTCTTCAAAAATTTTTTTGCACCACGCCAGAGCATGGCCTGCACACAGGTGCGAAGATTGGATAATTCTATTGTGGACACACCGGCCAAAGTGGCAATCAAAATGCAAAGATATTACCCCAAGTTATACCGAGCTGAACCAATTCAGCCGGCCGAAATGGCGGAATTTCTTGACAGAGCTCAAATCTGCACCATTTTCTGATACCCGGAAATAATGAATTTAATTACTCTGAACGAATTATGGACTACCATTCGCAGTGCGCCAAACTGAAAATGCCCAGGCCCAGATGGCATTCCATATGAGTTCTACAAAAAATATTTTAAATATATATCCCCATTGCTGCTAGCCTCACTCAACCAAAGCCTGTTGGAAATGCGCCTCCTACCAGGAGGACATGAGGCCTTTACAGTCACACTCTTCAAGAGAGGGGATAGGCTAGACTTAGCCAACTGGCACCCCATTTCTCTAACAAACACAGACACCAAAATTTTAACAAAAATCATGGCTAACCATTTAGGGACTGTAGCATCTGCCACCATCTCTCCAGAACAATTCGGTTTCATCCCCAGAAGGAAAATTGGGATAACGTGCACTCTGTGGCTAATGTGTGTCAGTCCACAGCCTCTGGGGCACTTGTATTCTTGGACCAACAAAAGGCCTATGATAGAGTAAACTGGGAATACCTTAGGGCCTGCCTCCAACAATTCCGCCTACCACCCCGCTTCATTAACTGGGTGATGCTGCTCACGGAATCTGCAACAATGGCTGTGCATGGCCCAGGTTTCCTAACGGAAGTAGTCCATCCTCAAAGGGGCCTACGACAAGGGGACCCCTTGAGCCCACTCTTATACAACTTCAGCCTTGACCCACTACTGCGAAATGTGAATGCCCAACTCACTGGGGTCCATGTGCCAGGCCAAACCCCAGTCAAGATGATGGCATTTGCAGATGATTGCGTGGTGGGGGTGTCTAATAACAAAGATGCACGCGCGCTTGAAGCCCTCATCCAGGAATATTCCCGGGTAAGCAATGCGGCACTGAACACCTCCAAAACTGAAATCATCCTCCTTGGTCAGTTTCAGAACTGCTGGGCCCCAGCAAGTAGTTCCCAACCCAGCCCATCTGCTCGCCCAAGTCCACGCCTTACTAACTCAAAACACACCGCTCCACTGGTGCTCCCCTTTGTGCCGCGACCTACCATAGGACCGGTACGCCATCTGGGCGTGTGGTTGGAGGCAGGAGGATATGCGTCAGCAGTAATGGAGTGCCATATACTGGACAACGTGACAAAGCGAATCGCCTCTCTCAGAGCCCACCCTACTACCCTCACTGGCAGGGTTGTTCTTGCCAACTCTATGCTCCTATCCAAAGTCTGGTTTGGAGCCCACGCCATCCCCAAGCTTTTTCTCTCTCTCTCTCTCTCTCTCTCTCTCTCTCTCTCTCTCTCTCTCTCTCTCTCTCTCTCTCTCTCTTCTCTCCTCTCAAGCTTCTTCAAATCCCTGTATGCTTTGCTACAAGGTTGGCTTTGGTCAGGCCGCCCTCCACCAGTATGGCTAGAGGTCATGTTTGGCCCTCATCATCATGGTGGCATGGGCCTACTTGACTTCAAAGCCCATGCCGCCAAGATCCTAGGCACCTGGATTGCAGCCGTCACTGCTCCTACACTCCCATCCCAACACTGGTCCTGCGCGGCCTGCTCCAACTTCTCCCGAGCCTTGGGCCTCAACAATCCATCAAACCCCCACTCCTGATGAAATACCTCGCATCACATACATCAGCCACAGGTCCTCACGGGACCAAAACCCACTACAAACGAATCCCTCTCCATGCGAAGCGCAGAGTGGAGAATTCGTATTAGTGGACATACAACCCAAAGAGGCCGCCCCTCTCCTCAGTTCACACAAGAGGTACAGGGGCTACCCATCCATGATGGCGTGATCCCCATTCGACCCCAAGTCCTATCCAGGGTGGACTACCTGGACATGATGGACATCCCTTATTCCACTGAGACCCAAAAGACTATCTGGAAATACGCACACCATCCTCTGTTGCAGCCTCAAGTCCGCTCCCATGTGTGGCGCTGCCTGAGGCGGGTGTATCATACAGCTGAGCGCTCTAATGCTTTACACTCATCCTGTGTCGTGTGTGGCCAGTATGGAACGCTGTTTCACCGCCTGGAGAAGTGCCCCACCTCTAAAGTAATATGGCGCGAAGTCCAACGTCTGCTAGGCCAGGATCAAACACATCCCTTCAGTCTGTCAAAAGATATGTTTGCTTCATCAATGGCCTCCCCCTCCCACCCTCCCTTCGTGCTCTGGTGGTTGCAATAGCCATGTGGACTATCCACACAATTGTCTTGGATGCCATCGCCGGATCCATCCCCACCCTCCCTGAAGCTGTCCACAGATTCCGGTCTCATTTGGTGGATCACTTTCAAGCGTGGATGTTTGGATATCTCCCACCACATCGCCGGCAGCTGGTCTCCTCCTGGTTCCCAGTCTGGTTCATCAAATCAGACCCCTTCCTCCACACGTGCTCAATAGTGGCTACGCCCCCTACACACGTTCCCTCCCCCTTCCCATAAGTGGCGTTCCCGCTGGCAACAAGAGATAGCATCGCTTCTCTGGGGTGCCTCACCTGGTACTAAGTTTTGTCTCGTCTGAGTCATATTTGGAAGTGTCCGTCCCATGGTCAGCCTTCCCCACAATAAATTTAAATTTAAAATATAGGACTCACCCATGGGCTGGACAATGATACGAGCAATTCATGCTCTAAGAGTTTCTCAAATATCTTTGGCAACAACTGCCTCTGCCACCCTAGACCATCAAATAGGCCTCAATTAAGTTGGCCCATCATCCCCAGTATTGACTCAGTGCAAAACATCCTTTGCACACCTGAGATCATGATCATCCTGCATGAAAATAACTCAGTATTTCTCAAATAAGGCCAGAACTTCATCTTTCTGGTCCTCTGTTAATCCAGTTAACTGATCCCTTTTGATTAGCATATGAATATTCCCATCAGTTTCTTTTGGAAGTCCCAATTCGTCCAATTCACCTAATTTATGGAATGAACAAATCTCCAATACAGTTTAGTTGAGCGAATGTAACCACCTGGTGTTGTTTGACCTTTATTGGATATTTTCCCAGATTGGCTAAAAGGACCCAAATCTCCTCATGACCAGGGATTAAAATTCCTGGGGCTACCCAAGGTTCAATCCTCAATTGTTGACAAGGTGCTTTGATTTCTGAATATAACTGCTCTGGGAACTATAAGGTCAGTCTGGTCTCCACAATTTGTTGCATTCCTGGCTGAATTATGACATCTTCTTTTAAAACAGATTGGGATCCCACGATTTTTGGTTACATATTTAAGTAATTTCTGGGCTTTTCTTCTGACTAATTTGTAACTGATAGGTAATATTCCATCTTTATAGACCAAGTTGATGAAATTGTTCCATCTACTAAGGGGCGCTTTCCCTCACGTCGATATACCAGCAGCAACATCTGCCCCAGAATCGTTGAAGTGCCTTCCTCAAAGTCACATTTGACCCCATACTTCCACATGAAGTCAGTGCCAATGAGTATGTCATAATTCTGGTTGGCTAAAACAATCACAGGCGCCAATATGGCCAAGGATTCAAACTGATGTGGTAGAGCGCTATAAGCCCCACAGGAAGTTGTAGAGTCAGGTCCTGCCATCCCATACTGCTTCTGATGCTCCAAATTGGCTTGGTCTTTAATTTCTTTACTAATTTGGTCAATACTATATTAATAGGTGCTCCACTGTCGATTATTGCTCTGATGGGGATTCAGTTCACCAAAATATCTGTATATGTGCACTCAGAAAAATAAGATAAGCTATTGTTTACTGCATGTATAGCAGATTTGTTGGCTGAATCCAAGGTATGAATTAACTGTGCTGATATTTCAGGGAACATTTCTCAAATTATACCAATTGAATCGATACATTAACTCCATCTAACTTGGTATTCAATAAGTTCATATCATCTTTGGCGTTTTGGACCTTCTCCACTATCTATCAGGCATATGGGCGAGCTACCTCCTGTATAATTTTGGGGGCAATCTCCTTTGATTTTGATCTTGTTATTACGTTTATGTCTTGGTACAAGATCTGATGAAGGGGATCTAATTCAGGCTCATATGCAAATAAATATGACTTGTCCAAACTATCTGATCTATCTGGGGGAACTTGGTTACCTGCAGTTCTGGACTGTTCCACATCTAGAACGCATGGTCTTTTCCCTCTCCATCAGAAGTTTCTTGTTTATCATTATGCTGAACTAAGTTAACCCGATCCTTTGGTTTGTGTTGTCCACAGTTATTGGCGAAGTGCCCAGGCTGCCCACACTTATTGCAAGTTAAATGAGGCTTGAATGGTTTAGCTCCTTCATTCAGTTTATCTTGATTCTCATGATTGTTGAAATCTCTTGATTTGTTGGGGAATTATCCTGATCCCTTATTATTGTTTGACTGGTTATTCAGCTTATATGTACATTTTGTGCATCAAACGTTGCTGATAAAACTCTTAGTTGTTCTACCATTTAAGAAATGGTGTATTTACTAGTCAAAGTGGAGGACATCATTCTGTGTAATTCTCAATGAGGGTGCAACACGTTTTGCATCACAATTCTTCCGTCAAAATTGGTCATCACATTGGCGCCATTGAGATCTGGGCTTCCTCATAGATATGATTGGCAAACGCACCCACAGTTTTATCCTTTTTAAATTGAATGCCCATGAATTCTTGTTTATGAGCTGCCATCTTATCTGGAAAACTGATTTTGGTCAAAATTGCCTCCTTCGCCTCCTTGTAACTCCAGTTCTCCCCACAATGGTAAGGCAAAACTAGGTTTTGGCATGAAGTATCAAGACAATTCATGATGGTGACAGCTTTTTGTTGGTCACTATAACTGTACATCATCATTTCAAATAACCGGAAGAAGGCAGGCACTTATCCCAATAGAAATTGGGCAACTTTGGAGTACTCTTGAAATTTTAAACAATAATTGGACCAGCACTTCTAATCAGAATTTGACCAGACATTGGAGTTGTTTCAGGTGTTTCTTCAGGAAGTGCCGCAAAGATTGGGGGCATTTCCCAAACAGATTGAATGGTGCTTTCAGCAATAATCTCTGTTTCAATGGATGCCAAATCCTCCTCAAATAAATTTGCCTTATGGTACTTATCCCATGAACAAGTACACTTAGAGTCAATGAGGTTATCCAATCATCTCAGGATTTTATTTTCCCAAGCCAAGCGTTTTTGGTCTTTTCCCAAAGTTGATGACTCTTATCAATTTCTTCTTGTAAAGTCACTTTCAGAGCTTCAACTTCTTTCTGCAACTTGCGCTCTCAGTTTTGGACATGGAATAAATGCTCATACATTTCTCAGTTCCCTTTTTCATACTTGGAAATTTCATCGTTTAATTTAATAACTTTGAGTTTCAATGAATCTAACTAGGATTGAGTTGCCAATTCTAAAGTGTTCTTGTTGACAATTTCTATTTCTGTGCAAAGCTTATCAATTTCAGCTCTCATCTCTTCATTGAGTCATTCAAATTTTCTTTCCATATCATCAACGGTATTCTTAATTTCCTGTTTTCCTTTAACTAAATTGAGCAAGACCTTGTGAGTTTCAGTGTTGGCTACAGCCATTGGCTCAGCTGCCTCCTGAGCTCAAATCAAATCAGCAATATTCGACTCAGCTAATTGGCAATGCTTATCCACATCATGTTTCCATTGGTAATTGAACCTGATATGGTTGATGATCTCCTCGACTATCCCCCAAAGTTTTGTATTTAATTCAGCCACCAGCGTTCCAGCCTCTAGTTGCATATTTCCCCAATGATCTGCTGATGACCCTGTTTCTTCATTTCTTCAATGTTCCATATTAGGTAAATAATCCAGTGTTATTATGTTCTTATAAACTCAACTCAGCCCCTGTAGTGAGCACCACGTGTAAAAACTGTGGGGTTTCTACTGGTGCACAAGTTTGCTTAACTATTTGTTCTGGGAATAAACATGATTTTGCTAATTGTATGAAGACAATTAGCCTAGTCAAGTTTGGGTAAATTGAGTAGCTTCAGCCCTACTCTGGCAATATAAAGGGGTTGAAGTGACTTTGGCCTCACTCTGGCAGTATATAAGGATATAAGTGACTTCAGCCTCACTCTGGCGTTGACACTTAGATGGGAAGACTTCCTACAACTTCACTCTGAAGTAGACAATCCACAATTGGAAACAATAAAATATTTGCAGTACTAAGGTGTTTTTTATTAGTAGAGAGAGGGAATATTTAATGGTAAAAATGAGGTAGAACACATAATGTGGGATACTTGTGGTAACCCCAGGTTCTCAGCACGCCCAGCTGACAGAAAAGGGATATTTGTGGGGAATACTCCAGCTGATATTCATGGGGAATAGCATAATTAAATTGCTATTCACATGTCAGCTACCAAATCTGAAAATCCCCATAAACAATTACCCATTTTGAGTTAATTCATTCATCTTCAAATTATTGGCAACAATCTCTGACAAAATTGTAACTGTAATTATCATTAGATATGACCCTATGAGCATTACAATTAACCATTTAATTGGTGATTATTGCCAATAAGATGGAATAATCAATCAACGTCTCAAAGCTTAATCAATAAACTAAATTGAGTAAATGAACCAATTATTATAAATTAATTGAAGCTTAGATAATTTGCAAGCTGGATAATGTGGTCATATAAATTTTCACATAGGTTTTTAATAGTGTTGGTACGGGGAAAGAGATAGCAAAAACTCTCAATATTGTACCTCTTAGTCTTAAACTGTATTGAAGTTCAAAGGGAATTCAATAGTACATTAGAATAGCTTGGCAATGGTCCAAATTAGGAAATATGTAAATTCTAACTATCAAAGCTTGAAAAACTCAAATTATTTTGGCTGAACAATAAATGGGGAGTTAATTTTAAGCAAAATGTACCCGTGAGTAACAATTTAATATATTTTAGCCAATCTCCTTTTGAGAAAATTATTGCATTTTGGGGAACCTCTGCCAAGCCTATAAAAGGGGATGTTCCCAATTAGGTTTTGGCTTTGAACATGGTGTGACCTGGGGAGAAACCTCCAATGGACTCCCCAGATCCTCCATATAGTCAGGGGCAATTTAACTTCCTGACTTTGTGCTATTTGCCTTTTTAATATTTTTAAAAGTGTTACCCTATTCATGGGGTTCCACTAAAAATTGACAGGGTCTTTCAGCCAATATAAGAGATATTATTATTTAATCTCTCTTATCATCATCAAGGACTTATAACTGTTTGATATTTCCCCCTTCCAGACATTTTTACCCAAAACATTATTATCTTGAAACCAGGAGATCAAATGTCTGCCAATAGGTATTGGGCTTCCAACTTTAAATGGAGGTGAGCTAGCTAATATGCAAGGCTCCTTCAGAGCGTACAATATCAATGTGGGTTGGCTTACTTTCACAATGAGATATAACTGACTAAAGGGCAGTTCAAAGTTCTCAATGGAACTTTGCAAATATCCATAAATTAAATATAGAATAAGGTACAAGAGGTTAAGTTTATTAAATAGATGAACTATAATATTTTTATAGTACCAGGGAAGATTTATGGATATAATAAAATGATAAGTGTATCTCATGTTAGAGCTGGGAATATAAAAAGGGTTCACTATCCAAGCCTTTCATATAATATATAAGGTGGAATGATAAGAGAGCGTTAAATCCTATAAGTTGGCGTATCACTAGAGAAACAATTTATTCCTAACTCACTGTTTCAATATTCCAAAGTAATTTGATGGGAATGCTCAGCTATTTGAAATGTATATAGTAGTATTTTCAGTACCTTTAGATGTTTGGTGATGCATCACATATAGCTGTAATATTATCTGATATTTTTGTAACTTGGCTTAAATTATACATAATAGGAAACCCATGGTCAAGGCTTCATTTAAATTTTGTGATGAATGGGGTCTCTCCACATTGCCATAAAGCAGTTGGGCAAGAGGGCCCATGTGAGGGCCCGTAGGCAAGAGAGGGCTGCTGTGGTAAGGTCCCTCATTCATTGGCTTGTTGAGCGATTTAGATATCCCTGGAACACTGTAAGGATGATGCTCACACTGAGGAGGGCAGTTTGACCCCAGAGAGAGCATACAGAGAGGCGACAGCCCTGTCAAAATCTGAGGAATGGTCCATGTTGCTTCACTCAATATCCCCAGTTTTCCTTTAAAATCTCAATAAATGATTTTAGATTTTAAAATTTTATTTTTGATTTTTAAGGTTTTTTATTCTATATATTAGAGACAAAGTTGTCTTAAACACCTTTGCTTGGTTTGTTTTTATATTAGGGAATGGGGATATGGGGAAATTGTACCCCGCAGAGTCCACAGGCGGCAGGCTATCCGCAGACCTATTTTGAGAATCTCATCCTCCAATATTCTCATCTAGGCCCGTTCTAGACCATTTGTTGAGTATCTGTGGCGTTACGGAAACTTTTCCACATATATTTTTGTTCATTGAGGATGAATCAGAGCTCATCTCAACCTTATCGCTAGAATTCCCATTTGTGGGATAATTCAGCCTAACAGCCCCTTATTCACTGGGCTGCCCTTCGCCGTGGCTCTCAATAATTTTGATGAGCGGCAGATTTGGCTTGGCAGCTCCTGATTCATTAAGCTGCCTGATGCCGTCATTTCCTCTTTTGGTGTTATTTGGCTTGGCAGCTCCTAATTTGCTGAGATACCCAATGCTGTGATTCATGCCACTTCTGTTTTTGGCATAATTTGGCTTGGCAGCCCCTGATTCACTGGGCTGCTCTTTGCCATCACCAATCTCTATTCATGGGACCTCAGAATTCAGGTTGGCATCCTCTGATTGGCCCAGTTGCCATTTAAATCAACCTTTGCCGCCTTTGCCTTGAGGTTTTGTCAATTTTGCGGCATCTGATTCAACAGAATGCCATTTTTGAGGGTCGTTGCCCTTGAGCCCTACGTTTTTATGTAAAACGTGTGCAATACTATTAGCCGCAATCCCCACCTTAGGGGGGGTCAGGGCTATGTGGTGGTCAGGCAGCACCTTGACTGTCACATCACCCCCTCAGAGGAGAGCCCCCTGCACCCCCAGTATTCCTCCACCTTCTGGGGACAGTTGGCGCAATCAGCGGCTGACTGCCAGGAGGATTCTTCTATCAGGTAGCCAACCCATTTCACCAAGTCTCATCGCTTTTTGCAAGCGATCTTGGTGTCTAGAATCTCCTCCACCTCATATTCTGCCTCCCCTGGGTTGTCCAACTGGACTGGCTCTGGCTTTGCTGGTATGGGTCCTTCATACTTCCTGAGCCACAAAACATGTAAAACTGGGTGTGCGCGTGATCCTTCCAAGAATTCCAATTCATATGCCACCTCATTCACCTGTCAGATGACCTTGTAGGGTCTCAGGTTGACAGGTCTGAACTTCCTACACTTTCTTGGGGGTGTGTAATATTTTACATTTATTAATATGTAGTCGCCATCTTTGAGGGGCGGAGCCTCTGAGCGATGCACATCCGCCTTCCTCTTCTGAGCCTCCACCGCCTTCTCCAGGTTGGCTCTCAAAATCTCAAAATTTTCCTTTATTATGGCCACTAACTCGTCCACCGCAGGATTTGTTCCCCCTGCATGTCCCTCCATCATCTGTGGGTGATACCCAAGGTTCATGAAAAAGGGCGACATTCCAGTCGATGAATGTGCCAGGTCGTTGTATGCAAACTGTGCAATCCTCAGCCACTTGATCCAATGATCATGTCATGTGGTGAGGTAGCACCATAGGTACTGTTCCAGGGTCTGATTGACACTCTCCATCTGGCCATCTGACTGGGGGTGGTAGATGGAGGAATGGCAAGGTTTAAATTTAAATTTTCCAGGAGGTGATCCCAAAACCTGGAGATGAACTGCAGGCCCCTGTCTGAGATGATCTCGTCCAGGAGTCTGTGTTGAGCAAAGACCTCCCTCACGAAGATTTCAGCCATGTCCTTCGCCATGACCTTAGAGGTGCAGGGGAAGAACTCAGCATACTTCATTAGTCAGTCCACCACCACCATGACCGCGTTGTAGCCCTCCAATTTTGGGAGCCCAGTGATAAAATACACGCTCAGGGAGGTCCATGGCATTTGGGTGATCTGCAGTGGCTTGAGCTTCCCTGCGGGTCTGTTTTGGGATGGCTTTGATTGGGCACAGGTAAGGCAGTGCGCGGTATACCCTCTTACCGTTCCCATTAGGTCCAGCTAGGAGTAGTTTCAGTGTATTAACTCAATCGTTTTCCCCACCCCAGGGTGTCCTGCCAGGGGGTGGTCATGGCATAGCTCCATTACTTTGGTTTGAAGCTTGAGCGTCGGGACCCATAGGTGGTCATGGTGCAGGATGAGGCCTCCCCTTCCTGAAATTCTTGTAGCCTTCTCTGGGGTCCCCTCCCTCTATCTCTCTCCTGGCCATCTCTCCAAATTTGGTGCATCGTTGGGCTGTCTGAATTCTCTCTTTTAGGTTGGCGCGTTCCTCATGTATCGATGCAAACAGCTGGGGAGGGAGCATTATGGCCATGTTGAACTCGTCCAGATCCTCCTTCACAAAGGTCATTTTTGGGTCCTGGCTGAGTAGTTCTGGGAGTAAGTTGCTCTCCCCTGCTTATATTCTATCTTAAAATCATATTGAGATAGCTCCAGGTGCCAGCGGGCTTGTCTTTGGTTCATCTTATGGGGCTCTTGTGGAACTCCAAGGCCCTGTGGTCAGTTCAGATTGTGAAAAGATGGCGCGCGTACAACAGATGATGCTGCCACTCATCCAGTGCTGCAACAATCGCCAGGAGTTCCTTGTCATAGACAGGGTAGTTTGTTTCCGTCGGTAGCATCTTCCTGCTGAAGTAGCATACTGGGTGGTCCAAACCATCATCCCCTGTCTGCAGAAGGACCGCCCCAATGGCGAAATTTGACGCATCTGTCTCTACAATGAACAGGCAGTCAGCGTCCGGGTGCGCTAGGACTGGCGCTGTGAGGAGGGCCTCCTTGATGGCCTGAAACGCCCTCTCTTCTTCCCCCCATTTGAAAGGGTCTTGCCCGGTCACCTGGGTAAGTGGGGCAGCTGTTTCTGAGAGATCCTTGGTGAATCTCCTCAGGAAATTCACCACACCTAAGAAACCGCGCACACCTGTCTTTTCCGTTGGCGCTGCCCATTCCTTCACTGCTGTCAGCTTGTCTGGGCAGATGGCTGTCCCCTTTTCAAATACAACATTTTCTAGAAAAGACAATGAGCCCTTGTAGAACTCGCATTTGGAGGGCTTTAGACGCAGGTTGGCCTTGTACAGTGCACTGAGGACCCTCTTGACGTCCTCTTTGTGCATCTCAAAGGACTTGGAGAACACCAAGATGTCATCCATGTACGCGATGCAGCATCTACTGATCAAGTCGCCCAGGGCATGGTCAATGGTCCTTTGGAAAACGGCAGGGGCGTTCTTGAGTCCAAACGGCATAACCTTGCATTCATATACCCTTAGATGGCACTTGAATGCCGTGTAAAGTTGGTGCTCTGGTACAACTGGCACTTGGTTGAAAGCGTCAACCAGGTCTAACTTAGAGAACACCTGACTCCTAGCGATCATCTGTGAGATGATCGCCATCAGCGGATGGGATAGGGTTCCATTTCCGTTATGGTGTTTAGGTGGCTTTAGTCCACACAGGGGCGGAGCTCGCCGTTGGCCTTGGGGACCAGGAGGATGGGAGACACCACAGGAGAGTTTGAGGGCACTATCATCCCTCGCTCCAACATATCCTTGACGTACAAGTCTAGGGCTTCCTTTGATCTGGGGTTCAGGGGGTACACTGGGCTTTTTTTGGGGAGCTCAGCATCCCCTTTGAACTTGAACAAGAATGCAAAGGGGCCCTGTGGATCTCAGGGGCGGCGACGCTCTTCTGGAACAGGTGTTCATAGTCTCTGAATTCCTCCGGTATCTGTTCCCTTTCCATCCCTAGGTGCATAGAGTTCACGCCAGGGCTGCTTCTGCCAGAGGTAAAGAATTCTAATGACAAAGGCTCTTGTTCCTTGGGGTGAAGCATCACCTGGACCTCCTCCAGATCAAAGTGTGGGGAGTACTTATGCCACCATCTCATGCCCAGAACGATGGGGTGGGGCAGGTTCTGAATGGCGCAAAAGTCTTCCCAGAAATGGTGGATTCCCTGTTGGAGCTTGATATTGGTCTCAATCTCCCAGCATTCTGACAACTTGGAGGTGTCTGCAAGGGTCATGGTACCCTTTTCTCGCATTTGTACTCCCAATTTCTTGGCTAGATCTCGGTCCATGTAGTTTTCTTCAGCCCCAGTATCCACTAAATCCCATAGTTTTTCTAACTTGGCCCCTTTCTCTTTCTTCTTTCGCTTCAAAGTAAACGGAATAAACAGGTAGGTGGAACTGTTTCCTTTATTGAGTGAAGAGATGCGGGCAGGGTCAGGCGAATGTTGTAGGTGGGGCTGTCCAAGCTGCTGGGAGCAGTGGGTGCAGGAGCTGCAGGGCGTGGGGCATTCTCCCCGGGCCCCCTGCTCCTGTTGCCCCATATGGCATGATATGAGCTCTGACTCCGCACATCATCTGCAGAATCTACTGTGATTCCCAGGCACAGGGCCCTGGCTTGGGCTAAGGCTAGCTGGTTTTCTACCTATAAAGCAACAGTGACTTCTTTTTCCAAGGTTGCCCCCAGGCGGGTGGAGGCCATAGCTGTGAGGATGTCTGGGAGTAGGTTCTGTCTGAACATCTGTGCGAGCTGGGAAAGTGACACTTTGGCGGCTTTGGCTAGGGGCTGGAACAACCAAGCGTACTCCTTCAAAGCCATTTTCCCTTGGCTGAGGGCCAAGAGCGCAGACCAGGCAGCATCCTGAGAGTCATTTAGGGTGGCGGCTCTTTCTACAAGGTGGAGGCAGTCCTCCAGAGAAGCGAGAAGGGCTGGCTGAGTTTCCAGTAGGTTGGTAAGCCATATTAACAGGTTCTTTGGCAGGTCCGTTATCACCTGGGCAATCTGGAGGGATGCAGCCGTTGTACCCCCAGTGGCCGCTGTAAGGCAGGCCTGTAATATAATGTGGGAGAAAGTACCATGCATTACACTCAACTCCTCCAGGGTCAATGCTTGTCTAAACTCAGACGTGGAATCAACGTGTTGGACAAAAGTGACTGAATTCCCTCGGGATGGGAGGATACAAGCAGCTTCCCTCAGCAGGAACAGGATGGAAAAGATGACCATCAGGAGAGTGGTAGTATGCTCATACCAGGCAGGTAGGGCTCTTTCATGTAATCTCTCCATCCCATCCCATAAAAGGGAGATGAGGTTGAATGAACTTCATCTAATGTGATGAATGGGGTCTCTCCACATTGCCATAAAGCAGTTGGGCAAGAGGGCCCATGTGAGGGCCCATAGGCAAGAGAGGGCCGCTGTGGTGAGGTCCCTCGTTTGTTGGCTTGTTGAGCGATTTAGATATCCCTGGAACACTGTAAGGATGATGCTCACACTGAGGAGGGCAGTTTGACCCCCAGAGAGAGCATACAGAGAGGCGACAGCTCTGTCAAAATCTGAGTAATGGTTCATGTTGCTTCTCTCAAAATCCCCAAATTTTCTTTAAAATCTCAATAAATGATTTTGAATTTTAAAATTTTATTTTTGATTTTTTATTTAACCGAGGCAAGCTGACCAGGGGACAGACATTACCAAAAGAAAGAAACAACATGAAACCTGAACAGGGTCAACTCTGTCAAAGAAAGTTTTTCCACCTCCAGATTGGGACTCAAATTTTTCTGATTACGTCATGGGTAAGGTTTTCGTGTTATTAGACCTACTAACCGCCAATAGCTTCCTTTGGCTGGCACCCCAATTGATGTGCAAAGGGCAGGAAATGAACCTGCAACCTTCAGGTTGGTAGCCGTACGCCCTTACTGACTCGCCTTCCACCCCCTTATTTTTGATTTTTAAGGTTTTTATTCTATATATTAGAAGACAAAGTTGTCTTAAACACCTTTTCTTGGTTTGTTTTTATATTAGGGAATGAGGGATATGGGGAAATTGGACCCCACAAAGTCCACAGGTGGCAGGCTATCCGCAGGCCTATTTTGAGAATCTCAGCCTCTTATATTCCCATCTAGGCCCGTTATAGACCATTTGTTGAGTACCTGTGGCGTTACAGAAACTTTTACGCATATATTTTCATTCATTGAGGATGAATCAGAGCTCATCTTGACCTTATCACCAGGATTCCCATTTTGGGATAATTTGACCTGGCAGCCCCTGATTCTATGGGCTGCCCTTCACCATGGCTCTCAATAATTTTGATGAGTGGCAGATTCAGCTTGGCAGCTCCTGATTCGTTGAGCTGCCCAATGCCATCATTTCCTTTTCTGGTGTTATTCAGCTTGGCAGCTCCTGATTCATTGAGCTTCCTGATGCTGTCATTTCCTCTTTTGGTGTTATTCAGCTTGGCAGCTGATTCACTGAGCTGCCCAATGCCATGATTCATGCCACTTCTGTTTTTGGCATAATTTGGCTTGGCAGCCCCTGATTCTCTGGGCTGCTCTTTTCCATTGCCAATCTTTATGCATGGGACCTCAGAATTCAGGTTGGCAGCCTCTGATTGGCCTGGTTGCCATTTACACCAACCTTTGCTGCCTTTGCCTCGAGGTTTTGTCAATTTTGTAGCATCTGATTTGACAGAATGCCATTTTTGAGGGTCGTGCCCTTGAGCCCTACGTTTTTATATAAATCATATGCGATACTATTAGCCACAATCCCCGCCTTAGGGGGGTTGGGACTATGTGGTGGTTAGGCAGCGCCTTGACTGTCACAAATTTGGGCAAAGCCCAACAGATCTATCTACAAGTCTTAATTAAGGGTGTCAATTGGCCTTACAATTCAGTTGATCAAGTTGAGGTACTATATTAAGGTCTGTTCCATAATATTGGTATTCAGTTCATCATAGATTGGTGTAGAAATTAATCTAATTGTGTTGCTTTCTAGATGCTAACCCAGAATTTCCACAATATGACAGGTGCGGTATGCTTAGTACACACAGCTGCCTGAGAGGAGACCAAAATTGTCCTTCTAATTTTACTAAACTTACTCTTCTTGGAAGAGGAAGGGATTAGTAAATGGTGGATTAGGATATAAACTATATCTTTATTACAATAGTATGATGCATATATATTTTTGGTATGAAGATACATTTTAAGTGATAAATTCTAAAAGATTTGAAAAAGATCCAAAACTACTTATTAAAGAATTTTTTCACGCTCTTGTAATTTTTTAGGCATCTGTAAACTTTTGACTACTTCTCACTGAAGTTCTAAGTTTACTGCACAGGTTCTTAAAAGAGTTGGAATAATAATTGATGGCGATAAATAAAAAGGATGGAACTTTTCTTTTCTGATTACTATCACTTTTAAAAATATGATTTGATTCAAACAGTACAATTTGATAATCAATACCAGGTGAAATGAGTATGAGTAATAAAGCAAAGAGTTGGGCAAACATAGTAAAGGGCAGAGGACCCAGACCTGCACCGTCCAAAGGTACTAAGTGCACAGGTACAAACGAAAATATCAGCATAAACAAAAAATTTGAGGTAAAGCCCCCTGCAGGGTTTGTAAATTTTTGGTAAAATGCTGCAGTTACATGGAATTATCCCACTCGCAACCACTGTCATTGGTGGAAAATGGGATATGAGTTTTCCTGGGTGTAGAAACACCAACAATGTGGGAAAAGTTCAGCAAAGCCCAACATAATTTTTCCCTCACGCGGTGTACTTAACAACCCATACTATCTGCAAAGGTTGCTAGACCTTAAATTCAAAACTGTAGAAGAAGGAATAAAGCAGCAAAGGTCAGAGTGGTACTCAATCTTCTCAATGGACAGCATTTGGTACCAACAAAATTGAATCCATTGGACAGAATCCAAAGATATTTTCATAATCTTTTGATTACCTTCTGACTACACTGGCACACACAGTAGTTGAAAGACATCTCCAAGAAGGCTTGGAAGCCTATTGAGAAATTAAACAATTTGAGATGTAAAGATTCCAGCTGATGCCAACCCTTAGAGCTGGGGAGGCAATTGCAATTATTTCCCTGAACCAGGAGGTAGTGGAGGTTATCACAAAAAATTCTCACATCACATCCTTCACCATTGATGGGAAAAATCCCAGCTGTTCCATGCAACAGTGGAGAGTGCACCTCCATATGCAACCACTGCCAGGCCTTTGGGCACAAGATTCATGTTTGCCCCATAAAAGAAGGCCTGAGAGAAATTAAATTCTGTGAGGAGGAAATGAGCGAAGATGACTCAGAGTATGCCAAAATCACGGATACTACACAAGCCTTCAACTGGGGAGAACATGGGAAATATAAAATAATTGACCCTATTTCTCTGAAATAATGAAAAATGGCCAAACAAGATCGCAAGTTGACCACATCCAAGGCAAAGGCAATGGCAGAATCATCCATCTTGCTGGAACAGATCCAGGAAGACATGGAGGAATTTGAGTCCATGAACCAATCATATCCTGCAGAAAACCATACACCCAATCCAGACAGATTGAATTCAGTGGAACCCAATTTAGAAATAAATGCAGCAAAACTGGGGTTCAGTGAACCCAAAAAATTGCAGAACATAACCCAATCAGGAAGGAAAATCAACAATGGAATGCACAAGAAACTATTGCAGCCAATAAAAGAACACAAGTGCACCGCAATGATAAATTGAAACCAAGTAAAGCCAAAAGAGGAGTGAAAAGAGCGGCAACTAAAGGGGAAGAATACACCCCAAATC
Source organism: Massospora cicadina (assembly GCA_022478985.1). Lineage (NCBI taxonomy): Eukaryota > Fungi > Entomophthoromycota > Entomophthoromycetes > Entomophthorales > Entomophthoraceae > Massospora > Massospora cicadina. Next base: position 46,179 of record JAKSZP010003997.1, read on the forward strand.
CTACTCTTGGTTATTCTCTCTGCAGCAGAGGTGCATCAAAGAGTAATGTGAGCAAGGGAGTAGGGCTGGGGCCCTGCTAACCACTTCTGAGGCGCATCAGGCGTCTCAGTAGAGATAGGGACGCTGAACATAGCGGGACTCAAGGCCTTAATATTCCAGGTCAAGAAGTTGAGTCTCCTACAAAACCCACCTGTGAACCTGGTGGTGCAGGAAACCCACTGTCCACAGGGTGAGAAGGAGGCATGAGAAAAAATGCTCCTCCCAACAATATTGCTCTGGTTGCAACACTGTGGGTTGATAGTATGCGTGAACCAAAAATTTAAATTTATCAACGAAAATTCATTCTTGGATGGCCCACATACTCGCCATAAATTCTCATGGCATACTGAAGTGCTTACAATAGCCAGTGTGTATGCTCCAAACAGTGCACATGACCGAAGAGAATTTCTAACAGCCCTAACACAACTAAATCTACCAGCAAATACTTTCATAATGGGAGACATGAACTGCTGGATCAACCCAGACACTGACCAATGGCCATACACAACGGAGGTACCACAAGGGCAAGTGGAACTCCGCGTACTAAAGGCCACCCTGGGACTATATGATCCACTACCAAAAAGGCTACCCTACTACAAAACATAACACGCCCACATGTACACAACGGTGCACTTGTCCTATGTCATCAATAGGCCTGATACTTGCACTAATATATTTCCATCACCAAATTCAAAGATCTAAAACTACAAAGATTAAATTTCTGACCATTGGCTAGTTTCAGTGTCTTAAAAACTGGCGGAACCAAGTACCCAAGCACCCAGATGGTGCAGAACATGCCCAGAAAGTTTAGATGACTCGGAATTTCAATCCTGGATGGAGGAAATATCCTCAACCTGGGATTTTCAAACACCTTTCTGCTTGGACCCACTAACCACTTGGGAAAATTTCAAAAAATTAACACATAAAATCAAACAACATCTAGAAGACACAGAGCAGCTTCAGCCATCATCAAGCACACCTTGGCAGAAATTGACCACCTAGAAAAAAATGCCCCATGCACAGGATATAGTCCTGGATGGGGTTGCAGATGGGCGGAGGTTTCTGCTCAGCTAAACACCCTGATCTGCGAACACACAAACATGGGGTTGGAGTTCAATATAAAGCAAAAAACATAAAAGATGGAGAAGCTTGCTTTAGCTATTTTTTCTTTGATTCCACACCCAAAAAAGTATGATAGCTTGCACACAGGGCTGATGACTGGACAATACATAGCAGAAACACCCAAAGAAGTTGTGACCAAAGTGCACAGGGTTTAAACAAACTTATATATTTATGAACCGGTTAAACCAGAAAAAATTGAAAAATTCCTTGCAAGCACACATATCAACACCGCGGCCCAAAATAATAATATAATTAACTTAATATTACATGATAAACTATGGAAAGTAGTATGCGGTGCACCAAGAGGGAAATGCCCTGGACATGATGGGATTTTCCATGAATCTTTATAAAATATTTTACTAACATCTCTAATATTCTTCAAGATTTAATGAATAAGTGTATTATGGAAACATGCCTCCTACCTTGAGGCAAACAAGAATTTACTGTCACTTTATTCAAAAAAGGGACAGACTAAATTTTTCAACTGGCGCCCAATCTCCCTAACCAACACAGATACCAAAATTTTCACAAAAATTATGGCCAAACGACTAGGAGAAAACGCAACTGATGCGATATCCCCATCACAATATGGATTTGCTCCAAGAAGATCCATATGGGACAACATCCACACAGTTGTAAATGTCTGCCAGTCTAAAACCTCCGGAGCTCTGGTCTTCTTAGAACAACAGAAAGCATATGACAGGGTGAACTGGACCTATCTTAGAGCCTGCCTTCAAAAATTCAAGCTTCCAAATAGATTCATAAAATGGGTAATGTTGTTTACAGAGTCTGAAACCATGGCTGTGCAGGGATCAGGCTTCTTAACCAACCCAATTATCCCACAGAGAGGACTAAAACAAGGAGACCCCTTAAGCCCTCTACTTTACAATTTTAGCTTGGACCCTCTAATCTGGAATACAAATACACTTCTCAAGGGAATCAATGTCAAGGGCCAACCACCAGTCAAAAATATGGCCTTCGCTGATGATTGTGTGGTGGGAATATCCAACAATCAGGACGCTTTCAGAATAGAGAAGATAATACAGAAATATTCAGCCATAAGCAGCGCATCACTTAACACTGATAAAACAGAAATCATACTCCTGGGAAAAGATTGGACCCATTGGACGCCATCTACTCAGGGCCAACAAACTAATTCAACCTTAAGACTCCTCACCAGACATAGGAGGAGAAAATTGGCAATGACCCCATTGAAACTTCCCTTCACCAACAAGCCAACAGCTGGACCTGTCCGTCACTTGGAGGTATGTCTAGAAGTAGGAGGTTATGCCAACTCCATATTGGAAAATCAACTCCTAGACAAAATAACAACGCATTGCCTCCTTAAATATGACATTAGACAGGTTTAATGGGAAGGTTCACGGTAGCCAACTCTATGATTCTATCAATCATATGGTTTATGGCTCATGTAATTGCTTTCTCACCATCCTTCTTCAATAAAATTTACGCTTTATTACAAAGATGGCTCTGGTCCAACCACAACCCCCGTGTACGCCTTGAAGCCCTATTTGGCTCTAGAAAGAATGTAGGTATGGGGCTTACTAATTACATAGAGCAAGCGACCCATATACTAGGATCCTGGATAGATCAGGTGACTAGCCCAGATCTTCCAAATACACATTGGGCCAGAGCAGCAAGATATAACTTTGCATGATCACTCTAGTTAAGAAACCCAGATCACCCAAACACATTAATCAAGTATCTGGAATCCCATCCTAAAGCTGCAGGACCACACGGCACTCCTGCACATTTCAAATGAATACTACTAGCCAAGAGAAGAGCGACATGGCAGATCCACATAAGCTGTCAAAATCAGTCATCAAGATTCCCAAGGCTAACTCACAGACAGGAAATCAATGACCAAGTAGTCACAGACAATATAATAAGCAGAAATTCGAGTAGCATAGCTAGGATAGATTACCTGAACCATATGAATATACCCTACAACCTGGAGCCCTTAAAAGAGTATGGAGATACACACATCACCCTCTACTCCAACCCAGGATAAGAGCAAATGTATGGAGGTGCATGAGGAGATTATACCTCACAGCATAACGGTAAAATGCCACTCACACCTCATGTACAATATGTGGTCAGTATGAAAGCCTAGCCCACCGTTTAGAAAAATGCCCAACATCAGTGGCTGTATGGAAAGAGGCCATCCGCCTATTCTACCAAGAAAACGGACAACCATTCAGCCTAGCAAGGAACATGTTCGCTATAAACATGGACTCTTCTATACACCCATCCATCAGGGCGTTAATAGTAGCAATAGTACTGGAATTGTTTACAGGAGAAGCGCCTACAATCCAAGAAGCCATCAATAGTTTCCACTGCCATATATTGGAACATTTCCAAGTATGGTTATTTGGACACATGACCCCACGTAACAGAAGGACAATCAACACATGGTTCTCCATATGGTTCCTAAAGGTTGATCCTTTCCTTCACACATGTAGCATCCAAGAATAAGCCAGCATAACCCCCTTCCCTACCATCCTAAACTTGGTGATCCTGGAGACAACAAGAGGGGCCTTGAACCCTCTGGGGTGTCTTTTAATTTTTCAAATTTCATTAGTTTATCCCCACTATATCAGAAGTGCTTGTCCCCTGGTCGACCTTCCCCAAATAAATACATAAAAAGATGGCTAGCCTTGCAGAGTAATTCCTGCTTCCACCCTAGTGCAGGTTTTGTTTAATACAAGTTTGAAACCTGTATTGGCTAAAAAATTCTTGGTGTGGTATATTTGTCCCAAGTTTGACCCACATCAAATACTTTTTTGATAAATGAAAAATATGAATTAGTGCTAGTATGAAGACTAGCAAACTAGTTGAATCTTTAGCTAATATGCAGTACTGTCATCTCAGACGCAATCTTTTAATATTGAAGATATTGATAAACTGAGATAACTCTTCCCTCTAATGCTTCATTTAATGTAACTTGATATAAGGACTTAAACTAATATTAGGTTCAATGGTTCCCAGTTGCTCTCCTGACGCAGGAGCCTGCGGAGATCATCACACCAATAAAAAGCCAAAGGATCCTGGATCCTTACAAATTCTACTCTCAAGAGTTAATTATCAAAAATGTAAAAACAGGCAAAAAGTTAAAGTATATTATATTGAACTGACTTAGTCATTATTTAAAAATACTGGGGCTTTTTATAAAGTAAAGATGCGCAACTTTTTAGCTTACTCACAGGAGATTTATTAGTTTTTTCTAAAAGGATTAACCCAGAGATTAACTTCTGAACATAAAGGGTTCCCTCGCCTTAATTTCCTAGTAGGGTAATCTTCACAGTTTGGTAGCTATCTATTAGTATCAAGAAATAGACACTGATTCCATAGGGGCCTCGTTGGCTGATTAAATTTACAAACTACTGCCAAAACACGCCTTAAAAATGCTCTGGTAGTTTTGATAAACAACCTAATCTTTCAGTATGAACAATTCATCATAGTAATCTGACTATCGTCTATTAAGCCCTCATCACATATCTAATTTACATTGTCAGGGAACATCCTCAATGAGAATTAACCAATCTGGTAGATCAACCTGATGAAACATTAATTGAAACCAATTATCAAAAGACATCATTTGATTTAATCACAAGTAATCATATAGCTGGTATCATGCCAAATAATAGATTGTATAAACAATCTTTGGGGATACTTTATCTGTAAGTAAAATAGATAATGTGGTCAACCAAAATTCCTAATTATCCTCCTGCTATACCAGATTATCCAGCGGAGGTAGAAACTTTGAAGATGGATGCCGCAATGGGCTGTGGTCATGTTTGGACACCATACTTCTATGACTTAAGATGAGCTTGGCTCTATCTGCACTTAACGCTCTCATGCTATACTCAACATCAATGCTCCCTTTTCCTGGATATTACCTGCTGCCACCTCTCTCAAGCGCAGCTCCTGCAGCAACATGCTGTGCCAGAACTATTTCAGGCGTCATTGCTGACAGTATGAACTTGTCAACCTGTATTACCCAGGCTGGGCTCTCTGTTTTTGATCAGAGTGAATTTCTATTATTATATACCCACATCATATCCAGTTTCAACCCATCCTGATTATGCCAACATTCTTTATAGGGACTCTTTCCAGCAGATCTAGTTTCATCCCATCCTGATTCTTCCAGCATGCTCTAGCACCTCAGGATTACTCCTGGTGGATCTAGTTGCAACCTTAAGCTAGCCCTGCCAATAACAAGAGTCTACTCCCATCATAACTTATCCCCCTCCTCATCATTTGGTAGGTTGGTTACTGCCCAAGGCATTTTTTTGCAGTAAAATAAAATCTAATTTTTTTCAATCATTTATAAAAACTTTTCATCTTTTTTCTATTCATGGTCTTTATCTTGTATAATTTTTTGTATATATTTTTCTTTGCAATGAGACTTAACCTTTCATTAGGTTCAGATTTCTATTTTCCTTAACTACATTACTGGTTCAAAGGTCCATTTTTTTAACTTAACCAGAGATCATGGTTCAGAGGCCTCTTTTAAGACTTAATCAATACACAGGACTTAGCCTATTATTAGTAGGTTCATCAGTCCCACAGAAACATTCCAATATTTTCCCTTTTTTTCTTCTAGGATTATTTCCTTCTAAGTATATATTTTTTCCCCAGATTTTATGTTTTATATGTCTTATCTTTCTTAATTTTTTTGGCATTATTTGCCAACCCTAACATTCAAATTAAACCTGCTGACAGATCTGGGAATGATCCCTTAATTGCATGGAACAATATGGCAATGTTAGCTTCTTTCAACTTTGACTTGAGTTGTTTTTGTCCTCAGAATTTATTGTCATTATCATTAATTGATTATTATTAGGTCTAAAAATTTACTTCCACAAGCTCTGTATTGTTTGCTTTCTTTTAAACCTCAATCTCATAATACATTCTTTGGTATTATATCCTGATACCATTGATCCTCCATACTTGAAGCTGTACCATCTAATCTATCTAAGAAGATGTCCAGCAAAACAGGTTCCCTTGCAGTGAATGTTCTGCATCTAGACTGCAAGGACTTTTCCCATATCTTGAGAATTAAATCCTCTTTTTGAAGCAGCACAAGATTTACATTTCTTTGCAAGTTCTTCATGCTAACTTTGGGCAGCATTATGTCCCATCGCACCATCTTTCCAATTGTGGTGTTCTTATTTATTGGCTAATTCTGATACATCAGATTTTTTCCCATTAAACTTCAGTCCACCAATAAGAAACTTTTCCAACGTCATCTTCTAATTCCACAATTTATTTTTTCTCATCAGCTGGAATTCCTCCTCCTTGGTGGCAACATCATCTTGTGTCACTGAAATCAGCATGTTCTTGCATGACATTGCACTGATAATCTTTTCTTGGGAATTTGCCCTAAACTTAACTACACTCCTGTAGTAAGCACCAATGTACACTTATTGAATAATGCTCACTGTAGCTCTAAGTTTACTGCACACGTTATTATGTGAGTTGTAAAAATAATTGATATAGATGATTATAAATAAATAAATGGATTGGTGCTAATATGAAGACTAAAACCCTATTTGAATCTTCAGCCAAAATGAAGTAATGCTGTCTCTAACGCTTTTTTGATCTTTAAGTTGTTGATAACCTGAGGGAATTCTTCCTTCTAACGCTTCCTGTGAATGGAATTTGATATTGGAACTTAACCTAATCTAGGTTCAGTGGTTCCCAGTTTCTCTTTTGATGTAAGAGCATGAGGAGATCATAAAACTAATAAATAGTCAAAGGATACTGGATTCTATAAACTCTACTCTCAAGAGTTAATTACAACAAATGTAAAAACAGTCTAAATGCTAAAGTATACTAGTATGAACTGGTTTAATAATTATTAATATGCAAGGAGTTTTTATAGTGTAAAGCGCACAATTTTTTAGCTGACTCACTGTAGATTAATAATTCTTCTTAAAAGGGTTTGGCCCTTCAGATTACCTTCTCAACATAAAGGGTTCCCTTGCCTTGGTTAATCCCCAGTAGAGTAATATTCAAAGTTTGCAGCCATCTATTAGTGTCAGGTTCCATACATTGATTCCTTAGGGGCTGCGCTGCCTGATCAAACCTACAAACTACACTAAAGCAAGCACTAAAAACGCTTTGGTAGTCTCAACAAGCGCCCTAATCATTTGTTTTGGACAATCTATTATAAAAATCTGACTATCATCTATTAAGCCTTCATCGCCTACCTAATTAAAATTGTCAGGTATTGTTCTCTACAAGAATTAAGAAACTCAGCAGATCAACCTGACGTAATATAAAGAAAAATCAATCGTTGTATTCATCCTTTGATTAAACAAGTAATGATTTAGTAAGCAACCATAAACCAAATAATAGAAAATTAATAACAATCTTTGAAATAATAGATCTGTAAGTGAGATGAATAATATGGTCAACCAATTTTTAACATTATCACACATGGAAGGGAGGCACATCAAGAATATTATGATGATGCTGTTTTTAAAGACTGTGTAACTCTGGATACATAGTTAGATCTGGATATAGGTAACAGCTTATGGTGTTGATCCATTGATCATGGAATCTAATTACAACTGTAATACTAGATCAAATGGATTTTATATAAAGAGCATGTGTTTAAGGTTAAGGTTGTTGAATATCTTGAATATCTTGTTTCTTATTCAGAACCAATCAGAGTTTAAACAAGGATTGTAATTTATAATAACTCTTCTAGCAGTAACCAAACAGTTGTAGGTAATTTTGTTCATTTCAACATGGTTCAGGCCCTAGCTAATCAGAAGTAAGGTAGATTATATCAAAATTATTGTTAAGTAGATTTGATTAGTACTAAGCCAATCAGTGGGAGTAAGATATTTGCACTTGCCATTTCCCCTCAAAGCTTACAATAATAGGTATTTTAAGTGAAAATCCTTTCCTAAATTAATCTTAATATTTTAAATTTGATTCAGGTAAGGCCAACCAGGGGATGTCACTTCCAAAAAGACACTAAAAACCTAAAACTTCAGTGAGAGTAGGGCACCCCAGAGAAGCAAAGGCTATCTCCTGTTGCCAGCGGGAACGCCAAGAGAAGTAGGGGGTCATGTGAGCAGGGGCTTGCGCCTCTTTTGAGCACATATGTAGGAAGGGGTCCAAAATGATGAACCAAACTGGGAATCAGGATGAGACCAACTGGTGGTGACGTGGTGGGAGGTACCCAAACATCTATGCTTGAAAAAGTCCACTAAGTGCGACCAGAACTGGCGAACAGCTTCTTGGAGGGTGGGGGTGGAGCTGAATATGGCGTCCAAGACAATCATGTGGATGGTCCACTTAGCGATTGCGACTACCAAGGCACAGAGGGAGGGTGGAAGAGGGAAAGCCATTGATTAAACAAACATGTCCTTAGACAGGCTGAAGGGCTGTGCCTGATCCTGGCGAAACAGACGTTGCACCTCATGCCATATTGCTTTTGATGGTGAGCACTCTTCTAGGCAGTGTGACAGCGTTCCATAATGGCCACACACGACACAGGATGAGTGAAAAGTGTTAGAGCGTTTGACAGTATGGTATACCCGTCTCAAGCAGCGCCACACATGGGAATAAATATGCAGCTGCATAAAAAGGTGGTGGGCATCTTTCCAAATGGCTTTCTGGGTATCAAGTGGGTAGGGGATGTCCATCATGTCCAGGTAGTCCACCCTGGCCATGTTAGGGGGTTGCATGAATATCATTCCGTTCATAATGGGAAGCCCTTGTACTTCCTGGGTGAACCGAGGAGAGGGACGCCCCCTCTGGGAGGTGTGCCCATAGATGCAAATTCTCTACTCAGTGCTCCGCATGGAGAGGAGGATCCTTTGAAGTGGGGCGATGTCTCATGTGGGCCCAAAGCAGAGGGATGTGAGGCAAGGTACTTTAACAGAGAGTGGGGGTGGGAAGTATTGGTGAGGCCCAGGGCGCAGGGGAAATTGGAGAGGGCTGCGCGGGGCAGTGAGGGCCAAGAGTGTAGAGATAGTAATGGCAAAGACCCAGGTGCCAAGGATTTTGGCATCTGGGGTCTCAAAGTTGAGCAGACCCATACCACCACAATGGCGAGGGCCAAACATGACATCCAGGTGCACCGGCAGTGAACGGCCTAACCAAAGCCACCGTTTCAGAAGGGCATATAGTGACTTGAAGAAACAAGGGGAAAAAGCGATGGCGTGGGCTCAAAACCAAACTTTATAGAGTAGCATTGAGTTGGCTAGCACTACCTTGCCTGTAAGGGAGGTCTGACGGGCTCTGAAGGAAGCTATGTATTTTGTAACGTTGGTTAGGATATGGTTTTTTATCACCATTGAGGCGTACCCTCCTGCCTACAGCCACACCCCCAAATGGCGGACAAGGCCAACGGTGGGGCTTGGCACAAAGGGGAGCACAAGCGGGCGGTGTGGGGTGGGAAGGGCAAGCTAACTTGTGGCCTAGCTGATGAGGCAGTTAGGAAACAGGGCGCTGGGGCACAGCAGGCTTGATACCAATCAAGGAGAACAATTTTTGTTTTGGAGGCGTTGAGTGCTGCATTACTTGCCCTGGAGCAAAACTGGATAGTATCTTCAAGGACGCATGCATCATGATTGTTAGTTACTCTAACCACACAATCATCAGCAAATGCCAACATCTTGAAAGGGGCTTGGTCTTGCACATGGACCCAAGTAAGGCGGAAAGTCACATTTAAAAGAAGTGAGTCAAGGCTGAAGTTATACAAAAGTGGGCTAAGAGGGTCCCCTTGGCGCAGTCCCCTTTGAGGGCGAACTACATCCGTGAGGAATCCAGGGCCACGCACAGCCATTGTGGCGGACTCTGTTAGCAACATCACCCAATTAATGAAGCAAAGGGGGAGGCGGAACTTGTGGAGGCAGGCTCTGAGTTAATCCCAGTTGACTCTATCATAGGCCTTCTGCTGGTCTAAAAACACAAGTGCTCCAGAATCCGTGGATTGACAGACGTTGGCTATGGTGTGTATATTGTCCTAGATTGACCTTTTGGGTATGAAACCAAATTGTTCAGGGGAAATGAGAGCAGAGGCAGCAACTCCTAGACGATTAGCCATGATTTTAGTAAACTTCTTTTGTGTCTGTGTTAGTGAGAGAAATGGGGCGACAGTTGGCCAAGTCCAGCTTATCCCCTTTTTGTATAATGTAATCGTGAAGGCCTCTTGCCCTCCAGGTAGGAGGCGCGTTTCCAGAAGGCATTGGTTAAGTGAGGCAAGCAGCAAGGAGGATAAATATTTGAAATACTTCTTATAGAACTCATAAGGGTTGCTTTCTGGGCCTGGGCATTTCCAATATGGTGCACCTCAAACGGCGGACCAGAGTTTGTCCTGAGTAATCAAATTCATCAACTCCAGGAATCAGGAAATGATTGGATGTGTGCACTTTAAAGAAAAGATTTCATACTGGCTGGTGGAATTGGATCAGATCAATACAATTTGGAGTAATAATTTTGTATTTTAATCACCACTCTAATTGCGTATCCACAATGGAGTGTCTGGCCTTCACACCTGTGTGCAGACCAAACTCTGGCACGGTGGAAAGAATTTTTGAAAAAAAGTAAGTGGAGCATGTATCACCTGCTGTAATATGTTTAGCTTTATACTGAACTTAAACCTGATGCTTGTGTTGTCTCACCAGTGCATTGAGATGAGTGGCCGCTTCCACCAACTTGCATACCCAAGCCAGGCTGTAGCCTTCAGCGGGGATGTTGGATTCCAGGTGGTCCAACTCTGCCAGTGTGCGCAAAATGACTGCTGAGGTACCTCGTGAGCAGCAGGAGAATAGGTGGTGAGCCTGGCAGATTGTGCTCGCCTTGAAGGTTGACCAGGTGGAAATTGGATATACACATAACTTTGTGACAAACTCCAGAGCTAAAGTCATGGATTCCACCCATAAGGAAATTTTGGTAAAACAATTTTGGCAGGGCAAAGTTTGCACCATTTTGGTGCCTGGGCTGCTGGGTTGGATAAACAGAAGAAAATTGATACCATCCTGTGGTTGGAGAAATAAATTTTTGTCATGGTGAATTGGGAAATTTGGGTATGAAATTTTAATGGTAGGAGAATAAGGTTGATGCAGGTCATGGACCTTAACTGGTCGTTGTGTACATGGGGATGTGACATGATAGTGAGTAGCGGAGCATGGCGCGGCAAAGTATCAAAAAAACCCTAGGGTGGCTTTGAGAACACAAAACAATGTGCCTCTGTGGGGGTGTTGGCGATGAGGGTCACCGGTCTGTGGATGGTTTTATTAGCAGTTCATGTCTCCAACAACGAAAGTGTTGGAGGGTAGTGTAATGAAATTGACTGCTGAGAAAAATCCTGACGTTCTCAGGCACAGGTCAGGGCACAAATGTTAATGACAGCATGCACTTCGTCATCCCACAAAAAGATGACAACAAGGACGTGGCCGTTTAGGTATATATCTGATGAAACAAATTTAAAATTACTGTTCACTTGAACTAGCACCCCACAGTGCTCAGACCAAAAGGAGAGGGAAGGGAGGAGCATGGTTTTCCATAATTCCTCAGTACCGCTCAGACAGTGGGTTTCCTAAATGGCCAGGATGTCCACAGGTAAATTATTTTGTAAAAAGCTCAGTTTCCTAGCCCGGGATGGTGAGGCCTTGAGTCCAGCGATGTTCAACATCCCTAAAGTAAAGGCTCCCCCCATCGCACCTTAGGTGCAAGTGGAAGGGCACCTGTGCCTTCAGCCTTCTCTTTTTCAGCACGTCACTGTGCTGCAGCACAGGTATTTGATGCTATAGAGTATGTGTCAAAGTGGTTATCTTTAGCAGTGGGGTTCTCATTAGCTTTTGACTTCACTTTTTTCCCTGCTGTGGGATGGTTTTTTGCGGTGTGTGCATTTGTGGTGCACCAGCGCTTGGTGGTGAAATTTTAGCAAGATTATTGGTGAGTGACTCAGTCCCACTTGATGCTGGGGTGCATTGGTCAGGTGAAACCAATTCATTCATCAGGTATTTAGCTTGGGTGGCCCAATCAACATAGGCGTCCCAATCTGATTGGTTGAGAGATTCATAAGCTGCTTCCACCATGAAAGTCTCAACGTCCTTTTGGAGCTGGGATGGCGGGATTGCAGATGCCGTCTTGTCCACCTCCTTAGCTACTGCCTTGCGGGCCTGTTTGGCCTTCTTCTGCTCTTCTGGAGACACTAATTTTACTAGAATGTAGCAGCCTTGCGCTCCCCATGAGAAAGCTGCGTTGGTGTCTAGTTCCAGTTCATAGTGGGCTTCTGCACTGCACATTGCATCTGAGAGAATTTTCATGTTGAGTAATGCCCTCTTTGGAGGAAGAATGTGGGCCTTTTGGCCAAAGGCGTGACATAACGTGCAGATAGGAGGCGCACTATCCACGGTGATCCTGACGGGATGGGTGTTTTGCCCATTGATTTAAAATAAGAGTGTGTAGGATTTGGGTCAAATCCTCTGCTATCTTCATGGACAGGGTGAGAACAGCAATCACTTTGCCCATGCACAGGTTTGGCATTAGCATAAATTGCTGCATATTAAGAGATTGTATTTCTCTGTATATGGCGAGCTCAGCCTTCAGGTGGCGTGCTAGCACGGTGAACTTACCCATTGAGTTAGGAAGTTGAAAGTCGCAAAAATTTGATTCAATTTAGTCCGCTCATGCGCTTCATTTCAATTACCCAATGAACATACAGTAGGTCTACTATAAATGCACATTTGCGGCTTCATCCACCACTTCTTTATTTTTGAAGCCAAGATCCAGCCAACTGCATGGCATGGAGTGGGGTGCGACGTACACCACGTTAGGGAAATGTGTGTGTACATCTCCACAAAACATCTCCTAAAGCGCTGTTTGCTATATATCCAGAAAAACACGCAACCTGTGTTCCACCAATGATAGTGGTTGGGAGTGCGGTCTATTGATGAACTGGTTGCAATGCGCTTGCCAGGACAAACTTTCCAAGGAAATGGTAACCGCCAGTTTTTTATTACAGATTTTATCTATTCCGCTGGACTCACCAGGGCATTTATGAAATTTGGTTGACATATAGCCAACACCTGTGCCCTTAACTTTACTCGCCCAACTGCTCCCCAACATTGGGCACCAACTAATCTCCTCGATGAAATTATCAAAATTTACCTAGACTTAAATTGCATTTGTTGCAAAAGTGTTTGCAACAATAGATAAAAGTGTTTGATATCATATATAATAAATCATTAATTACCAAGATTGTCCTAAGGTCCTTAGGAAGGGAATCTGAAGGTGGTGTCAATGCTCCAATATTCTTCACTAGAGAGCAGGTATTGGAATTATTAATAGATTCCCTTAATAATATTGGGAGCAGAGAATTGGAGCTGGGATTTTTCCCATGTTCCTTTTAGGTCAAGATCAAGTCTTGCCAAGTAAGAAAGTTAGACGTAGGTTCATGTTAAGATGCTAGGGTTTTCCTGCTCGTTCACAAATGTTAACCCCTAAAATTGAAATTGCACGGGTTCAGTTTTGTGCAATCCTCGCGTTGTCTGATTGTATATATACAATTGATAATAGTATGAAGACTATTATCTGTAGTTGAATAGATCACTAGTGTTAGGTCCAACGCTTGACCAATATTCCTCCTTGAAATACTCTAGATGTCCTCTCTTTGGGATTTATTCCCTTATCCACCAAACTTGATCCACGCTCAGATCCTAGTTTATGGCCTATACTCTGGTGACACATATTTGGCAGAAATTTTCATCTCACTCATATTCTCTTCTTAGGATCCTTGATCCTTACTCTTTATCCTACTAAAAGAGTCCCCAATTTAAGCACACAAAAATAATTATCTTAAAGATGAATAGGACTAACGATAAAGTTTGGCTAAAGTATATTTTTATTAAGTAAGGATTTTCAGGGAATTTATATTGGGAATTTGGCGCCTAACCCTTGTTCGGCACCTCAGCGATGAAATGGCAGCCGTTGCTGTTGAATTACTCTTTGTCATCTCATCAACAATGGTCTTCCCATCCTGGGTAGGATTCCATCACTGGTTATCCACAATACCTAAAATTAAAAGGGTCAGAAAACGTGTCCCTAACGTTTTCTACTCAACCCCAGAGAACTAACCATATTTGGCAAGTGACCTGCTTAGGTAATGGGACTTTTTACCCATTAAGGCAGGTGTGAACCAACTGATTAATTTGCTAGTTGCAGGCAGCATCACTCACCTCGCAACTTGCTCCTTAAATTCCCAATCAGTTGGTGATAAAACCTGACTAATATTAATCAGTACACCTGACAATTAATCATCAATCAACTATCAGAAGCCCCAATTTTGTCAGCAACTCTGCCCAACGAGATCTTGAGCATTCACCCAGATTGATCCTCGATGGATCTGAACCAGGAGAATTACCTAAATCCCCCAAACATTGTTAACCCAAAATCGAGGTTAATCAATATCCAATTCACTCGCTACAGGGAATTATCCCCCTAGTGACACATGGTAATCTAGACAGCTGAGAATGTAGGAAAAATCCCAACAAAACCCCCCTCTTGCCTAGATTTCCAGAAATAATAGGATCAGGACAGGAGGATATCACTTTGGACACCAAATTTGAATACTTCTTTGGTTCAAGTGGAGTATGGTCAATCAGTACTCAATGCAGCTCAGGACGACTTTTGGCATGCGGCTCTCTTCCTCTTCCTCCTAACTACTGCATACTCAGAGCGCTGTACCACTACCTTATGTTGTGCCAGGCTGATTGATTAACACATGACAATATTAATCCTGGGATCCAGTTTCCCCCTTGTCAGGACATATGACCCACTATCATATTATGGATTCTTGGTCCAGATTCTTTGATTTCCTGATTTTCTTACTCATCCTTGACAGGAGATTCTTGCCATCAATGTTTGTTTCATGGCTCAATTAAAAATACTCACTTATATTCACTCTTGTTATCTTCTCATAATAACTTTTTGGCTTATATCATCCTAACTCTTCTCTAGAGAGCTTATCTCATTACTTTTGAGTTTAATTTCCCTTATATTAAAGCTTAATTGATTCCAGAGTGCATAATGTCAACTATCATAAAAGTCCTACATCACCCCTCTCAACCAGCTCATATGTCAAATTTGGGTCTCAGTACCAACAACTAATTGATAGCATGTCCAATAAAGACCTTCAGCTCTTCCAGCTGATGAGTTGATATGCATGATGGAACCTCTTCTATTGTCCTCCCAGGACTCATACTCCCAGTCAAGTACCTGAGCACAGTCCTTTTATGGAATTACTGGAAACAGTATCCAACCCCAACAAAACTAGGTTAGCAATTGTCTCAAACAACTTGCAACCACTTCTTCCACTATTATCAAATCCTGAGTTAGACTTTGAAACTCTCCTGGATTTAGCTCTACTTGCAGATTCTCTTACAATCATCGTTGAACCTCTGGAAGCAATGCCTTCCGCTCTTGATTTTGTTCCTTGCTGGTTCAGACTTGCTTCTGTAGTTTCTTTTCTGACTCGTCCAGTATTGCATACCAGCTGTTCTGTCAACTGAATTAATCATTGGAAATTGCAAACATTCTGAACTCTGCTATGCAGAACTGAGGACTGCGTAACTGAGGCTCTATCCATATCTCTGAACCACTCCAATTTTAGAACATTCTAGACTGAGATGTTGCAGCCTATGTTCTTCGCTTTGCCAGCCAAATCCTTCGAAGTTGGGTCATGAAGCTTCCCACCTCTCTTGGCTTCCATCGCTCATTATGCTTTCACTTCTAAGAAGCTCGTAGTTGTCATCTTCAGGATGCCATTCACTCCCTGCACCAACTATCTTGTTTCTGGCACGTACCATTGGTACCTTCCCCTAATAGCTTTGATCAGGGGCATGATTTGGCAACCTCCGCCTAGTATCCCTTGCTTGATGCCAGCCCATATGTCCAATGCTCTTAACAAAGCTCATTGGCAAGTGCTCAAGGCCAAACTTTCAGCTCCAGTGCCATATCAGGATTACTCAGGGTTATTCGCTGACTTCCTCTTATTGTTATGTTGCTTCACTCCCCAATCTGGGGTATCACATTTGGCAAGTACCAACATTTCCATCTCTCTTCCCCTAGTCACATTCTCAAAAGGATCCATCTCCGTTTAGCAAACTTAGCTTTGAGTAGGTCTAGCCCCAGTTGGCGTCTGATCACTCATAGATTATGATGGTTTTTTTACTCCTACTGCGATCCATCCTCCCTCCCCCAAGAGGTGACATAGGCAGAATCATCCACTAAGTCAATGATAACCAATAAAAAATATAAAATTATATATATCTTTTCATTGCTTTTTAATATTTTCCCATTATATTTTCATCAATCTTTTATTTTTTTCTTTTTTATATGGTACTTGACCTTCATTCAGTTCAGCGGTCCATCTTTTTTATTTATTCCCTCATATTGGTTCCTAGGTATACTTAGACTTACCAGTTTTCTATGGTTCAGAGGTCTCATTTTTTAAGATTTAACCATCTAGTTTGGTTCAGCGGCCCTTTTTTGGACTTAACCCAATCATCAGGACATAACCATCTTAATGGTTCAGCGGTCCTTTGGGAAAACTCTTTTTATTATTTTTTCATTGATCCTCTTCTCAAATAATTAGCATGGACTTTTTTCACAATCCTTTCATTCAAGAGGTTTTGATGGAATTAGTGTCCTTCACCATATTTACAATAATCTTAAATGGACCCAACCTTAATGCATCTAGTTTGTTTCTTCTCCTAAAACCATACATATTGCAATAGGCAACTCTTTCACCTATTCAGTATTCTGATAAGGCTGGTCAGTCCTTATCATCCATCATTTTTGCTTGTATCCTTTTCTTTAAGGTCATATCAAATTCTTGCAATTGCATTTCAATCAGGATATTTGACAATCAGTTCATGAACTTCTTGGAACTTATCCTGATGTTGGTTCTAGCGCCAATATAACTTGGTGACAACGCAGCCTATCTTTCATATATCAATTCAAATTCAGTTTTCCCATCACTGTATGATGACTTATATTGCAGGCAAACGTCATCAAACTAAGGTACATTCCCCATTATGAAGTTTTCCCTGTGACCAGCTTCCTCAGAATTGTGACTAGCGTTCCATTGACCCATTCTACCTGTCCGTTTGTCTCTGGCTGGTAAGACACTGATATGACTCCTCAAATACCCACTATTTCATTTAATTGCAGGATCACATGAGGCGTGAAGTTCATTCCATTATCACTTTACAACTCTGCGGGCATCCATTACAATATACTATCTGATCCAGGATAATCTTTATAATGCTTGTAGCGTCTACATTAGTTAGAGCCTTCATCTCAACCCATCTCATCCAATGGTTGATTGAAACTAAGATGAATTTGAATTTCCAGCACTCATGGTTAATGATATCATCACGTTGATGGACACCATGTGCCAAGAAAATTATGGTGGACCAGTCAGTATCCAGTCATATTCTTATGTGGCTTGTGCAGCTGGAACTCCACACAACAAGCCAGTTAATCTTCTACGTCATAGTTGATGGACTCCCAGTAGTAATACTGGAAAATAAGATTGGTCATCTTTCTCAGACCTCCATGCCCAATAACCTTATGTACGGCTTGAACATTAGCCACTTGTTCTGATGGCTTTAAGAATAGTAATTATTTCCCATCAATAATCTTGAGAACTTGTCCATCCATGATCTCAGTGTTTTCCATCACTTTTTGAAGTGCACCTTGGTTTTTCAGGGCTCAATCCTGATCTCTCCTTTGACCATTCTCTGGAATAGCTCATCCGCTTGCTGAGATACCACTTGGATCATTGGTAACCTTGATAAACCATCCATATATATTGAAAAGCTCCAGCTT
This sequence comes from Massospora cicadina, assembly GCA_022478985.1. NCBI lineage: Eukaryota > Fungi > Entomophthoromycota > Entomophthoromycetes > Entomophthorales > Entomophthoraceae > Massospora > Massospora cicadina. The sequence goes on from JAKSZP010003997.1 coordinate 64,221, forward strand.
GATGGACTATCTCATAATTGTAAGACGGTAGCTTCAATGCCCATTGGGCCAGTCATCCTTCCAATTCTTTTAAATTGTATAGCCAACACAATGAGGAGTAGTCCGTCACCACTATAAAGTGTGTTCCATGGATATATGCCCATAACTGTTTACATGCCTAAATAACCGCAAGGCATTTACACTCAGTCATGGTATAATTCCTCTCAGCTGCTGAGAGTGTCTGTCTCACATAAACTACTGGATGTTTATCCCCAAGTTCATTCACTTGGCTCAGGATGGTGCCAATCGCCATTAATGAAGTATCAGTTTGTATTATAAATTCTCAATCAAAATTATTATATCACAAACTCGGAGAATCTATCAAATACTGGCATATTTTTGAAAGAACTCTGGGCCTCTTTACTCCAAATAAATCCTTTTTTAGATCCTCTAACAAATGGAAGAGGGCTCAACAATTTTTGTAAATACTAAATGAATCTTTGATAGTATCTGACCATTCCAAGGTAAGCTTGGATATTTTGCACTCTTTGGTACAGTCATTGGCTCTATGGCTTTTATTTATGGGCTTGTGGCTGAAGTCCACTAGAATTGATTACAAATCCCTGTTATCTGAACTCTTTCTTAAAAAATGGCACTTTTTCAGCTTGATCTTCAGGTTAGCCATGGATAGTCACTTCAAACCTTCCTTCAAGTGGTGTAAATGGTTTGTGAATGTCCTACTGAACATATTTATATTGTCCAAGTACACCAGGAATTATGACAACTTCAGGTCGTTCAAGATAGCATCCATAGCCCTCTGAAACGTTGCAGGTGCATTGCATAGACCCTGGGGCATCCTCATCAGTTGATAAAGCCCCTGTGCGGTAATAATTGCGCATTTCTCTTGGTCTTCCGTTGGCAAATAAATTTTCTAATATCCTGATATTAAATCCATCTTGGAGAAATACTTTGCACCTCCAAATCGATTTAGTGCATCATTAATTCATAATAGTGGATATGAATTCTTCTTCGTTATCTTATTCAGCTTCCAATAATTGATCACCACATGATTAGAGCCGTCCTTCTTCTTCACAATCAGGATAGGGCTCGCACAAGGACTCAACAATGTAATTAGAAGCCCATGCTTCACTAGTTTACTAATTTTTTCTCCACTACCACTTTGGCCGCCTTAGACCGTCAAATTGTTCTCATTCTTATCATAACTTTCCCCAGTGTTAACTTTGTGGATCACATTACTTACACATCCTAAAATGTGGTCATCCTGGGGCAAATACTTCCTGACACTTGTCGAAAATTTGAGCACCTCCTCCTGCTATCTGTCCGTTAGATCAGCAAGTTGCATTCAATTGACTAATATTGATATTTTTGGTCACCCCTGCCAGTAATCCCATCCCATTGAGGATCCCAAAATTGTGGACTTTTCTCAATTCAGCCATCGGGATTATATGAAAAAATGTGATAATCTTATTCTTCTCAATCTTTATTGGTTGTTCACTCAAATTCTCCAAGAGAACCTGAATTTCTCCATAACCCAAAATAATTATTACAGGAACCACCCAAGGCTCTACTCTGGGATTCTTCCAAGGCTTCTGACTTCTCCATACAGCAGCTCAGGTATCTCCAATATCAACCCTATGTCAACTATTATCTGTGTTCCTGGCAATATGGTTCTCAAACTCTTAATCCTCAACAGAATTCCCCAATTTTTTAGGATTTCTTTCAGCATTTCTCGTTTCAACCAGCCAAATAGTTGATCTTTCAAATTAAGACAATGTCATCATTGTAGATTAGATTGATGAAGTTATTTTTCCTCATCAGTGGAGCTTCCCCATCTTTCTGATAAACAATAGTAACGTCTGACCCAATATGGTCAACATATCATACTCAAAGTTACATTTAACTCTATATTTTTGTAGAAACTCCATCCCAATCAGAATATTGTAACTTAGGTTGGCTTTAACAATTTCTGGGGTGGATATCACTAAGGATCCAAATTTAAGTGTTAGAGCACCATACGCTCCACAGGAGATGGTAGTATTCAGCCCAGATGAACCATATTTCTTCTTGTGTTCTTGTGTTCTAAATTGGGCAAGATCCTCATCTTCTTCACCATCTTGATTAGAACAATGTTTATGGGCGCTCCACTTTCAACTATCACCCACACTCATACTTAATTAACTAGTATCTATATCTGTACACTTAGAGTATTGTAAAATTGTATCTACTGAGAGTATAGTGGCATTATTTGCTAAAATGAGGGTGTGAATTATATGTTCTCATAGATCAGGAAATGATTAATTGATCATGCTAAGGGGGATAGACAGGTTGGCCTCATCTGATTTATTTCAGTCAATTCTTCTGGATTATCTGCGGCTCAAATCTTGTCCATCAGTTGTTGTGCATATGGCTGAGCAGCTTTCTTAATTATTATGGGGTCAACCCCTTTACACTAGATCTGGTTACATGATTGCATCTAAATTGACCACTTGATATAGCTGATCCTGCGCGTCATCATTGACAAATAAAACATCAATGTTAACTTCTTTGTGCATAATATTGTGAGAGATAGGTTTTTCCACAGCTCTAGACTGTTACCTGTCTAGGCTGTGGGCCCTTTTCACGGCTCCTGTGAAGGTATAAACTCTTTTACTTGGACCAAGTTGATCTGTTTTTTACTTCTTGCAGTGTACAGAAAAGTATCCTTTTCCTCTTCACTGGTGTCAGGATAGGGTAGTTGAGAGTACTAGTTCCTTCAAAGCGTACTAAAATGGATGGGATAAAATGCCCTGCAGCGAGCAGACAGCGGGGAGAGCCAGAGTTCCTAAAGGTAGGTGCCGTTAACTTGCTATAAGCTTGGGAATAGGTGAAAAGGGACCTATTGTATTAAAACTGGTGAAGTAGATGACCGGAGAGGAGCTTTCTGTACAGAGGCTCTAGAAATAAGTAAAATTAAGAATAGATTGGAGATAAAAACGTAACTTTATTTAATAAAAGGCATGGATATTTATAGGCGAGGTTTTCCTCCTAATCATCTCAGGGTAGTGATGTCTTCCACCAGCAAGATCTTCAGCATCCTGATGTTGATCAGGTGGGGTATCTATGGCAGGCTTTCCTTTGACAATTTGATTATTGGACGGAAAATAATGATCTGTGAGAGGAAAATTCTGAGAGGGATCAGAGGTAGGAAAACTTAAATTAAATTGATTGAGAGCAGGTCGAATTCAACAACACCCCCCTCAAGAGCTTGCCAAGGGGGATAGCACTTGTGCATTAAATGGTTTGGATATGATCAACTACAGTGCCAGTATCAGTAGCAGTGATAGAGTATTCAGGGCCCCTATGGTGTATCACCTGATAAGGAACAGACCAAGTGGTGGCAAGCTTATGGGTCCTGCCCCCAGGGCGATGGTGGTAGAACAAGATTAGATCTCCTAAAGAGTATTCAGGAAGCGCAGGTCAGAGCTCATTGGCTCAAACCCCTTCTCTAAAATAGGTAGTTTTTATAGATCCATTAGCCATAGCTTGAAGACATATGATCTCATCAGTTAGCCATCGCAGGGTAAGCTCTACATTCTTAGATTAGCTGATTCAAGGATAGGATGAAGTCTGGAAGGCAAAAGTGGCTTGCACCCATATAGAGCTTGGAAAAGGGGACATCTTAATCATCCTGTGATAGCTAACGCGGTAGGCCAATAAGGCACTAGGGAGAAAATCATTCCAATGCACAGGGTCTGAAGCAGCTAACTTTCATAGAATGGAAATTAAAGTACCATTAGAACGCTATACCACGCCATTGGTGGCGGGGTGATATGGCAATGAGAAGAGATGCTTTATAACTAGCAAAGAATAGAATTCCTGGACTGTAGCTGAGATAAAATTGTGCCATTGTCTGATAAAAGTACCCGCAGATAACTGTGATGGGTGAATACGTGTTAGTACAGGAAGAGGGTAGTAGCTCTAACAGTAGCATGAGGGACTGAAGTGGCCTCAACCCACTTGGTTAGGTGATCGATGGCAAGGATAATATAGAGATGGCCATAGACAGCCATAGATAATGGCCTACAACATTGATGCTAACAGTATTAAAAGGGGCCTCAGGGCTATGAGCTCAAATTTAAAGTGGGTTTAGACTTGTCCTGGGAACGGCAGGTGAAGCAACTTTCCAAAACATTATTAATGGACTCAGCCATATTCTCCCAGTAGCATTTGATTTTTCAGCCATTCAAGGGTTTTCTTTATAGCCCCATGGTCAAGGGTCTTATGGGGTTCCATGATAGATTTAGTATGAAGGGAGGGGCGGAGATAGGGCAGAAAAGCGATGCTAACCTGTTTTACCAAGACACCATCAACGACTTTAGTGTTGGCAACCATCTTCTTTAATTGGGCTTGAATGTCTGGAGATTCTTAAGACCACAACCTAGGGTGAGGGAGAAGCTCAAAAAGTCGATCTTCTTCAGAATTTAGTTACATGTAAAATAGTGAGGTGGGATAGCCCATCTTTTTTTGATGAATGGCACCTGCTCTGTGAACTATAAAATTTATTTAATTTTGGAGCCTGAGGGCCCATAGAGCTAACCTCCCATTGGGATCATTCATTTGACAAAGTCAATGGAGGGAGTAATGATTGGTAACTATTGTAAAATGTTTACCATACAAATAGGGGCGGAAGTGTTTGATATTAAGTGAAACTGCCAGGCACTCACGTTCAGTTACTGAGTAATTCCTCTTTGCCTTGGTTAACTTCTTGCTAAAATAAGCAACTGGGTGGTCAACTTGCCTTGGTTTAACCGAGAAAGGATAGTGCCTACAGTTGTGTCACTGGAATCAGTGAAGAGAACAAAAGGTTGCTCAAAGTTAGGATGTACAAAGACAAGGGCTGATGATAAGGCAGTGCGTAGGGAATCAAAGGACTGTTGTTGCTCAGGGCCCCAAAAGAAGGGCACATTTTTGTGTAGGAGATCAACTAAGGGCTCGGCAAGGTCAGCAAAGTGAGAGATAAACTGGCAGTAGTAGCCCACCATTCCCAGAAAGACTTGGATGTCTCGCAAATTCTTTGAAGCGGGCATGCATTCAATGGCAGAGACCTTATCTGGGATGGGGAGGATACCTTGCCGCGTCATTTTATGTCCTAAAAATTCCATTTCTCGTTCAAAGAATTCACATTTAGAAGGTTTTAATTTCAAGGAGGCCTCCCATAGTCACTGTAATACCCGATGCAGATGATCAAGATGTGCAGTAAATGTTTGGGAGAAGATAGTGACATAATCAAGATATATTAACACACACATGGGTTTAAGGTCTCTAAACAACTGGTCTATAGCCCGTTGGAAGGTAGCAGGGGCATTGCATAACTCCTGTGGCATACAGGTGGGCTCAAACAACCCTTCATAGGAGATGAGGGCACACTTGGCACGATCCTCAGCGGAAAGATCAATCTGCCAGTAGCCACTGGACAGGTCCATCGCAGAAAAATATTGGGAGCCAGATAAGGAGCGTAAGGAGTCATCAATGTGGGGTAAAGGGTAGCTGTCCTTGATCGTAATGGAATTCAATCGTCAATAGTCCATAACAACATGATGGCTCCCATCCTTCTTGTTAGTCAATGGAAGAGGGGAGGACCAGGGACTACGTGATGGTTGAAGGAGGCCAGCATCGAGTAATTGCTTTAATTTGAGGGTAAACTGGGCTTCTTCAGTTTTTGATTTTTGATAGGGTGAGAGCAAAAAGGAGCAGCATCTTCAGTATCACCTGGTGTTGAATGCCTTGCATTTGGCCATAATCGTGAGGGCCTGAGGAGAAAATATCCAAATACTTATTGATCAAAGCTTCTGCAGCCACTTTTTGCTCAGCTGACAAATCAGAACCAATTTATATGGGCACTGCAGCAACAACAGGAGGCTCCTCTAAACCAAAGTCATGAAGGGTCCCAATGCCATGAACCTCCATCACCTGGTCATAAGGCAAGAGGTGGACGTAAGCAATAGGTTGATTCAGCTCTATGACTTTAAAAGACTGGGAGAGGTTGGCTTAAAGAACAGTGACAGTGCCTTAATAAGTGGGATCTAAAACCCCTGGACAGGGGAGAGCCTCAAATATGGAAGGTTTAGGTAAACTAGAAATCTTGAACAAGTAATTAGGAGGGGGAACCAACTGGACCCCAGTGTATACCAGGATTTGGGCCTTCGGAGTTATGGTAAGGACTAAGGGAGAATGTAAAGGCATCCTCTCCTCAGCCTCAACCATGGGAGGGGGCAACTTAACTTTAGACCCCAACACACAATATTATAAAAGCTCAACAGAATCAGGAGACTTAAGCAGGCATGTCCTCAACTTCCGCTTCCATTTTTCCTTAAGAGCAGAAGTTAAAAGTAAAGGGTATGGTATCCTAATATAGAAATGAAATAATCTTTAAAGTTAATAATGGCAGCATGTTCCATAAGAAACTCAGTGCTAATAGGAGGTCAAAGCTATTATTAGCCAAGGCTACATCAGGGGTAGAGAGCTGTAGGCCGCCTAACTTTAGGGGCAAGTTGGAGTAAGCACCTATAGCTCGAGCATATGATTTACCAACGGTCACATATTCTGATGAATGGTTAGGATCAGGCTGAATCTTAATTTTACCGATTAGCTGAGAAGAAATGATGTTAATCTGAGAGCCAGAGTCAACAATAGCGAGAACCTTCACCTTATGAACCACTGCTTCAATATGGTTTAACATCACTCCCCACTGTGCTGGGATAGAATATATAGCTTCAGGGGACGACTTAGAGGATAAGAAGAAATAATGCTAGGTTTAATATCAACAGAAGGCTCAATAGGGGTTTCCTCTTCAATAGAACTAGGGCCAACAATGTCAGCAGAAACAGTATGAACTGATTGTTCTCAAGGCGCAGTAAAGTTGTCAGCATAGGGAGCCTCTCGCCCTATGCTGACCCCTCTTTTGCTTTCTCTTTGGTCATTTTCATCCAACAATGCTGAATGGTGTGATTGCGACGGCCACAATAGGTGCAGTTGGGTCAAGCTCAATTTTTTCCAGACTCATTGTTGTTCACCATATGAGTTTGAGGATGTGAGGCTGAAGCAGAATCAGGAGCGGAAGTAACTACAGAAGTAGGAATTTTAAGAAGGGCCTCCTTAGTATCTAAAATAGAAGTAAAATTTCGTTTAACTGAAGTTATGTGAAGATGGAGTTGCGGGTTAAACTCTAAAGCGGATAGGATGGCAACAACCGCATCATTGAGAGTGAGGTGGTTATTAGTTACCAATTTTTGAGCCTCAGCATAGAATCAAGTAGCAAACTCTGCGGAAGATTTGCCACATTTTAACTTAATACTCATAAAGGCCTGTTTCTGATTGGCCAAGGTGAGATTACTGCTGAATTCTTTAATAAGCGCAGCCTTCACCTCAGCCCAAGTGCTGCATCTCATGAGGTGGGGTATCATAATTTCTATGGCGGATCTACTAAGGCAAGAGGGTAAGTATTTAACCTTTTGTCAATCAGGAGCTTCCTTCATCGCGTTCTCAAAAATATATATAAATGAAGCAATACTTCCTTCCCCTGGGTTGAACTTGTCTCTAAAAGAAGGTTCAAACGTAGTTACCACAGGAGCTGAAATAACATTATCGCCCGCTGGGCTAATTTGATTGATTTTGGATAGCTCGGATTCAGATGGAGGCACAGGATTCCAATTTATAATCAGCTTGTTATCTAAAATGGTTCAGATCATCTTGAGGAGCCCCAACTTGGGCGATTAGGGAATTATAGATGCTTTTTGTTGAAGTTCGTTGCATAATGGTCCCATTTTGACTGTAGATTTTGGATAAGGATCAGAGCTCAAAATTGTCTCATTCCAACCTAATAAATTTTTCTTTTTAGGTGAGTTAAATTGTCAGTGAGAGAATTGTAAAGATGGTAAGTGTTTTCCAACCCTTCCTTAATTGCACCAACAGTAAGGTTTGGATCAATAGGTTCTCCAGAGCAAGATAGCCAAGGCTTCAAGCAATATTTTCAAGGTTTTGTTCAAGAGCAAGAAGGCGGCTATTCGAGGAAGGATCCTCTGGAGGGGAAGGTAAGTGCACAGTTGGACTCAAAGGACCAGGAGGCCCAGGGGGCCCACGAGGACCAAGTTGCCCATAGCCAGGGGGGCCAGTTGGCCCAGGTGGCCCTTCACTTCCATCATGACCAGGAGGCCACATTACTCCTGCAGGACCAGCTGATCCTCGTTCCCCAGGGGGGCCTGGGGGACCCACAGGACCAGAAGGCTATAGAATCTCGGGCACGCCTGAGGCATTAAATGCTGGTTAGATTGCTGATTCAATCTGTCTTATTTGTTCAAAAGTTTTTTTGGTAAAAGCATAAAGTTGGATGGCAAGGTTGGTAATGGCTTGTTGCAACTGACTCTCAATAATTGTGGCGGTCTCAGTAGATTGAGTAGCTGCTTCTTCACGAAGCAGGATAGCCACTCCCACATCCAGTTGAGAGTTGGGTTTGAATAGAGATAAGTTGGTTGCAATTTCAAGAATAGCCTTACAGTTATCCCTTATGAATAAAGAAGCTGAGTTGTAGAAATCTAAAAGGTAGGAGTGTAACTCTTGTGACAAAACTGTTTCAAGATTTCCTGATGGTGGATCCCCATCATTTGAACAAAATGGTGAATAGCGGGGTGCACAAACTGTCACAAATATTGCTCTGAGCGAAATACTCCTACTTAAGAGTTGGGTAAGGTGGCAGATTCATATAGTGCTTGCATATTATCTGGAACTGCAGAGGCTTGGTTACGATGGGAGCAATCTCTGGGGAAAAGGGCACCTAGAAGTAATTGATTAATAGTATCAGCAACACCTGTAGGCTGAAAACGATAGTTTTGGGGTTCTAGGGCTGGAATAAAAACATTGAGCGTAGCACGGAGCTGCATTATATTGGGTTTGTTGTTCTCAGGGCTATGATTTCCATTAGAGGTTACCCATTGGGTGATGCTGGATCTTTGGTAAGAGCAAGTAGAGCCTTGGTGGGAATCATCCAATGTGAATATATTTATTCACCAGATAGCTCAGGAGAGTACCTGGCAGGGAGCACCAACTATTTTGTCAGGATAGGGTAGCTGAGAATAATAGTTCCTCCAAAGCATACCAAAAGGATGGGATAAAATGTCCGTTATAAAAATTGGCATCTCCATGTAGATACGCCATATTGAAATTGCGCAGGTTTTGACCCACTGAGCAATAGGACCAACGATATGAGGATCATGGGCCCGTTAAATCAAATAAACTTTTTAATAAATATGGAGCGCTTGCTCCCACTAGACTTCTTTATTTAATATAATACCCACAGTAGATACTCGCTGTTTCGCTAACTCATAAACTATGAACAACCTAACCTTTGACCTCTCATCCTGCTTGTATTATAGCAACTTCAGATGGTATCACTTCCATGGCTTAGTAGTTCACTTCGCCGTATCACATTGGTTCCTTCAATTCTAAATTCATTAATTCATGACTACCCAATTTGGCCAATTCCTAGTAACCCAATATCGCCTCATTTTGAAGTGCTTCAATTACCATTACCGGTTTGATTCCAGCGGATTCCATACATTTCGCCATGGTGACCTCAGGCTTATCATCCAGTCATATTGGAATCATGACATTACCCCCTCCTTGACTGAATGATAAGGCTCATATTGCTTGTATGGTCAGAGGAACTTTGCATGAATTTAATTAATGATCCAACTGCCAGTGGGGTCCTTAATAGTATACACATCCATACTGGTCTTCTCAATAACTTTGAATAGCCCAATCCAAATACTGGATAACTTGTGTTTCCGCCTGAACCCATGCTGATCGTGGAATAGAACCATGTCACTATCTTTGAATTGTGCTAAGCCACTTTTCTGTACCTGGTCTACAGCCTGGGTCTTGATTTTCTTGGCTAAGCTGAACAAATACGCTTTGGTTTGTAATTTAATCAGAGTATTCATTAGGGTGGTCAAATAACGTTGCAGATCTATTCCGCCGGTGTCCTCTACACAAGCATATAGGAGCGCAGGCAAAGTGGGGTGCCATCCATAAAGCAATTGGAATGGGCTTTTCCCTGTGGCAGAATGGTAGCTAATATTGTAGGCAACCACCGCGGTGGAAAGGAGGGTACTCCAATTGAAGGCCTATCAGTAACCAACTTTTGTTGAATGTTCACCAGGGTCCCATTGACCCGTTCAACCATTCCGTTGGACTCAGGGTGATAAGGAGTTGTTAGAACCCCGCGGATGGCCATCACTTCGTTGAGTTTGGGAAGTATGTGAGATGTGAAATTAGTGTCATTGTTGGTAAGGATAAACTGTGGGCAGCCGTGACGCTGAATGATGCATTCCATTACAAACTTAGCCACAGTAACCGCGCCCAGATCCTGAATGGCCCTTGCCTCAACCCATCTGGTCAAGTGGTCAATCGCCACCAGGATGTACTTGGATCTGTTAGCTCCCGTTGGCAGAGGGCCAACAACATCAATGGAAACAGTATGCCAAACAAAGTGCAATTTTACTAACTGATATGAGGTCTTCCGGTGAAATGGCTTTTCCACTTGGCACTGGTGACAGGAGGAGATAGTGTCAAGCACATCAAAGTTCATGCTTTCCCAGTAAAACTGAGATCGCAATAATTCCAACACCTTGCGCACACCACCATGCCCAACTGCCCTATGTGTGCTCATGATATGTTAGGCTGCATTGAGGGTCATGGGAAATTCACCGTGGAATCACCAATCCGCTTGTACAACTCTCCAATCCGCTGGAAAGTATTGGCTCGCAATTCATTCAACACCTTGATGACTTGGGGCGGTTCATCATCATATTATCCGCTAAGCATTTTGTCATACATGATATCGCTCAGATCTGCCGTAACAGCAATAGTGGGTAGCCTTGACAAGCAGTCAGCATTCTGGTGCTTTGCTCCTGGTCAGTGAAGGATCTCAAAATTGTAAGCCTGTAGTTTAAGGGCCCATCATGCTAACTGACCCTCAGGCTCCTTAAGGTTCTGCAGCCAGCGTAACGAGGCATGATCTGTTACAACTTTAAATTTTACACTATGAAAATAAACTCAAAATTGCTTGTAAGCATAAATCACTTCTAAGCACTATTGCTCAGTCACAGTATAATTTCGTTCATGGCTATTCAGACTTCGACTGCAATATGCCACTGGGTGCTCCTCCCCTCTCATCATCTTTTGAGACAGAACTGCCCCAACAGCGGAAAGAGAGCATCCATCTGTACAATAAATTCTTTTTTGAAATTTGGGTAATGTAGCACAGGTGCCTCAATTAATGCTGTTTGAAGAGTATCAAAGAGCGTTGCCAGTGTTCCGTCCATAGAAACATGGCATCCTTTTTTAATAACTCAAACAGTGGACCTCCAATACAACTAAAGTTAGGTATGAAGAGATGATAGTAGCCAACCATCCCTAAAAATACTTGTATATCTCGTTTACTGCTTGGTGTAGTCAGCTTCTGAATGGCATCCACCTTAGCTGATTAGGGCCTCAGCCCTGTTGCATCAACTACAAAACCGAGGTACTCTAACTGATCCTTGAAATAGTGGCATTTCCAGGGCTTGATTTTGATGTTGGTCTCAGCCAACTGGCGGAATACCTCTTCTAAATGGCTAAGGTGCTCATAAAATGTGCGGGAAAAAATGTTGATATAGTTAAGGTATACAAGAACGCATGACAGCTTCAAGTTGCCAAGGATCATGTCCATTGCACTTTGGAAAGTAGCTGGGGCATTACATAGCCCTTGCGGCATACGTGTTGGTTGAAAAAGTCCTTTTGACGTGATAATGACGCATTTTTATTGTTCTGCTGCAGGTAACTCGATTTGTCAGTATCCAATTATTAAATCTATTGTGGAGAAGTAATGAGCTCCCCCTAACTGGTGCAACGCATCATCAATTCGTGGCAAAGGGTATGAATCCTTTTTTATAAATGCTGTTGAGCTTGTGGTAGTTGATTACTACCTGGTTAGTGCCATCCTTCTTTTTGACAATTAGGAAAAGGGAAGCCCATGAGGCTCTTTGATGGTTCGAGCAGTCCTTGCTCCAGCAGTTTATTAATTTCTGCTGTAACAACTTCTTTAGCAGCTCTAGATCGGCGGATTGGCTGAGATCTAATGGGGGATGATCCCTAGTGTCCACTCGATGGATCACTCCTTGGGCGCACCCCAAATCATTATAATCGACAGCAAAGATCTCTTTGTATTTTTGAAATAATGCTTCCACTCAATTCTTCTGATCTTCTGATAACCACATTAAATTTTCACGCGGTACCACTGCCATTACGCTGGGCTGTGTTTTGACGGGTAGACCAAATTCCTCTAATGAGCCAAACTCATGAATCCCTTAGACCTCCTCAACTGGAATGAAATGGAGGAAGGTAATTACTTGATGTCAGCGGACTTACATTGGTTTATCCTGTAAATTCGCTACTAAGACCTTGATCTCCCCATGCCATGGAATTATAATGCCAAGGGCCACATAAGGCTCGAGCTGTGATTATTGATAGGGCCCAATGACCTCCCCATATAGACCAGAAGGCACTTCCACCTTTAACTTGGTGCTTATGATTGCTTGGTGTCCAGAGGGAATAGATATAGGGACAGCGGCTCTGAGCGGCAGCCCTTGATATTCATAAATTTGTGAGGAAGGGCACGGGTCTTGCTCTTTAGTTGATGATAGTGAACTGCAACCACTCCATCACTGTATGCAAGGTTAATATGACTCATGTGTACCGAATCCTTTGACCTTCCACTGGAAATGAAGTAGATTGGGATCCGATGCCTCTTAATTTCAAATGTCTTCGCTGTCATATCAACAACAGCCCCAAAGTGGCGCATAAAAGTGGTTACAATTAACATATTATAGTTATTGTTTGGTAACACTATAGCTGGGGCCACAATAACAATTGACACAAACTGCAAGGGTAGCGCTCTGTATGCTCCTTCTGAGACTGTGCTTTCTACTCCTGCAGTCCCATACAACATATGATGCTCCACGTCAGGCTTTAATGCCAACTTTGACACCAACCTTATGGATACTATGTTGATTGAGGCGCCTGTATCAATTATCACACAAACTCAAGTTTTTGCTACTACAGTATCACAGTAAGTACACTCAGAGTAATATGCATCAGATTGATTTAAGACATGGACATTTAATGGGTCTTTTTTTCCAATGAAGCTCATAATACCCATCTCCATTGTAGGGTATTTTTTAACAATAGTGTCCAAAGGGAGGGCCACGCTAACCCCTGTCAAGGTAAGCGCATCAGCAAATGGATCTGGTTCATCAGTAGAAAAGTGATCAAACATTTGACAAGCATAAGGCTTTGGCTGGTCCTGAGAGTTTGCTTCTGACATGTCTGTGAATCATGTTTGTGTCAGCACATTCATCCCTCCAACTGGTCGCTGATATAAGAAGGCGTCATAATACTGGGGAACTTCCACTGATGGTCCAGGAATAAGTTCTGATGGGACGTTTTGGGTCAGAATAGCTTAGGTAGAGAGACCCATCTCTACCCTGCTCTGACTTTTCCCTGGTGGTACTGCTCCTGTGGTAAGTACTAGGCCCAACATTTGCAACAACTTATAGCCAGGTACCCAGAGCGACCACACAAAAAGCAATTAATCCCATAAGACCTACAACCATGATTATTGTAAAAGGAGCCACCATAAAAGTTGGGCTGGGATTGAACATTGTAAGCCGGCTCCTCCCAATAGGTGGGCTGCTGTTGGCGATTGGATTGGAAGTGAGGTGTGTATTGTAGATAAGGCCAGTGGGCGCCAACCAGACGCTGAACAGGGATGGATAAATCCTCCAGATACGAAATTACAGCAGCAGAGGCTTTAGGGCTCCACTCTATCTTGGGTGGAGGGAAGGTAGCGGATAGATGGCATAGAACTTGGGTGAATTTAAGCAAGGGTATGTCAACCTCTAGATATGGAGCTAAGGCATTAAAAAGCTCACTATACGGTTTCACAGCAGAGGTCAACGCTATGCATATGTCACATTCAGTTAAATACTCTTCCCCAATTAACACATGGGCTTTGGCTGAGAATCAATCAGCAAACGCAGTGAGGGTCTCATTGAGTTTAAACCCAATGGTCAAAAACTCAATCTTTTGCTGCAACATTTTCTCAGTTCCGCTGAACAACTGCAGAACCATCTCCTTAACTTCATGGTAGGAATCAGAACTAGCTGATAGGTAACAAACGACTTGATCAGCACTTCCAACATCTAAGGAGGAGAGCAATAGTTTTGCCCTCTGTCAATCTGAAGTACCTTCAGTAGCAAACTCAAATTGGTGAAAAAACCCATAATTGTTTCCTTTGCAATCAAAATGGCGGGACCTGAGTGTTCATTGTATTATTGGTCAATGGGCCCCCTGTAGTGAGCACCACTGTTATACAAATTGGCGTCTCCATGGAGATACACCATATTGAAATTGTGCAGGGTTCAAACCACTGAGCAATAGGGCTAATGATATGAGGATCGTGGGCCCTTTTAACCAAATAAACTTTCCTTAAAAATATGGAGCGCATGCTCCCACTAGACTTCTTTATTTAATATAATAACCAAAGCGGATCCTTGCTGTTTTGCTAACTTCTAAACTATGAACAACATAACCTCTGACCTCTCATCCTGCTTGTATTATAGCAACTTTGGATGGTATCACTTCCATGGCTTAGTAGTTCACTTCGCCGTATCACATTGGTTCCTTCAATTCTAAATTCATTAATTCATGATTACCAAATTTGGCTGATTCCTAGTAACCCAATATCGCCTCATTTCGAAGTACTTCAATTACCATTACTGGTTTGATTCCAGGGGATTCATACATTTCGCCATGGTGACCTCGTCTTATTGTCCAGTCATATCAGAATTGTGACAATGTCCCTTGGCGAGTAGACAGCGTGGAGAGCCAGGAATCCTAAAGGTAGGGGCTGGTAACTTGCTATAAGCTTGGGAATAGGTGATCAGAAACCTATTGTATTAAAAACGGTGAAGTTGATGGCTGGAGAGGAGCTTGCTGTACAGAGGCTCTAGAAATAAGTAAAAATAAGAAAGAATTGGAGATAAAAACATAACTTTATTTAATAAAAGGCATGGATATTTATAGGCGAGGTTTTCCTACTAATCCTTTCAGGGTAGTGACGTCTTCCACAAGCAAAATCTTCAGCATACTGATGTTGAACAGGTGGGGAGTCAATAGCAGGCTTTCCTTTGACAATTTGATTATGGGACGGAAAATAATGCTCCATGAGAGGAAAATTTGGAGAGGTATCAAAGTTAGGGAAATTTGAATTAATTTGATTGGGAGCAAGTCGAATCCCAACAACTGGTAATAGATTTTTTCTTTCTATTAATCCACTTAAACTCTTCAGGCTTATTTCCAGCACAGTTCAATTACTGGACTCCTTTGCATCCTCAGTCCCTTCATAGGATTAAAATTTTGTACTGGACGTTTGAAACTTCTATTAGGGGCATAAAATGTAGCTCATAATACTTTCAAATGATCCACTACCTATGAGGTGGTAATCTCAGTAGAAAAGATGGAAGACATCATTTGATGTAAGTTGTAATAGGGCCAAAGGGCCACTTGCAATATGATCCATGCATCAAAATCATCCAGTACTTTATCTCTGACCAAAATCTTCGATTCTTGGTAGAAATGATCAGCAAACCTCACAAAGAAAACATCCTTCTGAAATTGGATTCCCATGAATCCTTGCTTGCGCTTTGACATTTATGTGGGACTTCCAAATTGTTTCATGATGGCTGCCTTGGCATAGAGTATGACCGTCTGTTCCCCTCTAGATGGGGCAAAACTAGGTTCTGACAATTGGTATTTAAGCAATTTATCACTTTCAAAGCCTTTTGAAAATCACCATAACCAAACATTGTCATGTATAATAATCATATAAATGCAGGGGAATTATCCTGATTTAAAGTAGCTAATTTTGGCATTACTTTAATTCTTCAGGAGTTTCTCTAGCCACCACTCTTAGTTTGGCTACTTGACCAACTTGAGGAGTTATTTCAGGAGTCATCTCAAAAATGGCTGTAAATGTGGGTGGAATATTTTGTGGGGTAGTCGCCTTACCAATTGTAGTTCTCAGGGTCCTTTCTTTAGTGTCAGTTGCCAAATAGGGCTTGCATTCACATTTGTGAGTCTTCAACTCCTCGACTTGCACAATTAGCCACACTACATCTGCACTGAATACCCGTAATTAAATGTGATCCACTTCATGCTCCATTTTCAAGAATAATACTTCCCAAATTAGATCTCCTTCCTTTTTCTTCAATGACGTTACTTTTCCCAGTAACGTTATTGCCAAAACTAGCAACATTTTTGACTCCTTCCTCAACCTTGGTAACTCTCTCCTCCAAGGCAGAAAACTCGCTATGATTCACATAATTCAAGGCATTCTTGTTGATGGTTGCCAACTCCATTTAGAGTTTTCTTAACTCATCCTTGTATGACATCTTATCTTAGTATCCTACTCAACTACAACCCTTTGTAGTGAGCAACAAATGTTAAAATCTAGGGGCTTCGCTGCTCATTCATGAATTTTAACCCATAAAATTGATAACTGCACGGGTTTAGTTTTGTGCAATCCTCACGTTGTCTGATTGTATATATACAATTGATAATAGTATGAAAACTATTATCTAAGGTTGAATAGATCACTAGTGTTAGGTCCAATGCTTGACCAATATTCCTCCTTGAAATACTCTAGATGTCCTCTCTTTGAGATTTATTCCCTTATCCGCCTAACTTGATCCATGTTCAGATCCTAGTTTATGGCCTATACTCTGGTGACACATAGTTGGCAGAAATTTTCATCTCACTCATATTCTCTTCTTAGGATCCTTGATCCTTACTCTTTATCCTACTAAAAGAGTCCCCAATTTAAGCACACAAAAATAATTTCCTTAAAGATGAATAGGACTAACGATAAAGTTTGGCTAAAGTATATTTTTATTAAGTAAGGATTTTCAGGGGAATTTATATTGGGAATTTGGCGCCTAAACCTTAGTTGGCACCTCAGCAATGAAACGGCAGCCGTTGCTGTTAAATAATCATTTGCCATCTCATCAGCAATTGTCTTCCCATCCTTGTAAGTCCTAGGACTAGCCCTTGCAACTGGATAAGGACCAGCACCCCTTCCTGACGAAAAGGGGCCCCAAGGCTTTAGTGGGTTTTCTGTCACAACCGGGCGACCTAGCCCATGTGATAGATGAGCGCTGGGTGACGGCTTTCCCACCCTAAGATATCCCAATCCCACATCTTCCCCCTCTTCAATCCTGGTAAGTTTGATAGCTGAGGTCTGCAGGGAGATTGTAAACATCAGGGGGCATGGAGAGGCCCCTGGGACCACCCAACCCTCAGTAAAAACATGTCCAAAATTTGGGAAATGACAATTTCCAACATCGGAGCACATCTGGAAATTTCTGGACTGGGGGAACCAGTCCAGACTGTCCTGCTTCAGAAATTGGATCAGAATACAGATCAGATCAAAAACTGGGCCAGAACAACTTGGATTATCAGCCCCAACGCTCTAAAACAGATCCTGGAGTTTGTATCACATGAGAAGCGCAATTGAGGGATCAGCTCAAATTGCAAATAATCGAATCAAGGATCTCTGCCTCCTAGGACAAATCTGGGCCACCCAAGCTATGCAAACAGGATGACTCAAGTCACCAGAACCTGGATCAGTAGTATTGACTTAGTTTGGCCCAAGAATTAGGGAAAATTTGCAAAAATTTTATAGGCTTTTGCCAAAATTTGGAGCAGCCTTCTACCCCTCTCCAAGCTGGCCAACCAAATCCCTTCCCCAACCCCCAAATGACCAATCCCTCAATACCTCCCCATGCATATAGCCCAGTTTAAAAGGCAACTGCCCCATCCAAGGGTAGTTGTCAATTCATTCTTTTCAATTCGTTAAATAAAATCTGAATTATCCGCCTATCCATCTAGATTGCCTCAGGCTCCATCTACCTCTTAAATGTTTAAAAATTTCTTCCATTTAATCTGATGAAGCATGCCATCACCCAAATCCTCCTGCTGATGTTCGCCAACTGAATTACCAGTTACTTGATCCTGCCACATGGCAGCAGATTGTAAATGTGATAATCTGCCTAACCTCTGATGACAAACCTGTTGCTTCATTCATTTTTATGCGTCCGTCTAATGGAGACCCTTCAGTCAGTTTGGTTGTCAAGTCCTCCAAAACTTCTCCCCAGCTAGAGCAGCACCCGGGCGCCCCTGCCCATTTGATTGTGGACTCGCCTTTCATGACCACCTCAGTCGCCACTAGCTCAGTCCACCAGCTGTATCTAGAGCGCCCCCTCCAGGGGAAGCTCGGTCCCAGCCCCTCTCATGGCGTTTTCCATACCTACGCTCATATTTACAATAACATGGCAGCCTCTGAGCCATCCCTCGCTGGCGCGCAAGCCCCTTATCCAAATCTGAAGGCCAGCAACCATGAACCCTGAAGGAGTCGTCATCCTCCCTGCCCCTCCCATCCTTGGGGTTGCCCCTGCAAGACTCAAGGTTGCCCCCAACACAACCACCTGGTTTGCCTTGAGGGACTTTGGTATATTACTGAAATTTTGCTTTCCTCACATCTCCCATAGAACCCCACTTCTTTTAGTTGCTCGGACTGCTATGCCTTTGGCATTCTGGGGCCTCCACTGGGTGCCCGCGCACCCTGACTGGGAGCCCAGTCTAGTTCTTTTTATCTGAATCTGTGACATTATGAACCAACCACTAACCTTAGCCTTCTCCTCTCTCCTTGCTGGTATGGGCGATGTTCTGGCCTACGCCCTCACTATGAACGTACTCAACTCTGTGACCTGGCCTTCTCCTGCTGGTTGGTGGCCTCATTAATCCGGGCCTGCTGCCAGGCTCTGCTGAATTGGTCCCCACCCCACCGAGCACCAATGGCGAGCACAACTCCATCAGTTAATGAAATAGGGTTGGGGGTTCCCCTGTCCCTTCTGATGAGGTGGCTGATCAAATCATGGGTGTTCTGGCTGAGTTCAGGTGCGCCTCACTGCTGATGGTGGGAATTTCCGCTTCCCTCTGATTTAAAGCAGAGTGTGGCCCTTTTCAACACCCTGGATGGGGATGCTTGTCATTGGGTCAGGGGAGTGCTCCGCTCTGAAGCCAAGTCGGGCAACCCTACCCCCTTGTTGGCGTTGGTCACCTCAGTGGTCCAGGCCCCTGAGTCGAGACTGGTGCACCTCGTCCACTTGTTTACCTTGGGACAGACAGCCACGGACCTGCCCTCCCTGATTAAGGCCTTCACGGTCCTGGCTCCAATGGTGCCCATCCCTGTTGAAATTGCTGTCTCCGCCTTTTCGTGCTTCCCTGGAACCCACCGCAGCAGCCCACACAGCTTGGGACCCTCTCCCTGGATCCGTAGAGGTCGCATTCTCTGTGGCCCATGAAATTGGGGCCAGGCCCTTGCACAATCACATGTGTTCCATCGCTGCCCCTGAGGCACCTCATACCACACCTCGCCCTGCCAGTGGTTACAGCCAAGGGAAGCGCCCCCTAGTCTAGCTGCCCTCTGCTCCCCCTTTGTGTCCACCTCGTGTACCTCCCCCAGGGGAACCCCTATCAATGGTACTGCCAGCCCCCAGCCCAGATCAAGAAGCTGGAACGTTGGGCCCCCAGTGTTTAGAGTCTGCTTGGTGTGGTGAAATTGTCCCTCCAGGTGGCCCTCCTCCCCCTGATAGAGAGTGGAGTTGGTGTACATATTAACCCTCGTCTACCAATGTGGGACAAGGAAGTGGTAGAGACCCCAGATCAGCTGCACCCCACTCTTGTGTACCCAGGCCGGGCTCTCCTGATGTTGGGTCAGGGCCACTCCTTGGGTGCCTTTTGCTGGCTCACCCCAATAAAGAGGACCAAGAATACTCTTTGTTTCCCATTTCCTTTTTCTCAGAGTCAGGGGAAATCACAGTGCAAGCAATTCTTGACACCAGAGCGGTGGGTAGCTATATTGACCTTGACGTGGCACAGTCCTTGGACCTAACAATGGAGGAAGCTTCATCCATCCTGGGCGCCTCATCAGAGTCCAAGATGTCCCACCACATCCAACGTCCACTGAAATTCTCAGTTTATGGCTTTGGATTCACTGACTACTTCTCAGCGGTACAGGACTTGTTCTACTTGTATTTTTGGGGGTGGGCTGGTGGCGCCACATACGCTTATATCAATCTTGCAACCAACTCCTCGTTGTTCAAAACCTCAAGTTGAGTAGTGAGTTTCCCTTGCTAAAGATCCTTCCTCAGGGCGCATCTCTTGGTTCCATCACCCCTCTGACCCCATCCTAGTTAATCTCCCTCTGGACTTTCCCACCTTCCTAGCCATATAAGGCCATCTTCAACATGTCACTGGCATCCAAGCTCTCTTCACACTCCGAATATGAATTGACATTCCAGCTGACAGTCGACCTAGTCAATATCAACTGCCCCCTCTACCCCTATACAGAGGAAGAGGATATGGCTCTCAGCAGTTGTCTGGACAACATACTTGAGAAGGGGTGGCTCATCAAGAAGTCTTTCCCTGTTGCTATCCCCATAGTTTTACGTCAGGAAAGAAGATGGGTCCCTGCACCCCTGCGTCAACTATGTCAACCTCAACAACATTACCATCCCTGACCCATACCCCTTACCCTTAGAGCAGAGCATCGCCCAGGCCATTGCCAAGTCTCACATCTTCTCAAAGTTGGACTTGGTGAACGCCTTCAATCAGGTGAGGGTGAAAAGGGGATAGGAGTGGCTCAAAGCCATCCACACTCGTCAGGGGCTTTTCCAGTTCAGAGTGATGCCGTTTGGCTTGAAGAATGCGCCAGACACCTTCAAGCGCCACATTGATGAATTGTTGGGAGATTTGCATTTCTCATGTGTGGTGGCCTATATCGATGACATTTTGGTCCATCCCCCCACCCCAAAACAACACGTCAGGGACCTCAAAGTGGTAGTGGTAGCCCTCCACAAGGCAGGGCTATTCGTTAAGCCCTTCACGTGCAAATTCTTTAGGGACGAGGTTACCTTCTTAGGGATCTTGTCCTGAGGGGGGTATGCCATCCCACCTGCAAGCTAAAGGCTAAACAGCCTTGACCTACCCAACCACTCAAAAACAGCTTCGCAGCTTTCTTGGCACCATCACCTTCTTTTTAGAAATTTCCCCCAACTCTTGCCCAAATGACAGCACCCCTGCACCCCCTCACCGGGAAGAAAGCCCCCTATAAATGGTCCCCTGAGTGCCAGCAGGCTTTTGAGGCTATCAAGGAGGTGTTCTCACAACCCCCGTTTTGCAGCATGCTGACATGTCCCGCCCCTTAATAGTAGCCTTTGATGCCTTGTCAGTGGCAGTGGGTGCCATGCTGCTACAGGAGCACAAGGGAGCTGAGCACCCAGTAATCTATTACTCCAGGAAGTTTACTGCAACAGAGCAAGTGTGTTCAGTATATGATAAGGAGCTAGCGGCGGTGGCGTGGTCATTCACCCACTGGCAATACCTCCTGCAGGGCGCCCTACATGAAATTACCATTCATATAGACCATAAGGCCCTGCTCTAATACCGCAAACCTCAGAAACTAGGACACCGGCAAACTCGCACATATCAAGACCTCTGTGGGTTCCATTTTAAGTATGAGTTCATCAACGGTCCCCTGAACGTCTTGACGGACACGCTCAGTTGTAAGTTCCTCCCTATTTCCTCAATGGGGAGGAAGACCCATTAGACCTTATATGGTAGTGCCCCCTCCCAAATCCTCTCATTGGCCCTCCTACTGTATCCTTAGCTGATATAGACCCTGACACTCCGCTCCACCCATATGTCCTTGCTTCCCAAACCTTCTGCCCTGAAGGAATTGAGATCCTTGCTGACTTAGCTAGGCGCCGCAAGAAAATTCCATATACCTTGCAGGATGGAACAATCTGGTTCCATGATCAGGTTTGGGTTCCTCCTTCCCTATGCAGATGTGTCATTGAGGAACACCATGTCCCCTAGACTGTCAGCCACCACGGTAGCAAAAAGTGTGCAGATCTCATAAAGAGAACCTATAATTGTCCTGGATCATCAAAGGACATTCACGATTGGATCTCTCTCATTGTGTCACCTGCGCCTGGGCAAAATTGGATCATTCTGGAAAGAAGGGATTGTTACACCCCTTGCAGCAGGCTGAGGGGCCATGAACCTCAGTCTCAGTGGACTTCATTGTGGAGCCCCCACCCACCTGTGGCTTTGATGCAATAATGGTAGTCATAGACCAATTTACTTGTTTGCATTCTTCATCCCCTGCCTCTCTTCTATTACTGCAGTAGAAACCACAAATTTTTTTGTCAACCATGTCTTTGCCATGTTTGGTCTCCTCAAGGAGATGGTGAGTGACAGGGGACTCAAGTTCAAAGCCCAGTTCTGGAAGAGTTGTTGACCCTCCTTCACATCAAGCCATGTAGATCCACTGCCTACCACCCCCATTCTGATGAGCAGACCGAGGGGGTAAACCTTGTACTCGAGAAGTACTTGCGATGCTATGCAACAGCCTCACAAGACACCTGGGTCAAGGACCTACCCCTAGCACAGTTTGCATACAACAACTCCCTCCACTCCTCAACTGGCTCCTCTCCCTTTGAGGCCACTCTAGGGTATAACCCCTCTTTCCAGTTTGGTCCCCTGACTCTCCTCAGCAGTTCCTGCCTCCATGGATCATGTAAGCTCTCTCCATGAGTTTCACAACCTGCTTTACGAACACTTGACAAAGTCCATTAGGACTACAAGAAGTTCGCTTATCAGAAGCATCTTTCAGGGCATGAGATCATGGTTAATTCCATTGTCATGTTAGATACTGCAACCTTCCCCTAAAAGCCCCCACCCACAAGCTTGCAGCCAAATGCTCAGGACCCTTTGAGGATGAGAAGTATTTAGGTAATGGAGCCTACCACCTAAGGCTGCCCATGCACTGGAAGCAGCACAATGTCTTCCACACCTCACTCCTAACCCCCTTTAAGGGGGAAAGGCCAACATCCCCAAGCCAATAATCATTGGGAATCCCAGGAAGTGGAGGTGGAGGCCATTGTAGCTTCCCAGAGGTCCCACCGATCCATTCAGTACTTGGTCGCCTGGAAAGTTTACCCCTCATATGAGAACAGCTGGGTGAATGCGCGCAATTGTACAAACAGCAAGGACCTGATAGAGGAATTCCACGCCTCCCATCCGACTGCACTCCACCCTCCCCCAGAAGATTGCGGCCATTCTGGCCATAAAGTTACCAGAGCGCCACAAGAACTATGCTTTTGTCCATGCCCCCGGGGGCGGAATCCTCCCTGTCAAAAAAGAAAGGGTATTGTAAGTCCTGGGGACCAGCCCTTGCAACTGGATAGGGATCAGCACCCCTTCCAGACGAAAAGGGGCCTTAAGGCTTTAGTGGACCCTCTGTCACAGCTGTGCAACCTAGCCCATGTGATAGATGAGCGCTTGGTGACAGCTTTACCACCCAAAGATATCCCACTCCCACCTCTTCCCCCCTCTTCAATCCTGGTAAGTTTGATAGATGGGGTCTGCAGGGAGATTGCACACATCAGGGGGCATAAAGAGGCCCCTGGGACCACCCACTCCCCAGGCAAGCCATGGCCAAAATTTGGGAAATTAGCAATTCTCAACATCGGAGCCCAGCCAGTAATTTCCAGACTGGGGGAGCTAGTCTTGGCTGGCCTTCTTCGGAAGCCAGGTCAGAATACAGCTTGGATCACAAACCCAGGCCTAAACAACTCAGATCATCAGCCCCAATGCTCTGAAATGGATCCAGGGAGTTCAGATCAAATGAGAAGCCCAATCAAGGGAATTTAAGAATTGCAAATAATCCGATCCAAGGACCCCTGCCTCCTGGGACAAATCTGGCCCACCCAAGCCATGTGAACAGGCTGACTCAAGTCACCAGAACCTGGATGGGTAGTATTGACTTGTTTTTGCCCAAGAATTAGGGAAAATTTGCAAAAATTTTCTAGGCTTTTGCCGGAACTAGGAGCAGTCTTCTACCCCTCTCCAAGCTGGCCAATCAAATCCCTTCCCCAACCCCCAAATGACCAATCACTCAATACCTCCCCATGCATATAGCCCAGTTTAGAAGGCAATTGCCCCAGCCAAGGGTAGTTGTCAGTTCATTCTTTTTCCCTATGTTGAATAAAACCTGAATTATCCGCCTATCTGTATAGCTTGCTGCAGGCTTAATCTACCTCCTAAAAGTTTATAAAAATTCTGCCATTCGATCTGAAAAAGCATGCCATCACCCAAATCCTCCTGCTGATGTTCACCAACTAGATTATCTGGTCGCTTTTTCCCACCACACAGCAGTAAATCATAAATGCGATAATCTGCCTTGCCCATGATGACAAACCCGCTGCTTTGTTCATTTTTATGCATCCATTTAATAGAGACCCTTTATTCCGTTCTGTCATCAAGTCCTCTAAAACTGCTCCCCAGCTAGAGAAGCACTCAGGCGCCCCTGCCCCACCACTCATGGACTAACCTTTCATGGCCACCTCAGCCACCGTTGGCTTGGTTAACAGTGGGACCTAGAGCGCTCCCTCCAGGGAAGCTTGGTCCCAGCCCCTCTCATGGCATTTGCCATATCTCCGCTCATATTTACAATAACATGGCAGCCTCTGAGCCATTCCCTCGCTGGCGCGCAAGCCCCCTATCCAAATCTGAAGGCCAGCAACCATGAACCCTGGAGTAGTCATCATCCTCCCTGCCTCTCCGCCCTTGGGGGTTGCCCCCGCAAGACTCAAGGTTACCTCAATGCAAATATCTGGTTTGCCTTAGGGGAATTTGGTACGTTACTGAACTTTTGCTTTCCTCACATCTCCCATAGAGCCCCACTTCTTTTAGTCACTAAGACCTCTATGCCTTTGGCATTCTGGGGCCTCCACTGGGTGCTTGCACACCCTGACTGGGAGCCCAGTCTAGTTCCTCTTAGCCAAATCCGTGAAAATCCTGGCTAGGATTCCATTATTGGACATCCCCAATACCTAAAATGGAAAGAGTCAGAAAACGTTAACCTAACGTTTTCTACTCAACCCCAGAGAACCAACCATATTTGGAAAGTGACCTGCTTAGGTAATGTGACTTTTTATCCATTAAGACAGGTTTTGAACCAACTGATCAATTTTCTAGTTGGAAGCACATCACTCAACTCGCAACTTGCTCCTTAAATTCTCAAATCTGTTGGTGATGAAACCTGACTGTACTAATCAGTACATCTGATTGTTAATCATTGATCAACTATCAGATGCCCCAATTCTGTTGGCATCTCTGCCCAATAAAATCTTATGCATTCACCCAGATCATTCCCTGACAGATATGAATCAGGTGAATTACCTATAATCCCCTGAATATCATTACCCAAAATCAGGGTTAGCCAATATCCAATTCACTCACCATAGGGGTTTATCCCCTATAACCCATAGTAATCTAGATGGCTGGTAAAATAGACAAAAATCCTAACATTTCCCATTACTGAGGATTTTTTGAAATCAAGCCTTCCCTTGTTAACCAGTATTAAAGCGAAAGGTTTTGACGTTGTTTCTCAGAAAGTTCCTTTTCACCCCCTTCATAATTGTTAAAAAAAGGTTGGTAGGCTCACGTTGGCTTAAGTTGTGTTCAACAGTGGTTTCACCAACGACTATAATATCCATTAGGCCATCACAGTGGTAGGAAGGATCACCAGTTTTAAAGATTGATCTTTGACAGCTTTGCTGTGTTTGTTACAATTTTAGCTGAGTTTTAAATGTGATGTTGAAATCATGTACAAAGAGCTGGTCAGCGTTAGAAAGACCTGTCTCTAAGTCAAATGTTCATTTTCTGGATGGTTAACAGGTATTTTCAAGTTATGGCAGCGGTAAATTAGCCTGTGATATCATCACTGGGTTTGAGACTGGTGCAACTTTGGGCTTTGTGGAGGTTGCTTAAAACATCATATGGGTGTGGTACAATCTTCCATAAGAGTTTCCAAGATGCTTAGTATTATTGTATATTGCACCTTTACTTATTTAATAAGCTGTGGCATGTATGTTCATGCTTAGTTTCAGAGAGGATGGTAGCAGTTGCCTCATAAAAGGCTAAGCATCTTCACATCTGATAGCTCTTAAGCATCAGAGTTGAAGAAGGTGGCAAAGTCAACAAGGTGTTAATTGTTATAGATCCTGATTTTACAAAGACTTTACTTTTAGTTAGTTTGTTTTTTTTCGCTACAAGTGCCAGAGGATTTTGATAAAGGTACAATCCACTCAAGGCATATACAACTTAGCTGTAAGATTAGTAACTTTATATCTAGTTGGAACTCTTGTGAAGTTGACTAGTTGAACTTAGTTCTATAGATGTCTCAAGTGTCCTTGTAACAAACCAGGTTCCCAAGACATGGCTTGCCCATCATGATACATAGAATCTTACGCCAAGAGATAGTTTTCTTGATTGAATGACATAATAGGTCAGTATTGGGTTGTCAGCCAATAAAGTCAAACACTTACCCTCCACTACAAAAGAAAGGCCTGGTGGCGACTTGGAATTGCCAAAATTTTGGCGAAGGTCCAAGGTGGCGGCTGATAATTTGCT
Organism: Massospora cicadina; assembly: GCA_022478985.1. Classification (NCBI taxonomy): domain Eukaryota; kingdom Fungi; phylum Entomophthoromycota; class Entomophthoromycetes; order Entomophthorales; family Entomophthoraceae; genus Massospora; species Massospora cicadina. Next base: position 90,891 of record JAKSZP010003997.1, read on the forward strand.
GGCCTCTAGACACGTGTCCTGCCCCAGGGAGCATGCACTTACTGGCCTTGCACACTTACTGGCATCTTCACTGGTGACTGCAACCAGGTCAAGGTGCGGAGAGCTCATCAGGCACCTTGGCACCTCCAATTGGCCTCACACCTTCATAAGGCATGAGTTTGCCATTACAGCACCTGGTAAGTGAGGGTTCAACGTTTGCATCACTATGAATGGTTTTGCTGACCAAACTGAGAAATCAACTGAATCACCCCAGACACTTTATAATTTCAAATAAAGTAAAGCAAAGTGTTCATTTATTTGATATTGGCCTATATGGCGAGGGAACCTGAAAATGGTGGTAACCTAGGATGTAGCAATCAGAAATGAGATAGAAATCCAACTTGGGAGGATTTAATAGGGTATGCTGGAATATAACCCTAACTTTCAAGCCAAAATTATTAAATTAGATTAGATGTGGATACTGGACAATTCCCAAGTTGTTCAAGCGTGTTTAAGCCTTAATTCTCATGATTTGGGCAAGAATAAATCTAAAAATAAACCATGGCGGAATTAAGTCGAACTTTTAGTTTACAACCACCATTCCTATTATCACAAATTACAAAATTAATGAACGGGATTCGTTCCATTACAGTCCTTATGTGTCTTCTAGAGTGAACTCTTGTGTGGAGTCCAGTGATTTCAGATGCCTTTGTAAGGCAGTTGAGTTATTTTGACGATTTTTTACTTGTGTTTCCAAAGTATTGATGCTAGTTTGAGCAGTGGAACTGGATTTCTCAAAACTACATGTATTCATCTACCAGGCGTTAGATCCTCTAAATGTAGTCTTCCTTATTTTTTGCAGTGGTAGTCAGGGAAAGGTTAGAGTATCCAATTACAAAATCTTATTTGATGCCTTTGCATAAGAGTCTAGTGTCAGCCAGAAAAGTTTAAACTTTGTATAGGTTGTATTTGTATTTAATATTCTTTCAGTTGAAAATTGTGGTAGAAGAGCAGGATATTCTCACATTACTGTACTATTTAATGCGCTCAATCTTTTTGTCCATAGAGGAGGCGTGATTATGCTGTTTAGCATCAAGCTCCTAAATGCCGGACAAGGCAGCGGTGAGCTTCTCACTGGGTAGCTTGATAAGTTATTTCATTTCCAAGAATGCATTGGTAAACTTAGTAGTATATAGGCCCTCAGTAGTGATCCCATTCTTAGGATTTTTAGCTAGTTAGGATGCTTGCTTGGTGCTAACCCAGGATTCTAACAATATAATAAGCGTGGTATGCTTAGTACATTGTGGCTGCTTGGAGGAGACCAAAGTTGTCCTTTTAAGTTTACTAAACTTACTTTTGTTGGAAGAGAAGGTATTTAGTAAATGGTGAAATAGGATGTAAACCTTTACTTTAGTTAATATAATAAAAATTCTTATATACTTATAAGTATAAATTTTATAAAAAAATAATTTAGGATAAATAATTTAGAGAGATGTAAAACTTCTTGTCAAAGATTCCTTGCATGTCTTACATGATTATGGGCATCACAAGGGGAGGCACATTAAGCTTCTTCTGATGACACGTTGTTTTATAAAGATTAAAAACCTTTAGATACATAGTTAAGTCTGTATATGAGTAAAATCTTATGGTGCTGATCCACAAATTAAGGCATTGAATGCCAATCGTGATAGTTTTGTTTCAATTAAATTTTTTTATTGAAGCATGCGTATAAGGTTTGGATCATCATGTGTATTTTAGAATAACTGGAATCATGTTCAGAACCAATCATAGTTATAAAAAAGATTGTACTTTTTTATAACTCCTTCTGGCAGTAAACAATCAGTTGTAGGTAAAATATTTTAGTCTTTTCAAGGTCAAGTTCTAGTTAATCAAAAGTGAGGTAGTTGATATCATAATGATTGTATATTTTTTTATTTATATTAGCCAATCAAGTGGGAGTAAAATAATTGTACTTGTCAAATCCCTCTTAAAGTCAGTAAAAGGGGGTAATATAAGTGCTGCTTCTTTCTTAAATTAATGTAAGTAAAAATTAATATAATAAAATCATTAATTATTAAAAATATCCTATGGTAACTTTTAGAAGTGAATCTGAAGGCAGGGTTGATGATCCAATATCCTTCACTAGAGTATAATTGGAGTATCTGACTTTGGTAGGAACAAAGCAGTTAAAATAAGCCAAGGTAGCCCAGTGGATGGTTTGCAGCCCACGCCATTGCTTTCTCCCCATCTTTCTTTTCTTCTTATATGCCCTCTTACAAGGGTGGCTTTGGATAGGTCACTCTCCCCCTATACAACTAGAAGTACTCTAGGTCTATTCCCAAGCGGGAGAATGGGCCTTTTTAACTACGTGGACCAGGCATCCAGGATTTTGGGTACATAGATTGCTTCAGTAACTAATCCCTCACACCCAACCCAACACTGGTCATGCGCAGCATGGTCCACCTTTTCCTGCACCCTTGGCCTCCACAACACCAACCACTCCAACTCTCTTCTTACATATATGGAATCCCACCCAGATGCTGCAGGCCTGAAAAGGGCCCCCTCCCATCTTAAAGGATCCTCCTTAATATAAGGAGCGCAGAATGGAGGATCAGCATTGGTGGGCATACCTCGCAGAGGGGTTGTACTACTCCTCAATTCAAACAGGAAGTACATGGGCAAGCCGTTCTGAACAATTTGGTACCCAAGAGGTCTCCTACCATGGCCAGAGTGGAATATCTGGACAAGTTGGACATCCCATACTCCCTAGAAACCCAGAAAGACATCTGGAAGTGCACCCACCTACCTCTTTTACAGCCACAGGTTTGTTCCCATGTGTGGCACTGCCTGAAATGGGTATACCATATTGCAAAGCAATCCAACGCCTCCCACTCTTCATGTTTTGTGTGTGACCAATATGGGAGTTTGGTCCACCACCTGGAAGAGTGCCCTCCTTTACAATCGAACTGGCGTGAGGTTCAGCATCTCTTTTGCTAGGAGCAAACACAAACCTTCAGCCTATCTAAGAACATCTTTGCCTTGTCCTTGAATTCCCCTATACGCCCTTCTTTACAAGGCTTAGTGGAGGCAATCGCTATGTGGACTATCCACACAGTTGTCCTTGACGCCATTTCAGGCTCTATTCCCACCCTCCAGGAAGCTGTGTGACAATTCCATTTGCACCTTATGGGCCACTTTCAAGCTGGTTGTTTGAATATTTGCAATCCTATCAATGACAGTTGGTCTCAGTCTGGTTCTCTGTATGGTTCATCACCCCAGACCCTTTCCTTCATACATGCTCAATAGTGGTGAAAGCCTCTTCTCACGATACCCCTCCTCATTCAATTGGCATTCCCACTGGTAACAGACAGAATTAGCTCCTCTGGGGCGCCTCTCACATATATTGGCGCTTGGTTATTGTTACATATCAGAAGTGTCCGTCCCATGGTCAGCCTTCCCCAAATAAATTCAAGATAGCTCAGTGGATCAAGAGTGCAGTATATGAGGGAGTGAAGTTGTATGTCATGTCTCATGACATAATTATGGGTACAGACCATAAGAACAAGACGGAGATTCTAAGGCCATAGGAATTAAGTTCAATGCTCTCAATGATTTTAACCATACCTTGGAATAACGCTGAATAAGAAACAAGTATGCTTAGGTGGTACCAAGGTGTCACATGATGTAGTTGCCAGAGCTACGTTGATAGCCTTAAAATCTAAAAGTTATTTAGTTAACAAAAACGGGTAATTATGTTAGATTGTAAGATGGGGATTTGAGTCCCATTCCAAATAATATACCACCGGATTTGGCAACAATCAACATCAAATCTAAGCATGAGTTTGGGCATACTCAATATATAGTATTACCATCAATATGATCTTGATCTTATTGGCTAGATTTGGCTCTCTTGCAGAAAAATGACTTTGCCCCATCACCCAATCTACATATATAGTCATTCCTACTAGGCCAACCACCTTGTTCTCTGACTCCTTTGAGATAATAAAACTATTTAAAAACATTATCAGATTAATCATTGGGCCAGCCTTGACACATACCTCCTCAAGGAAATTTTAAACAACATAGGTCGCTTTATACTTTATTAATATATGCAAGCTCTATTTCACCATCAATTAAGTCAAAATTTTGTTATTAATTGGTTCTTTGCAATGTCTAAAGCACTATTTTCACTTGATAATGGACCCTTCCTTGGAGTCCAACCAAAGTCACGCCTTCTTTGGCTACTTAGCACATCTTATAATTTATTATTTATTCTGTTTGTGCCATTTTAATGTCAACATCTTTTTCAATGTTTTGATTACATGCATTTTTGTAGTTGTTCCCTGGTTCTTTAGTTTGGTTTCATAACCTCTTTGGGAACAAGATAGATACAGACACTCTTCTTGCATAAGTTGACCAGCTCTTCTTTTTTCTTGCAAATACTCCATTTAGGGCTCTATCTGAGAGCAATTAGGTGTATTGGCATCCAACAAAGTCTATGTTGCTCACCACTGTGTTTTCATTTTTGTTACATATTATATGGCTCAGCACTATTATTGCTACAGCCAACTGGGGATTTACTACGCTTCTTGCTTGTACCTTGTGTTTTTTGACCTTTCATGACCAGCTGTATTTATCTAAAACAAAATCTAAAGATTTTGTCTGAAATCAAGCAAGTTTTAGCTTCTATTGCTTCTGAAGCTTCTATCAGTAAAAGTTAAAAGAAGCATCATCCACCCTTTTGTGGCGCTGACTTACTCTGTTGAATTTCTCACCGTGCAGCTGACAGGGTTTTTATAGGTTTCAGAGCTCAGTCGCATTTATGGAAGTCAATAGAAGATTTGAATACCTTCTGGAAACATGTCATCCTAGCCTGCCTTACATACAAACCTTCTTTGAGTTCTTTGAACTTTGTCAGGTGGGACGCCCTCTAGTGTCCTTTTTATATGAATTCTGCGGTTGGGCCCAGGCCCTACCTTTGTCTTAAATCATAAAAATCATTTCTCTTATTTACTTTAGAAAAAAAGAAAAAGGCTCAGGTGTGGAAGATTTAACTACCAACTTTGATGTTGTGATCAAAGCTTCCTTAAAATTTAATCACCTCAACTGATGGGAAAAGGACTGGTAATTTAGTCACGTTTTTTTCTATTCATGGAAACCCCTATATATATCCCTGAAAACAGGAACTTTCTTATAAAAATGGAGGAGTCTTATGCTAACTCCCCTTCATCCTTGGTGGAAAGAGAGGGCTGGAAGGAGTCTAGCCCGCTTTATCAGTTAAAATCTATCTAATATATATTTTGTGAGATTTTTTCCCATGGAATGAAAAACCCTCATCAGAAGGGGTTTGCCGTCATTATAATGGGCATTGATGTCCATCCAGTAATTAGATTATTGTTTTAGATTTGTAATCCAAGATCGCTTTAAACAGTAATTATAAAGATACATATATGACATTTTATAAGATCTTGCAGGTCTAGCCCCAACTTAATTTCTTTATATAAGATCACTCTCAAGAGCCTTTGCCTAACCTTTACAATAATACGCTGCACTCAAGAGTCTGAAAAATTATTACTGCAATATAATGGTAGGTGTTCCACTAAAGAAAATGTTGCAAGCTATGTCCTCTCAGTTGTTAGAGTTGCAGTTTTATAACTCATTTATGACATAAAAAGCATAGACTGGTAATATTATTCCTGAAGGGGAAATTAATGGTGAATTACTTGCACTGCTTGTTTTTTTGTAAAAGTTAATAAAGGTAACTTTACTTTCCTAAAATCTCTCTTCCCCTATATGGAAATTAAAACATCAATTATGGAGGATACTGGTGACTCAGAGAACTATTTATCAAGATATAGATGAATACCATGAATCACAGACTTCCCAGGTGTTATAATTAAGAATGTGCCTCACAGGAAATCCCCACACTAAAAAGTTTAAGATCTTATTGATTATCAAGTTGGTAAGTATCACCTTGCAACCACTTCTTGGCAGTTATAAAAACTGCATGTTAAGAAAGGCTCAACTAAAGTGGTTTAATCCAAAACCTATGAAACTACCCCTTCCAAAAACTAATTTTATTAAATACTAATTAAAATACAAATAATATAGCTGGCCAGAAACATAATTGAGTCTCACCTAGCATGGACAGCAATTGAGATAATTTATAAAATTCCAAAGCCTCTTTTAATGGCTTAAATTGGTCTAAAATCAAGTGTATGCTTTCTATAACCCCTGACTGCTGCAATATATTAACAACTGGTCACCTTGACATAAGAGGATGCACCAGTATAAATCCCAGTCAAATAGAGTATGAGAATTACGTTACAAATGACACCCTCAAGGAACCTCCTGTTAGACTTTTGGGTTCTACTGACAGTGATAGATGAATTATCAAAACATTGTTTGAAGACATTTTCCCCATATATAGTATTATAATTTTTGGGTGATATATTTGTTCTACGTCAGAAGTGTTTTGCAGTGGGTCAAACCCACTGAGCAATAAGGCGGACGATATGAAGATTACAAGTACTTAGAACACACTTGAATAAATATTTAACCGAGGTAAGAACAGGGGACAGACATTACCGAATATATGTGAATCTAAGAGAATAACTAAGAAATATAAAAATTGGGCACCCCAGGGTACTCAAGTTACCCCTGTTGCCAGCGGGACTGCCAGGTATGGGGGGTTGGTGCATTACTCTGAGGGGGTTTCCCCTGCTATGGAGCAGGTGTGAAGGAAAGGGTCTGTGTGGAGGAACCAGAGTGGGAACCATGATTCTATGAGCGCTTTTTGCCTTGGTCTCATATATCCATAGAGCCAGGCTTGGAAGTGCTCTAGTAAGTGGACATGGAATCTGTTAATAATCCCATGAATGGTTGGGACCGTGCCCTTGAACGCATCTAATGCAATTGTATGTATTGTCCACATTGCAATGGGTATTATTAGGGAGCGGAGTGTAGATGGGATTGGTGACTCGATCTGGAGCGCGAAGATACTTTTTTATATTGAGAATTCCTGTTCGTTTTGAATCTTGAGCAGGCGTGCGACTTCCTGCCATATAGCTTTGGTTGGGGGACATGTTTCTAGGTGGTGATGTAAGGATCCCTCCCCTCCACATACTGCACATGTTTTGTGGAGGGAGTTGGAGCGGTCTACCATCCTATAGGTCCTTCTCAAACAGCGCCAGGCGTTTGCTCTTAACCTTAGTTGTAGGAGTGGGTGGTGTGTCATTTTACACATTGTTTTCTGTGTGGTTAAATCATAGGGAATGTCCAACATATCTAGGTATTCTATCCTAGCTATTCTTGGGGTTGTTGCGAGAATATCCCTCTGGGGGTGGTTTTCTGGGTTTCTTAATTTGAATTGGGGGCTGGGTCGTCCCCTTCCCTGTATAGTACCCATATTCTCTATGGTCCATCCCATATGGCGGATAGTTTGGAGGATATGTTTGAAATGAGGGGAAGTTCCATGTGGACCCGTTGCAGTAGGGTGCTTGGCAAGGTATGAAAGTAGTCTGGGTAGGCTATGTGGGTTGGTTAATTTGAGCGCCTGTGCAAATTTAGTCCTTGCTGCTCTGGACCAATGTTGTTGTGGGAGGTCTGGAGCAAGGATTTCCTTTATCCAGGTACCTAGGATGTGATTGGCATGGATCTCAAAAACTATTAGTCCCATGCCTCCGCTTGATTGTGGGCCAAATAGTGTTTCTATCTGTATAGGAGGGTGAGAGCCAGGCCACAGCCAGCCCTGGATAAGCGCGCGGATTGAGGTTATAAAGGTAGGTGAGTAGGCTATCGCATGGGCCTGGTACCACAGTATTGGGAGGATGAGCGAGTTAGCAACTGTAACTCGTCCTGTTAGTCCTGGGGTTCTTCCCTTGAGGGAGGCGACGCGTTTGAATAACTGTTGTAACAGGTTGCTTTCCATTGTCTCATTAGCATATCCCCCTGGTTCTAGCCAGATTCCAAGGTTTCAGACAGGAGTGGTAGTGGGAGGTGTTGCAAAGGGTAAAATGATTGGGTTTTTTCTGTGTTGGTATGAGGTTCTGATGTTGTGGTTCAATTGTTTGTGTATTTGCCTAAGAGGATGATTTCTGTCTTCCTTTTGTTGAGCGATGCATTGCTCACCTTGGAGTATTCCTCTAGAGTGCGTTCTAGCTGTTGGGCATCTTCATTGTTTGCTATACCTGCTACGCAGTAATCCTCAAAGGCCAGTATCTTGACTGTTGGTTGTCCTTGTGCGGTTATCCCATGAGACGTGAGTCAGTTACTCAGAGGAGCGGGTCAAAGCTGAAATTGTATAGCAGTGGGCTGAGGGGATCCCCTTGTTTGAGCCCTCTGTGTGGTTTGATGTTGTTTGTTAGGAATCTAGGGCCGCATACAGCCATGGTTGCAGATTCTGTTAGGAGCAGCGCCCATTTTATGAATCTTGGTGGGAGTTTGAAGGCATGTAGACATTCTTTTAGGTATGGCCAGCTAACACGGTCATACGCCTTTTCCTGATCCAAGAAGACCAGGGCACCATTTGCTTTGGATTGGCAAATATTGCAATAGGGTAAATGTTGTTCCATATTAAACGCCCTGGTATAAACCCAAACTGGTTGGGTGATAGGACGTCAGATGCAATTGCGCCTAATCTAGCTGCTAGAATTTTTGTTAGAATTTTTGTGTCAGTGTTGGAGAGTGCAATTGGGCGCCAGTTGGCCAGGTCCAACTTGTCACCCTTTTTATACAAGGTTATAACGTAGGATTCATGGCCTCCTGGTAATAGGCGTGTTTCCAATAAGCTCTGGTTCATTGACGCTAATAGGGGGGCAATTTGTAAAAAATATTTTTTGTAAAATTTGTAGGGTATCCCATCAGGCCCTGGGCATTTCCTACGTGGTGCACCGCGAATTGTCTCCCAAAGCTCCTCCTGTGTGATAAGGGATAGTATATTGTAATTTGGTGGTGTACTTTGTATCTTGGCAGTTTGAATAAATTCTTTAATTTTTTGTGAATCTGTTGGCGTTTCACAATATAATTCGGTGTAATAGCGGTGTACTTCCGCCTTGACCTCCCCAGGGTCAGTTGCCACAGTGCCGTTGGTCTTATGGACCTGTGTGCATGTGGGCTGGTTTCCGCAGGAGTGGTTATGGCGGAAAAAGTATGTTGAACAGGTTTCGCCTTCCTTTATGAACTTACCTTTGTTCAATACTTTTATTCTGTGTTGGTGTTTGAAGATGAGATTGTTAAGTCAGGCTGAAATTTCTGCCCATTTGCATCCCCAATTAGGGCTATAGCCAGATCTCGGAGTATTTATTTCCAGGTGGTCTAGTTCTGCCAAGGTACACTTGATTGTGGCTGTGTCCGCGGTGTACTTGCGTGATACAATATGTCGGGTTTTGTTGACTAAATCCTTTTTGAAATTTTTTCATGCTTTGATGGAATCCGAAGTTAATGGGGCTGTGAATTCTGGGTTTGTAGCCTTGTTTTCAATCCATTCAGATATCTCAGGCAATCTTATATTTTCTGGGTGAATCTTTCTCCAAGGCGACACCTGTGTGTGGAATTGGGTTGGCACTAACTGCACCATAAAAAATCGGTGATCAGAAAAATTGATCTTTTTTGTTGTAAATTTAGATTCTTGAGTGGTGGGATTTTGGGATGAGGATGTGGTCAATACAACTCAATGATATGATTAGTCCCTCAAATATGTTGGGTCTTGTCATATGGGGAAGGATTGGTGAATTGGGAGGAAGAGCATCTTGTAAGCCAAGAGATGCCTTCATTGTGCGATATTCAATGTGTCCAGGTGGGTATCCCCTGGGATTAGGCCATCGATCTGTATTGGGGTTATCCCAGCAGTTGAAATCGCCTAACATGATGATATCTGGTGGGAGGGTGAGGGTAGAAATTTTTTCAAAATTTTTTTTCTCTCAGTTGCAGTGCACAGTGCATAGATACATGCTAACGAAGTTATTCTATCTTGGCATGTGATTGTTGCTACCAGGACCTGACCGTGCAAGTGTGATGATGAATTTGTAATTTTAAATTTTTTGTTGTTTTGGACGATCACCCCACAGTGAGACGTCCATAATGATTGTGATGGTGCGACCCTGGTTGACCAGGATTCTTCTTCCCCTTGTAGACAGTGGGTTTCTTGGATGGCCAAGATGTCTACAAGAGGTTTTTGCAGGTATTCCAGCTTTTTGGCTTGGGACATATGAGCCCTGGCTCCCGCAATGTTTAGCATCCCTATTGACACTGAGGTGCCCACGGCGCCTCAGGAGCAGTTGGGAGGACCCTCTGGTCCTATCCCACCGCAGCTCATTTTGGCCATGCTCCACGTCTGTACTTCAACTCTTTCACTGCCATTGTTGGTTACCTTGGTCTGACCCAATGATTCAAGGGAATAGCGGTTTTTTGCATTTGCATTAACTTTTCCTGCACAGGTCTCATGTTGATTTGATGTGGGTTGTTGATTAGATTTTATATTTTTGAGGTTCAACTTTGTTGCATTGTGCACTGCATTTTCACCCAAATTGCGGTTGCATTGTACCTCAGTATGTGCATGACTGATGACGCTTTGTGACTCAGTCTGGTTACTGTGAAAATTTTCAACCTGGGCATATTGTTCTGATTGGTTGGTTTGGTGAATATCTGAAAATATCCTTTTGAATTTGTCCGTGGTTAATGGCAGGCTCCACGTGTGCTGCCACTTCAGCCGCTGCTCTCTTGCGGGCTTTTTGTGCTGCTTTACGCTGTTTAATTGTAACTGGGTCCACGATGGAGTATAGTCCATCTTCACCCCAGCGGAATGGGTGGTGGTCATCAGTCATTTTGGCGAAGTTTTCACTATCTTTGTCCATAGCTTCTTCACAAAAATCATTTTCCATTAAGCCCTCTTTTACAGGGCATGCATGTTCCTTGTAGCCCAGTGAGCCACAGTGGTTGCAAATGGGTGGTGTGCGTTCTGGTGTAACTCGGAATGCAGCTGACTGGCCCCCATCTGCAAAGTGAAATTCTGCTGCGCGGGGAATTCTGGATAAATCCTCTTCCACTTCTGGGAAGGGGTTGATTACAGCGATAGCTTTGCCCATGCACAGGTTGGGCATTAAGCGAAATCGCTGTAATTCAAGTTGTTAGATTTCTCCATAGGCCACAAGACCTTTGTGGAGCTCCTCCTCGATTACCTTATGATGAAGGTTGGTGGGGAGTGAGTCAAAGGAGATGAACAAAGTTTTTGCTTTGTTCCATCTGGTGCGCGCAGTGTGCACAATTTTTTTGCCCTCAGGGAGGGAAATTTCCACGCAGATTTTTGCTGCAGCATCAGCTTCATTGGCTGTTTCAAAACCAATATCGATCCAGCTGCATCCCATGTTGTTGGTGGCTATGTACACCGCGTGAGGGAAAAGTGAGGGCTGTGCCTCACATGTTTTCTCCCACAGGGTTGGTGACTCATCCTCAAGGAAGAGTCTGATCCCATGTTCCACCTTTGACAAAGGTTGATTGAATTGAATGTACATATATTATGCATGCTTTACAGTAAATACCATAAACCCAGATGGTGTCTGAGTTTGCAATTTCTTTGCAGATTGGGTTCCTGGTCCCCCTCCAGGGCGTTTCTTACCCTTAGTTGCACCATTAAGCGCACCGCTTGCTGCGACGCTTGCCCATGTTGTATTATTTTTGTTATTAAAGTCGCCCATCTTTCCTGTGTGTGATTATCCAAATTTGCTGTTCGAATAAAATCGTAGTAACTAAAGTGATTGTTACGAGAAAGAAAAATACACACTTAAATAAATAAATATAACAAATATGGAGCAATTTCCCCTATGAAGCTTCTTTATTTTAACTTTATATTTAAAGTAGATACTCACTGCTCAGCTCCCTTTTTCCTACTAAAAATTCTCCTGTTTCAATCTTCTCATCTTGATTATATATCAGTGACTCTAGTCAATACTAACCCTTTTGCTTAAACTATATGTTTCCGCCATATTCTCATTGGTTTCAGCAGTGTCTAATATTCACTAAATTCATGGTAGTCTTAGTTTGAGAAAATCTACTATTTATTTGCCATACGTTGACATTGCCTTATCACCCAAATTGGAGCCAATCCACTAAATAATTTTTCAAAGCTCAGTATCTTCATATTGCCTTATATCAAGGTGATCTCATCCATATTAATAAACTACACAGCTTGGCCAATCTCACCCATTCCAACATAACTACTTATGGGACTTTTCACTCTCGTTGCAATCACCTTTTGCAACTTATTCAATTAAAGTCTTATTCTAGTTTGATAATCTCACAGAGGAGATTAGTCTGCGCCCATGTCAGGGAGCAGTTGGGCAAGTAAGGTAAGAGGCACAGGTGGTAAGCCCGCGGCCTCAAACATTTGAAAACGCCTCAGAGAAACTGGCGGAATAGAAAAAATTTAAAACACCTTTGGTCACTATTTCCTCAGAAATCCTTGCTTGACAAGCACGATGCAACCAGTACATCAACACGCTGCACTCCCAACCACTCTTGTTGGTGGAATACGGAGTCCATGTGTTTCTGGACATCCAACAAACAGCTCTATGAGATAAATTTTGTGGGGATGTGCACACTTTTTTCCCAACCGTGGTGTAAGTCGCACCTCACTCCATGTCACAAAGTTGGCTGAACCTCAGTTTTGAAAACAAGGAGGCAGCAGACAAAGCTGCTGCAGTGTGCGTAGTGATCAACCTCCCCAAAGGGCAATGGGTAATCAAAACCAAATGCATCAGATGGACAAAATCCAACCAAATTTTCTCATGTTTGACTTTTTTCCTATTATGGTAAAATGTGCCATTTTGGAGCAATACCTGAAAGATGGTCTCACAGTTTATGGCGAAATACAATCTTTTGAGATGCAATGCTTTATGCTGATGCCACACCTGTGCACCAGCAAAGCCATCGCAGTTCTGACCCCAACTGAGGAGATTGCAAAGGACCTAACCCAGATCCTGCACTCCACATATATCAATATTGAAGGGCATACCACCCACCCTTTCTGGGTAACCGTGGACAGCGCACCCCCCATCTGCACCCAAAGTGATGCGTTCAGCCATAAGGCACATGCATGCCCCACCAAGGAACTCATCACATTCCAAGAGCACCCCTCAGCAGCCATGGCCAGCGGAGAGGCGCACTATGGACCAACCACAAGCACCAAAGAGGCTTTCCCGTGGGGAGCACAAGGTTGCTACCTACTGGTAAAACCTATTTCCCCGCAAGAGCGGAAGAAGGCCAAGCAGGCCCACAGGGCCGCGGCCAAGGAAGCAGCCAAAGTCACCACCGCTATCCCACACTCCCAATGCCAGGAGGACATAAAGACCTTCATGGTGGAAGCAACTCAGGAATCCATTAACCAATCAGATTGGGAAACCCAAGCCAATTGGGCCACCCAATCTGAGGATTCAATGGGTGACTTGATCTCACCCAATCGTTGCACCCAAGCTCCGGTCAAAACTGACTTGGGACCTATCCCAACTGAAAATTTTTTTTGACCCGCTCAATGGTGCACCAAACTCATCCACTTCACAAAAAATTCAACGGACGTTGGAAAAACAAAAAGTGAAGGCAAAAGCCAACGCGAACCTTTCTGCTAAAATCAACAAAACTACCAATAGCGTTGCTGCAAACACCCGCGCTGCCATGAAGGCCCATGGGGATCTAGAGGAGGCTAGTGGTCCCAGGTGCCCACCCCCTCACACCTAAGGTGTGATGGGGGAAACCTTCACTTTAGGGACGTTGAATATTGCCGGACTCAAGGCCTTGCCATCTCAGGCTAGGAAACTGAGTTTTTTACAACACAATTTACCCGTGGATATCCTGGCCATCCAGGAGTCCCACTGTCTGTGAGGTTCTGAGGATGCTTGGAAAACCATGCTCCTCCCATCCCTATTTTTGGTCAGAGCACAGTGGGGTGCTAGTTCAGAGGAACAATTTTTTCAAATTTTTATTGTCAGAATCCTTCCTAAATGGCTGAGTCCTCATTATCACTTTCTCATGGGCTGACATGGCACATGCTATCATCAACATCTATGCCCCAACCTGTGCACAAGGGTGTCAGGAATTTTTCTCATCAGTCAAATCCCTGTCATTATCCCTAGACCCTTTCATAGTTGGCGACATGAACTGTTGGCTAAACACACCAACAGATCGTTGGCCTTCCTCCTCCCACGTCCCCCAGGGTTATGTAGAACTTCGCGTTCTAAGGCCACCCTTGGGTTAATGGATGTGCTGCCATGGCGAGCCCCACTGCTCAAAAACATGATGCACCCCCACGTACACAACGGCCAATTAAGGTCCATGACCCACATTGACCTTATCCTTACACTGGCGAAATTCCAACCCCACATTTCCCACTTCAAAATACCAAAAATTGAATTCTCTGATCACTGGCTGGTCTCAATAACCTACCACCTACCTGTCACAGTGGCTAAGGCCCCACATTGGTGCAAATTCCACCCTCCCAAACTTGCGTTGCCAGGACTTTCCACTTGGGTGGAATCAGCAGCTTTGGAAAAAGAGTTTACACCGTTTTGCATGGACCTCATCTCCACATGGGAAGCCTTCAAAATGGATACCATCCGCCACTCTCGCCACCTCTCCTCCTAACGCTCACGAACCACATTGGCCATCATTTCACGCGCTCTGGAAGAGTTGGCACACCTGGAGTCCAACATTCCAGCCACAGGATACAGCCCTGCATGGGGCTGGAAGTGGGCGGAGGCAGCCGCCCACCTCAACGCACTCAAAAGGCAACACAAACATTGGTTTATGTTCAGTACAGGGTCAAATGCATTACAGAGGGTGACAAGTGCACCGCATATTTTTTTAAAAAAATTTCACACCATGCCAGAGCGTGGCCTGCACACAGGTGCAAAGATTGGATGATTCCATTGCGGACATGCCAGCTGAAGTGGCAATTAAAATACAAAAGTATTACTCCAAATTATACCGATCTGATCCAATTCAGCTGGCCAAAGTGGCAGAATTTCTCGACTGAACCCACATCTGCACCATTTCCTGATACCTGGAAACAATGAATTTGATTATCCAAACGAACTATGGACAGACATCCGCGGTGCACCAAATTGGAAATGCCCAGGCCCAGATGGCATTCCATATGAATTCTATAAAAAAGTACTTCAAATATATATCTCCACTACTGCTTGCCTCACTTAACCAGAGCCTTCTGGAAACGCGCCTCCTACCAGGAGGACAAGAGGCCTTCACCGTCACACCCTTCAAGAAAGGGGACAAGCTAGACTTAGCCAACTGGCGCCCCATTTCTTTAACTAACACGGATACAAAGATTTTAACCAAAATCATGGCTAACCGTTTAGGGATTGTAGCATCTGCCACCATCTCCCCAGAACAATTTGGTTTCATACCCAGAAGGTCGATTTGGGACAACGTGCTCTCTGTGGCTAACGCATGCCAGTCCACAGCCTCTGGGGCACTTGTATTCTTGTACCAACAGAAGGCCTATGATAGAGTAAACTGGGAATACCTCAGGGCCTGCCTCCACCAATTCCGCTTGCCCCCTCGTTTCATCAGCTGGGTAATGCTGCTCACGGAATCTGCAACAATGGCAGTGCGTGGCCCTGGCTTCCTAACGGAAGTAGTCCGCCCTCAAAGGGGCTTATGACAAGGGGACCCCCTTAGCCCACTCTTATACAACTTCAGCCTTGACCCACTACTTCAAAACGTGAATGCTCAACTCACTGGGGTCCATGTGCCAGGCCAAGCCCCAGTCAAGATGATGGCGTTAGCAGACGACTGCGTGGTTGGGGTGTCTAATAATAAAAGATGCACGCGCACTTAAAGCTCTTATCCAAGAGTATTCCTGGGTAAGTAATGCTGCACTGAACGCTTCCAAAACCGAAATCATCCACCTTGGTCAGTATCAAACCTGCTGGGCTCCAGCTACCAGTGCCCAGCCCAGCCCATCTGCTCTCACACATGCTCGCCCCCCAGCTCACCACACACCACCCCACTGGTGCTCCCCTTCGTGTCACGCCCTACCATAGGGCCAGTCCGCCATCTGGGCGTGTGGGTGGAGGCAGGCGGGTATGCATCAGCAGTAATGGAGAGTCATATTATAGAAAACGTGACGAAGCGCATTGCCTCCCTCAGAGCCCACCTTACTTCCCTTACTGGCAGGGTTGTTTTAGCAAACTCTATGCTCCTCTCCAAAGTCTGGTTTGGAGCCCACGCCATCCCCTTCTCCCCAAGCTTTTTCAAATCCTTGTATGCCCTGCTGCAAAGATGGCTTTGGTCAGGCCGCCCACCACCAGTACGGCTAGAGGTCATGTTTGGCCCTCATCATCATGGTGGCATAGGCCTGATTGACTTCAAGGCCCATGCTGCCAAGATCCTGGGCACCTGGATTGCGGCCGTCACCGCCCCTACGCTCCCCTCCCAACACTGGTCCCGCGCGGCCTGCTCCAACTTCTCCCGCACCTTGGGCCTCAACAACCCATCAAACCCTCACTCCTTGATAAAATACCTGGCTTCACACCCACCAGCCACAGGTCCTCACGGGACTAAAACCCACTACAAACAAATCCTCCTCTCCATGCGGAGCGCTAAGTGGACAATTCATATTAGGGGACACACAGCCCAGAGAGGCCGCCCCTCTCCTCAGTTCACACAAGAGGTACAGGGACTACCCATCCAAGATGGCGTAATCCCCATTCGACCCCATGTCCTATCCAGGGTGGACTACCTGGACATGATGGACATCCCTTACTCCAATGAGACCCAGAAAACTATCTGGAAATACGCACACCATCCTCTGTTGCAGCCTCAAATCTTTCCCATGTGTGGCGCTGCCTGAGGCGGGTGTACCATACAGCTGAGCGCTCTAACGCTTTACACTCATCCTGCGTCGTGTGTGGCCAGTATGGAACGCTGTTCCACCGCCTGGAGAAGCGTCTTACCTCTAAAGTGATATGGCGCGAAGTTCAACGTCTGCTTGGCCAGGGTCAAACACATCCCTCCAGTCTGTCAATAGATATGTTTGCTTTATCAATGGCCTCCCCCTTCCACCCTCCCTCCGCGCTCTGGTGGTTGCAATCGCCATGTTGACTATCCACACGATTGTCTTGGATGCCATCTCAGGCTCCACCCCCACCCTCCCAGAAGCTTTCCACAGATTCTGGTCTCATTTGGCGGACCACTTTCAGGCTTAATGTCTGGATACTTCCAACCGCGTCGCTGACAGCTGGTCTCCTCCTGGTTCCCAGTCTGGTTCATTAAATCAGACCCTTTCCTACACACGTGTTCAATTGTGGCTACGGCCCCTTCACACGTTCCCTCCCCTCCCCATAAGTGGCGTTCTTGCTGGTAACAAGAGATAGCATCGCTTCTCTGGGGTGCCTTCCCTGTTACTAAGTTTTGTCTCTTTTGGGTCAAATTCAGAAGTGTCTGTCCCATGGTCAGCCTTCCTCGCAATAAATTTAAATTTAAACATAACTACTTATGGCTTATCATCCAGTCATATCAGAATCACAGCATTACCCCCTTGATTGGATGAAGCTTATCCTATTGTTTATACACCAGAAGGAACTTTGCATGCACCCAGTTAATGATCTTTCCGCTCATGGGGTCCTTGATAGTATAAGCATCAACACCTGTTTTCTCAAATATTTTAAATGTAACAATTCAGATGCTGGCCAATTTGTGTTGCCAACCAAACCCGTGTTGGTCATGGAATAGAACCATGTCCCCATATTTGAACTGAGATAGCCCATTACGCCATACCTGATTGGGATCCTGATTATTTATCTTCTTAGCTAAGCTGAACAAGTACGCTTCAGTTTGCAGCTTGATCAGCATATTCATTTGGTTGGTCAAGTAGCGTTGAGGATCCATTCCGCTGGTATCTTCCATGCAGGCGTAGATCAATGCGGGTAGAGCTTGGTGCCGTCCATATAGTAAGTGTAAAAGACTCTTCCCCCATTGCCAAGGGATAGCCGATATTGTATGTAAAGATGGCGGTGAAAAGGAGGGTACTCCAATCAGAGGGTCTATCCATTACCAGTTTCCAGATTATATTCACCAGTGTCCCATTGACCCGTTTGACCATACCATTGGATTTTGGGTGATTTGGGATCATTAGAACCCCGCAAATGGCCATCAGTTAATTGAGTTTGGGTAAAATATGAGGGGTGAATTTGGTCTTGTTGTCATTAAGGATGAACTGAGGACAGCCATGTTGCTGAATTATATATTCCATCACAAATTTAGCCAACTTGAAAGCCCCAGGATCATTTATTGACCGTTCCTCAACCCACCTGTTCAAGTGGTCAATCGCCACCATAATACAATTGGACCAGTTTTACCCTTTGGAAGGGACCCCACAACGTCAATAGAAACTATATGCTAAGCAAAGTGAGGTTTCACTAACTGGTGTGAAGTCTTTTGACGGAATGGCTTCTCTACTTGGCACTGGTGGCAGCAAAAAATTGTTTTAAGCACTTCAAAGTGCATTCTTTTCTCAGTAGTTCCAAGGTCTCTTAACAATTTTAGGGTCTTGCTAAAATACCATATCCAACTTCTCAGTGTGCACTCATATTAGTATTTGGTCAGGATGAAGGTCTTGGGATATTCACAGTAGAGTCTCCTATCCAATTGTACAATTCACCGTTCTTCTAGAACGTATTGGCCCATATTTCATCTAATACCTTGATGACTTAGGGGCGGTTCATCATCGCATTTCCTGCTGAGAATTTTGTCAACATTACGTCACTGAGATCTGCAATAATGGAAATGGTTGGCAATCTCGATAAGTAATATATGTTTTGGTGCTTTGCTCCAGGTTAGTGGTTGATTTCAAAGTTGTAAGCCTGTATCTTATGAGAACATAAGTCTGACGCCCCTCAGGCTCTCTGAGATTCTGTAACTAGCGTAATGAAGCATGATCCATTACAACTCCAAACTTAACCCCATTTTAAATATACCCTGAATTTCTTGTATGCATAGATCACTGCTAAGCACTCCTGCTTGGTCACAGTGTAATTGCGTTTGTGTCAGTTCAAGCTATAACTGCAGTACACAACTGGATGTTCCTCCCCCTCAAGTCCTTTTGAGATAGAACTGCCTCATGGCGGAGAGATGCATCCGTCTGGACAATATTCTCTTTTTCAAAATCTGTACAATGTAGCACTGGTGCATTGATAATGCCATCCAAAGGGTATCAAAGGAGCATTGGTGATGTTCTGTCCATTCAAATGCAGCTTTTTTAAGCAGCTCAAACAGAGGCCCCTTAAATATAGCTAAAGTTGAGGAAAAAGTCTTAATAGTAACTGGCTATCCCCAAAATTACCTATACATCTTGTTTTCTGTTTGGCAGGGTCATTTTCTGTATATCTTCCACTTTGGTTGGTTATGGTTGTAGCCTCTTTGCTTCTACTACAAATCCTAGGTACTCCTGCTGGCCTTTGAAGAAGTGGCACCTACAGGGCTTGATATTAACGTTGGACTCAGCTAGCTGGTGGAAGACCTCCTCCAATTGGTAAAATGCTTGGAGAACATATGTGAAAAACAATTGATATTTTTGAGGTATATGAGGACGCATGACAGCTTCAAGTCGCTGAGAATGGTGTCCATGGCCCGTTGGAATGTAGATTGGCATTACACAGCCCTTAAGGCATAAATGTCATTTGGAACATCCCTATGGATGTGATTACAGCGCATTTCTCTTGTTCCACTGTGGGCAACTAAAATTTTTAGTAGCCTGATATCAAATGTATTGCCAAGAAATAGCGAGCTCCTCCCAACTGATCCAGGGGAACATCAATCTGTGGCAAGGGATACAAGTCCTTCTTGGTGATACTGTTGAGCTTCCAGTAGTATATTACCACAGGTTATTACCATCCTTCTTTTTAACCAACTTTGAAAAAGAAGGAGGCTATCAATTTGACCTCTATGTTTTTTAGATGTTTGTTTGTGCATAAATCTGATAATACTGTACTAATTTAGATGATCATCTTCAAAAAAATTGAGGATGCTCCAACTTAGGTCCCATTTTACTTTTGTGAGTATTGGGCAAGTACATGACCATTAATTTAGTAAATATATCAAAATGGGCTTGGAAGCACTGGATACTTGTGGGACTAATACAACACCGGATAAACTTTTTCTGGCATCAGTGAAGCAATAGCTTTGTTGCACTGTTGATATGTCCTATGGCTGGGTGTATGTTCAAAATTCAGTCAGTATGAGCTCATAGCAGGACGAGCTTAAATCATTATAGTTGGCTATCATTTTTGCATAAGTTGACCAATAAATTCATCTAAATTTGATAAATTAAATTATATTTAGATAATAGTCAATAAATTTACAAAGATTGACTAATAAAAGCAAACAAATCTAATAAAATGAATTACTGTAGATGTAAATCATTAAATTCAGCATATGTTGACCAATAAAATCATCTAAATTTGGTAAAATGAAGTATTATAGATGGTGATCAATAAATTTATTATAATTTGACCAAAAAAATCAATTAAATTTAATAAAATAAAATATTATTATAATTTTTTTATAAGATACTATATATAATAGATATACAATAAGGTTTAATTTTATAGAGAAATAGTTAGGGGCAAAAACAATATATATAGATAATAATATAAAATAAAAGTAGGAAAAAGAGCCACAATTAAAAATGCACTAATTTTTTGAGGGGAAAAGAACTGGGGGTAAAGTTTTTTTGGAAAAAAAGAACCTTCTCACAAAATTTGGGAAAAAAGAACATCCAAAAAAAGGCTCTAAAAAGTATGAAATAATCAAGAAAATAAGCCTACTCAATTAAAACCCTTTTTTGAAGTTGGCGCCATATTTTAACAGATCTAATAGTTATTTATAATTTATATATGCAGTTTTATTTATTCTAAGTTGCTTATAGTTTACACTTGGACACGTTCCAGACATTATGATATAATTTGTATTTATGAGCGAAATTCTATAATTCAGTCTAAAATATGGCGCTGAATTCAAAAAGGGTTTTATTGAGTATGCTTAATTTCTTGATTATTTACAATAATATTGGGAAAAGACCATGGGCTCTATGACAGTTTGAGCATCCCTTGCTCCAGCAGCTTTTTGATCTTATTGGTAACTACTTCTTCAACTGCCCCTAGATTGGTGGATTGCCAAAACCTGATGGGAGGATGATCCCTTGTGTCCAATCAATGGACCACCCCCCATGCACACCCTAAATTATGGTTTTAAACAAAGATCTCCTTATATCTATGAAATAAGCTATCACTTAATCTTTCTGGTCTTTCACTAACTCCATTAAATTTTTGTTTGATATCACAGCCATTAAGCCAAGCTGCGGTTTGACACACAGACCAAATTCATCCAATAACCCAAACTTGTGAACTTAAAGGACTTCCACCACAGGGGTCAATTGTAAATATGCCACTAAATAATGTTGGCATATCTGCAGTGGTTCTTTTTGTAGGTTTGCTAGTAAAACCTTAATCTCTTATGTCCCAGTAGTATAATGCCTGGAGCCACATGGGGGTCCAGCTGAAATTGCTGATAAGCCCAATGACCTCCTTGTCAAAATTTTAACCAGATGGAATCCTCCAATATTTAGCGTTATTTGATATGTTATGGTCAATCCCAGCAGAATGGCTTATTGACTGAATTTCATGTTATTTAATATGATTACTGGTTAGTTGACCCCAATTTGGGTTGGGCCAAAATTAGTATTTCGCCAAGTTTAGTATTTAGGTTTGAGTGGGGCCAATCGGTGGCCCCAAATTAGTATAAGAATCACTGGCAACTAATAGCCAAGGATGATCCACTTGATATCTGTCAGCAGAACCAGTGTTTGATGCCAACTGCCATTTGTGGCCCATTGTGGGATTTTTGGCAGAAAGCTGATGTATTCATCTAATCGTTCATCTATAATTTTCTGCCTGATAATCCAATATCAGTAGATCTGACAATTATGAGTTCAAGGAAGCTGAGGTTGTTGCTGGTGCCTCATTTATTATAAAAAAATAATTGAGATAAGATGAGAATAGATGTCAGTGAGATGCCAAGATATTTCTGAGTCAAGCGAGTGACTGAAGTAGTTTCTGGCACATTATTATTAATTTGAAGGTCAAATCCAAATTTAATGTTTATTTAGATTAATCATTTATATGGCTCACCAGTGACTTAAGGCTGAGATTGAGCCAAAACTAATTTGGACATCAGGAAAATGGAGTAAGAGGGTCGACTCCAGGGAAGAGAATAATGTAGTATAAAAAGAGGAATAGTGGTTGGATGGAAGAACCAACAGAACAGCCAATAGGACAGTGGTGGGCGCAGTAGCCCTTTTGTAAATAGTATAAATACCTGGCGCTTCCCTTTCAATAAACATCTCCCTTTGCCTATTCTACCTTTGTTTATAAAAGTTCATATTTATTTTGTTGGTTGGAGTTTAGATTAAAAGGGAATCCCCAAATGGCATGGGTGACATGCCAAGGGGTTAGCCGGCGCTGCTAGCCCCAATGCCTAAGGTGAGAAGGAAAGAGCTGACCAGTCTTCATACTGGTTAGGCTGATAACTAGCAGAGTCCATAGTCAATTTTCTGACATTCCTCATAGAGTCCATATGGTACTTCCACCTCTAACTCAGTGATTAATATGACTTGGTGTCTGGAGGGGATGGATATAGACTCAGAAGCTCTGAGAGGCAACCCTTGATACTCATATATCTGCTGAGGGGAGGTCCTGGGGTTTCCTCTTTAATTGATGGTAGCGCACCAGAATTACACCATTACTATAGTCAAGGTTGGTATGTCCCCTATGCACCAGATCCATTGGTATTCCACTGGAGGTAAAATAAATTGGGACCTGCTGCCTCAAAGTTTTGATGTCTCTGGATTTTTATCAATGACAGCCTCAAAGTGTCACATGAATATAGTTTCAATTAACGCGTCATAATTACTGTTTGGTAACACTATTGCTGGAGCTACAATGACAATTGACTCAAACCACATTAGGAGCACGCTATACGCTCACTCAGAGACCGTGCTTTCCACTCCAGAAGTCCCATATACCATCTAGTGTTCTACATAAGGCTTTAACGTCAACTTCACCACCAACTTGGTAGAAAACTATGTTGACTGGGGCGCCTTTATCTATTATTGCACAGACTCAGGTTTTAGCTACAACAATGTTGCAGTACGTACATTCAGAATAATAGGAATTTGACTGTTTAATACAAGGACATTTAAATAATTCTCTTCCCAAGGAAACTCATAATCTCCTCACCAACTTTTGGGTATTCTTAGAAAATTGCATTGACAGGAAGGGCGATATTTACTCCTTTAAGAGAAGGTGCATCTGAGGATGGTTCCAGCTTGTCAGGGGAAATTTAGTTGAACATTTGACAAGCATATGGCTTTGGTTGCTCCTGAGGTCCTTCTTCCACATCAGCCTTGGCTTAAGCTCATGTCAATACATTCACTCCTCCAACCAGCTGCTGATATAGGAATGCGTCATTGTACTGAGTGACTTCTGCTCAAGAGAAGTTGATAAGTTCAGGTGGAACGTTTGGGGTTGGGATAACGGAGGTAGAGGGTCCCATCTCTACTCCACTATGCCTTTTCCATGGCAGTACTGGTCCTTCTGTAAGTAATGGACCCAACGATTGAGGCAACTCCACACAAAGTGCTTAGGGTGACCTAATTCAAAACAATATACACCTTAGGGCCTGCGTCCTTGAATATTGCAAGATGGGAAAAGCTGATAGTTGGACTGTGGGCAGTCGGCGTACACAGGCCAAGCTAATAGTTAAACTGCTGATGTTAACTCAGCCAATGGCGACGCACATATTTAGAAGAAAACTGGCGGATATTAGTTTGACTCTGAACAGTAAGAGATAGTTTCCTTATATAAGGAGGTCCAGCAACGGCTGCTGTAGTTTTCCGCTCTGTATTAGGTGGATAAAGGTAGCAGATAGATGGCGCAAAATTTGGGCAATTTTGAGCAGGGGTACGTCGTCCTCCAAAAATGGGGTCATGACGTTTATAAAGCTCACAGTAGGGCTTCACTAAAGAGGTCATCACAATCTACACATCAGCTTCATCTAGAGTGCCTATCTTTGTTACCACTTGGGCTTCCGTGTGAAGCGGTATGCAAACTCAGTGAGTGTCTCATTATAATGAAACCCTATTGTAAAAACTCGGCCTTCCGCTGCAACATCTTGAAATTGCCTCCAAAAAACCGCAGCACAGTCTGCTTCACCTCCTGATATTTAACAGAACTGTTTGGAAGATAGTCTTTAATTTGGTCGGCATTTCCAACATCCAGGGCGGATATCAGCAATTTATCCTTATGCCAATCTGAGGCTCCTTCCGCTGCAAAACCAAATCATTTGAAGTAACTATGGATGTTAAAGTTACATTCAAATAAAGGTATATTTTCAATGCAGACTTCTCTTCCCACTCATAACTACAAGCCTTGTGAGTGTACTTGGGGTTTGATCAAGACTCAGAGCTGGAATCTTGGGGAGGAGCTGGCTCGGAAGGGCCAATGGCACACAGCTGGTTGGCTGTCCTAGGGGTAGAGTAGGTCTCTTTGATGGGAAGGACTGCCATCACATAGGGGGTTCATTGGGTCGGTACATAGGCATCCACAGAGCAGCCAACATGAGTTGAACAGCTCATGCTGCCTGCATATTTGGTAAAAAGCTCTTCATCTGGGTATTCAGTCTTGTATTTGTCATAAAGTGATTATTTATGAGTGACTCTTTGTACTTCCACTTTCCAATGGGGATGAGGCTGGTAAAAGGTAGGTTTCAACTTCTGCTCCGTGCAGTGTAGCCGCTCAGTAGCGTCATCCAGGAGACCAGCAAGTTGATGGTTCTGTTGTCCAACTATCTGCAACTGACTGATCACATATTCAAGTTGATTTTTACATTGTCATACTCCTGAAGGAGCTCCTCATGTTGTTTGAGCACCGCGTCAACAACAAATTTAATTTCTGTGGTTTCTGCAAGTGCATCAGACATGGATGATTCCCCTTTTGTTCAGGCCTGATATGCCACAGCCAGTGACTGGAAAATTTTTGATTTTATATGGTTGTTCAATGGGCCCCTTATAGTGAGCACCAATGTTATAATTTTGGCGATATTGTTGAGATACGCTGTAATATTTGCGCAGGGTTCATCCCACTGAGCAATAGGATGGATGATATGAAGATTGCTGGTCCTCAAGACACACTTAATAAATACAAAAAATTATAAAGCAATTGCTCCAATGACGCTTCTTTATTAATTTTTAATAAATATTAGAGGATACTCTCTGCTCCACTTCACGTTTCCCAATAATAATAATCCTCTTTCAATCTTCATATCTCACTTATATATCAGTGACTTTAGTCAATACTGACTCTTTTGTTTATAATGTTCAATTTCGCCATCTTCTCGTTGGCTCCAGAAGAATCTACTATTCTTTAAATTCACAATTGCCTTAGTTCAAAAAGATTTACAAATTATTTGTTATATGTCAGCATTGCCTTATCACATGATTTGAAGGCAATCCATTAAATATTTATTTAAATCTCAGTTTAACCTATCACCTTATGTCAAGGCAATACCGTCCATAATAAACTACTCGGTTCAGCCAATCTCATCCATTCCGCTGTAGCTACTTAGAGCTTATTGTCCATTAATATCAGAATCATGATAAACTTCATTGATCTTATTGTGGCATGATCTTTATATTTAGTGATGGAAACAGCTTAATTCATAACAGGTTCCTTATCTAAGCCACTGAAGTGTCAGGTTATTTGACGCCCAATAAACTTTTCAGTTCATGATTCTGGGGTATACAACCATTTTTGGCGGTATTTGAAAGGTTATATTCTGTGATTATGGAGTGGGCTTGTGTCTCAGGCAGCAGGCTGGGTTATCTTGAGAAGAAATCATCTTTCCTTCAAAAACACAAGCTCTCTGGAGAGTTCCATTTGCTAAACACCCTTGTCATGGGTCCCTCGCTGAGTTCAATCTCTCCCTCTGACCTTACTTTAATAGCCTCCCCCAGACTTCCTTTCCTTGCTCCATACAAGGACGTTTTTGACATCTCAGACTGCAAAATTTTAACCATATTTTGAATATGATCCGTCATTTCAGCTAACAGTGGACCTTGTCAAAATCAACTGTCCACTATACCCGTACACAGAGGAGGACAAGGCTCTTAAAACTTGCTATATGTCATGTTAGAAAAGAGTTGTCTTAACAAAAACCTTTCCCATCACCTCCCCATGGTTTTTAATAAAAAGTCAGATGAGTCTCTGCAACCATGTGTTGAATACGGTCACCTGAACAATATTATAGTTCTTGACCCATATCCTCTACTTTGAAGCAGTCTATTGTGCAGGCCATTGTCAAGTCCCACATATTCTCTAATATGGATCTGGTCAGCTTCTTCAACCAGGTGAGGGTGGGTAGGAGACATGAGTGTCTCACAGCCATCTGCACCAAGAGAGGGCTCTTTCAGTTTGGGGTGATGTCCTTTGGGTTCAAGAATGCACCTGCCACCTTCCAGTACCTCATTGATGCTATGCTGGAAAATATGCACTTTTCCTGCGCTGTCACATATATCGAAAGTATTTTTATCTAATTTTTACCCTGGAACAACACACCAAAGACCTGGAAGCTTTATTTGCTGCCCTTTACAAGATGAATTTCTTTGTAAAACCCGTTAAGTGAGAATTCTTCTAGGAGGAGGTGGCCTTTTAGGTTTCTTGGTATTGAAGGATGGTTATGGTGTCCCCCCTTAAAGCTGGAGGCCATCTAGTCTTGGTCCACCCTAACCACCCAAAAGCAACTTTGAAATTTCATTATCTCAATCACTTTCTTGAAGAAGTTCTCCCCACCCTCACCTAGCTGGCAGCGCCTAATCACCTGCTAATAAGGAAGAATGAGCTCTTCAAGTGGTTCTCTTAGTACCAGCAAGCCTTTAAGGCCATCAAAGAGGTCTTTCTGACTGCCTCAGTGCTCCGCTATGCAAACACCTCAAAACCCTTTGTGGTAGTTTGTGATACCTCCTCAGTAGCAGTGGGTGCAGTGCTGCTACAGGAGCATGAGGGAGCTGAAAACCCTATAGCTTACTTTTCCCACAAACTTACCTCTATGGAACAGGCTTGGCCCACATATGACAAAATGTTGGTGGCAATAGCCTGGTCACTCACTCACTGGCCTTACCTCCTGCAGGGTGCGCAGCATGATATCATTATCCAAAAAAACCACAAGGAACTGCAATGCTAGTGGAAACCCCAGAAACTGGGTCACTGTCAAACCCGCACTTATCAGGACCTTTGCAGGTTTCACTTAGAATAAAAATTCACCAGGGTCCCTTGAATGTCCTGCCGGATATGATAATCCAGAACCCCTCTCTGTCACCTGATGGTGGTAGGATCCCCTAGAGTACACCACAGTGGTGCCCCACTCTCAGATCCTCTCCCTGGCTCCTCCCTCTGTATTCTTTGCCAGTATGGCTCCATATACCCTGATCTTTTCCTCTGTCTTTTCAGCTCAAGCGTGAATTCTGAAAGGAGCTGAGCCGTATGAGGATCTGGAGTGCAAGTGCTGGAAGGGGTCCTTTATGCTCTGAGGGATGAAACAATCTGGTTCTGTTTGGGTTTGGGTTCCTCCTCTCTTTGCACCCATGTCATCAAAGAGTACCATGTTCCCCTGGAGGTAGGCCATCCCAGCACCAAGAAGTGTCTGGGCCTTATTAAAAAGACCTATAACTGGTAAGAGTCCTCCAAGAAAACCCCGCTTATGTTTCCAATTGCATCACCTGCATGCGCGCAAATTCATATCACTCAAGCATAAAGTGGTTACTAAATCTTCTGAAGCAGGCTGAGGGCCCGTGGACCTAAGTATCAGTTGACTTTTTGTGGAGCTCCATCCTTCAACAGCTTTTCTGCGATAATGGTAGTCTTTGACCAATTTACCAAGTTTTCCCTCTTCATCCCCTGCTATTATCCACAACTGCAGTGGAGACTGCGGCCCTTTTTGTTACTCATGTGTTTGCTATATTTGGTCTTTCCAAAGGATTGTGAGAGACAGGAGGCCCAGCTCACTGTCCAGTTTTGTGATAACCTGTTATCCACCTCAGCTTCAAGCCTTGAAGTTCCACCACCTATCACCCCCAGTTTCAATGGGCAGAATGAGAGGTTGAACCAGGTACTGGAGCAGTCCCTGCGTTTCTATGCATCTGCATCCCAAGACACCTGGGCTAAGGACCTTCCCCTCGCACATATTGCATACAATAATGCCACGCACTCCGCTACAGGCTTCTCCCACTTTGAGTCCACCCTGGGATGCAACCCCACTTTTCAAATCATCCCCCGGCTATAATCAACAGTCCTGGCAGCAGTGGACCATTAACCACCATCTGCAAAACACAGAGCCTGATTCGTAAATACTTGAAAAAAGAAATAAAAGACTATAAGAAGTTTGCTGACTAGAAGCACCTCCCCTGTCATGAGATTGAGGTTGGCTCAATTGTCATGTTGGACATGCAATTCCTCCACCTGAAAGTCCCCACCTGGAAGTTGGCAGCCATATG
The DNA here is from genome assembly GCA_022478985.1 of Massospora cicadina. Classification (NCBI taxonomy): domain Eukaryota; kingdom Fungi; phylum Entomophthoromycota; class Entomophthoromycetes; order Entomophthorales; family Entomophthoraceae; genus Massospora; species Massospora cicadina. The sequence goes on from JAKSZP010003997.1 coordinate 119,479, forward strand.
CTCAGGCCCCTTTGAGGTTGAGAAAGAATTAGGCAATGGTGCCTACCATATAAATCTTCCTGCATATTGGAAACAACACAATGTTTCTCAAACTTCCCTCCTGTCCCCATCAAGGGGGAAGCCCAACATACACCAAAACCATTCTCATTGAGGACTCCCAGGAGGTGTAAATTGAGGCCATTCTTGCCTCCTGAAAGTTTTGCCAGTCCATCCAGTACCTTGTCATCGGAAAGGGTTGCCCCTTATATGAGAACAGGTAGTTTAGCGCTTGTGACTGCACAAGTTGGAGGGAGTAGGTAGAAACAACCCCACACTTCCACCCTGCAGCCCCCATCCCCTAAAATCTTGCCGCTATCCTTGACAGAAATCTCCCTGAGAAGCATAAGAACTATGCTCTAGTCCATGCTCATAATGGGGGGATCCTCCCAGTTCTAAAAAGGCAGGGTTAATTTGTTTCCTGAGGCACAGCTACTTTGCATAGACTGGAGCCTGCACCCCTTTAGGCGCAAGAGGGGTTCAAAGGCTCAGGTAAAACCCCTGTTATGGTTAAGTGACCTGGATCATGTGGTGGATGAGCTCTTGTCACTTCCTTGTCCCCTAGAGATTCTCCCTCACTTTCCCTCACTCCCTCCTCTACCCTGGTGGAGATAATAGAGGGGGTCTTCAGAGAGGTTAGCTAATCCAGGGTCCACTGGCAGGACCCTGGGACTCACCCCACCCAAGGCCATATTTCTAGAAATTCACCTTCAAAGGGGCAAAGTGATTCTGAGTTTTAATTAACTGTTAAGGGTCAGGAAAGCTTATTCAGGTTACCTATTACAAAATTCTAGATTGGGCCACAATACCCATATCCAGATGATTAACTCATGAGCCAACACTATTGCCTCAACCTGATGGAATGGATTATGACAGAATGGGGCAAACAGACAGCATGACTTAAATAAACAAGTTCAGTCTGTTACCATTGATATGACATGGCCCCAAACCTGGAAGGAGGCCAATAAAGTTTTTTGAGTCTTTATGAAGCCTCAAAACCCCCTTCCCACTGCTCACCACCCAATTGGAGCACGCGCTGACTCCCATAGACCAATCTTTAAAGACACTTCCAGTCTTCCCCCCTCTTAAGACAACAGCCCCCTATAGTCTGGTGTCAATTCATTTTACCTCCTTGGATTCAGTTTTAGATAAAAGCTCTCCTACTGTATTCATTTTATTGAAGACTACATACTTGATATTTAATTTAAGAAATTTTTTCCTACTGATCCAGTAAAAAACACCATTGCCTGAATTATTGTTACGATCATTATTGACCAGGACCTCCATTCAATTGACACTGCCACCCGGTGGGTTGACATTTAGCTTATTAAAGATTGACCTCAGATGGCGCATACCTATCTGATAAACCCAATATGTGCTCATTTGCTCTAAATCCAGTTCACTGACCTACCACTAGTTTGGCATATCCCTTTAATTCAATGCAACAGTAATAGGTTAACTTGACCCCATTACTGGTGGGACCAGTGTCCCCACCTAGTCAATCCACCAAAGATCTTGTTCACCCAAGGGGCCTAAAGCAACCCCTCTCCCTCAAGGGGAGCTTGGCCCCAGAACTTTATGCAGCTTTCATCCTCACTATGCTCTTGTCACCAATTTCACATGAAAAACCAAACCCATTCAACCTTTGCAGCCCCTCTCTATATTCCACTAGTTTATAACATGCCATGTTTCAATCCATCTCACCTGTTTTGCAAAATTGACTGGAACCCTACCTCTCATTAGGCCATTGTTTGTCTTTTATTTTTAAGCTCAATGGTTCTATGCCCAAGAAGCCCAACAGTTTATACTTAAGGCTGACTGAGCCACATGACAAGTATATTTTTATTTTAAAGGGTGCCAAGTCACCAGTTAGGCCCTATTAGCTAGAGTATCCATCCTATGATAAGTATGGTGAAATGAAATATTAAAGTCTAGTCCCAAAACGAAATATGGAAATAATGACGTGATTTTATTTTAGTACAAAATGGGGTTTTTATATGATGTATTCTTTGATATAAACTCCAAAAAATGAAAAGTATTAATAAAATTAATAGGGGAAAAATTTGACCTTTCAAAAACTTTTCTTTCTTGTAACAATCACTTTAGTTGCTACGATTTGATTTGAACAGCAAATTTAGATAATCACACACAGGAAAGATGGGCGACTCTATCAATAATAATAATACAACATGGGCGAGCGTCGCGGCAAGCGGTGCACTTAATGGTGCAATTAAGGGCATGAAACGCCCTGGAGGGGGACCAGGAACCCAATCTGCAAAGAAATTGCAAACTCAGACACCGTCTGGGTTTATGGTACACACTGTAAAGCACGCACAATATATTAACATTCAGTTTAACCAACCCTTATCAAAAGTGGAACATGGGATCAGACTCTTCCTTGGGGATGAGTCACCAACCCTGAGGGAGAAAACATGTGAAGCACAGCCCTCACTTTTCCTTCACGCGGTGTATGTAGCCACCAACAACATGGGCTGTAGTTGGATCAATATTGGTTTCAAAACAGCCAATGAAGCTAATGCCGCAGCAAAAGTCTGTGTGGAAACTTCCCTCCCTGAGGGCAAAAAAAATTGTGCACACCGCGCGCACCAGATGGAACAAAGCAAAAACTTTGTTCATCTCCTTTGACTCACTCCCTACCAACCTTCCTCATAAGGTATTCGAGGAGGAGCTCCACAAAGGTCTCATGGCCTATGGAGAAATTATGCAACTCTAATTACAACAATTTCGCCTGATGCCAACCCTGTGCACAGGCAAAGCTATCACCATGATCAACCCATTCCCAGAAATGGAAAAGGACTTATCCAGAATTCCCCAAACAGCAGAATTTCACTTTAAAGATGGGAGCCAGTCAGCCACGTTCCAAGTTACACCAGAGAGCACACTGCCCATTTGCAACCACTCTGGCTCACTGGGCCACAAGGAACACGCATTCCCTGTGAAAGAGGGCTTAATGGAAAATGACTATTGTGAGGAAGCAATGGACAAAAGTAACGAAAAATTCGCCAAAATGACTGATGGCCACCATCCATTCCACTGGGGTGAAGATGGACTATACTCCATCGTGGACCCAGTTACAAGAAAACAACGTATAGCAGCACAAAAAGCCTGCAAGCGAGCAGCGGCTGAAGCAGCGGTACACGTGGAGTCCACCATTAACCCTGGACAAATTTGAGAGGATATTTCAGATATTCAATAACCAACCAATCAGAATAATATTTCCAGGTCAAAAATTTTCACAGTAACCTGACTGAGTCACAAAGCGACATCAGTCATGCACATAATGAGGAACAATGCAACCGCAATTTGGGTGAAAATGCGGTGCACAATGCAACAAAGTTGAACCTCAAAAATATAAAATCCAATCAGCAACCCGCATCAAATCAACATGAGACCTGTGCAGGAAAAGTTGATGCAAATGCAAAACCGCAATTCCCTTAAATCATTGGGTCAGATCAAGGGAACCAACAATGGCAGTGAAAGAGTTGGAGTACAGACGTGGAGCATGGCCAAAATGAGCCATGGTGGGATAGGGCCAGAGGGCCCTCCCAACCACTCCTAAGGCGCCACAGGCACCTCAGTATCAATAGGGACGCTAAACATCGCGGGAGCCAGGGCTCATATGTCCCAAGCCAAAAAGCTGGCATTCCTGTGAAAACCCCTTGTAGACATCTTGGCCATCCAAGAAACCCACTGTCTACAAGGGAAAGAAGAATCCTGGTCAACCAGGGTCGCACCATCACAATCAGTATGGACGTCTTACTGTGGGGTGATCGTCCAAAACAACAAAAAATTTAAAATTACAAATTTGTTGTCACACTTGCATGGCCGAGTCTTGGTAGCAACAAATAGTGTGCCAAGAGAAAAAATTTCAATAGCATGTATATATGCACTGTGCACTGCAACTGAGAGAAATTTTTTTTGAAAACATTCCTACTCTCACCCTCCCACCAGATACCATTATGTTAGGTGATTTCAACTGCTGGGATAACCCCAATATGGATTGATTACCTAATCCCAGGGGATACCCACCTGGACACATTGAATTCCGCACAATGAAGGCATTTCTTGGCTTACAGGATGCTCTTCCCCCCAATTTACCACTCCTTCCCCACATGACTCGGCCCAACATATGTGAGGGAGCGCTCATACCAATGATTCACATTGACCACATCCTCATCCCATAATCCCACTGCTCAGGAATCTCCAAATTTATAACAAAAAAGATCAATTTTTCTGACCATCAATTAGTTACGGTGCAGTTAACGCCAACCCAAACCCATGCACAGGTGTCACCTTGGAGAAAGCTTCACCTGGAAAACATAAAATTGTCCAAAATATCCGACTGGGTCAAAAATGAGGCTATGAACCCAGAATTCACAGCCCCATTCACCTTGGATCCCATCGTAACATGTGAAAATTTTAAAAAGGATCTAATCAACAAAACCTGACATATTTCATCACGTAAGTACACCATGGACACAGCCACAATCAAGCGTACCTTGGCGGAACTAGACCACCTGGAAATAAATACTCTGAGATCTGGCTATAGCCCTAACTGGGGACGCAAATGGGCAGAAATTTCTGCCCAACTTAACAACCTCATTTTTGAACACCAACACAGAATCAAAGTATCAAACAAAGGTAAGTTCATAAAGGAAGGCAAAACCTGTTCAACATAATTTTTTGCCAATTCCACTCCCATGGAAACCAGCCTGCATGCACACAGGTCTGAAAGACCAATGGCACCGTGGCAACTGACCCTGAGGAGGTCAAGGCAGAAGTACACCGCTATTACACCGAATTATATTGTGAAACGCCAACAGATTCACAAAAAATTAAAGAATTTATACAAACTGCCGAGATACAAAGTACACCACCAAATTACAATATACTATCCCTTATCACATGGGAGGAGCTTTGGGAGACAATTCGCAGTGCACCACGTAGGAAATGCCTAGGGCCTGATGGGATACCCTACAAATTTTACAAAAAATATTTTTAACAAATTGCCCCCCTCCTATTGGCGTCTATGAACCAGAGCTTAATGGAAACACGCCTATTACCAGGAGGCCATGAATCCTACGTTATAACCTTGTATAAAAAGGGTGACAAGTTGGACCTGACCAACTGGCGCTCAATTGCACTCTCCAACACTGACACAAAAATTCTAACAAAACTTTTTAGCAGCTAGCTTAGGCGCAATTGCATCTGACGTCCTATCACTCAACCAGTTTGGGTTTATACCAGGGCGTTCAATCTGGAACAACATACACCCTGTTGCAAACATTTGCCAATCCAAAGCAACTGGAGCCCTGGTCTTTTTGGACCAGAAAAAGCCGTATGACCGTGTTAGCTGGCCATACTTAAAAGAATGTCTACAAGCCTTCAAACTCCCACTAAGATTCATAAAATGGGCGATGCTCCTAACAAAATCTGCAACCATGGCTGTATGCGGCCCTAGATTCCTAACAAACAATATCAAACCACACAGAGGGCTCAAACAAGGGGATCCCCTCAGCCCACTGCTATACAATTTCAGCTTTGACCCGCTCCTCTGAGTAACTGACTCACGTCTCATGGGATAACCGCACAAGGACAACCAACAGTCAAGATACTGGCCTTTGCGGATGACTTCGTAGCAGGTAAAGCAAACAATGAAGATGCCCAAAAGCTAGAACGCACTCTAGAGGAATATTCCAAGGCGAGCAATGCATCGCTCATCAAAAGAAAGACAGAAATCATCCTCTTAGGCAAATACACAAACAATTGAACCACAACATCAGAACCTCATACCAACACAGAAAAAACCCAATCATTTTACCCTTTGCATCACCTCCCACCACCACTCCTGTCTGACACCTTGGAATCTGGCTATAATCAGGGGGATATGCTAATGAGACAATGGAAAGTAACCTGTTACAACGGGTATCCAAACGTGTCGCCTCCCTCAAGGGAAGAACCCCAGGACTAACAGGACGAGTTACAGTTGCTAACTCGCTCATCTTCCCAATACTGTGGTACAAGGCCCACACGATAGCCTTCTCACCTACCTTTATAACCTCAATCCGCGCGCTTATCCAGGGCTGGCTGTGGCCTGGCTCTCACCCTCCTATAAGGATGGAAACACTATTTGGCCCACGCTCAAGCGGAGGCATGGGACTAATAGATTTGAGATCCACGCCAATTACATCCTAGGTACCTGGATAAAGGAAATCCTTGCTCCAGACCTCCCACAACAACATTGGTCCAGAGCAGCAAGGACTAACTTTGCACAGGCGCTCAAATTAACCAACCCAGATAGTCCACCCAATTACTTTCATACCTTGCCAAGCACCCTACTGCAACGGGTCTACATGGAACCTCCCCTCATTTCAAACATATCCTCCAAACTATCCGCCATATGGGATGGACCATAGAGAACATGGGTACTATACAGGGAAGGGTTGACCCAGCCCCCAATTCAAATTAAGAAACCCAGAAAACCACCCCCAGAGGGATATTCTCGCAACAACCCCAAGCATAGCTAGGATAGAATACCTAGATATGTTGGACATTCCCTATGATTTAACCACACAGAAGGCAATGTGGAAAATGACTCACCAACCACTCCTACAACCAAGGATAAGAGCAAACGCCTGGCTCTGTCTGAGAAGGACCTATAGGATGGCGGACCATTCCAACTCACTCCACAAAACATGTGCAGTATGTGGTGGGGAGGGATCCCTACATCACCGCCTAGAAACATGCCCCCCAACCAAAGCTATATGGCAGGAAGTCGCACGCCTGCTTAAGATCCAAAACGAACAAGACTTCTCAATATCAAAGAGCATCTTTATGCTCCAGATCGAGTCACCAATCCCATCTACACTCCGCTCCCTAATAATACCCATTGCAATGTGGACAATCCACACAATTGCATTAGATACAATCAAGGGCACGGTCCCAACCATTCATGGGGTTATTAACAGATTCCATGTCCACTTACTGGAGCACTTCCAAGCCTGGCTCTATGGATATATGAGACCAAGGCAAAAAGCGCTCATAGAATCATGGTTCCCACTCTGGTTCCTCCACACAGACCCTTTCCTTCACACCTGCTCCATAGCAGGGGAAACCCCCTCAGAGTAGTGCACCAACCCCCCATACCTGGCAGTCCTGCTGTCAACAGAAGTAACTTGAGTACCCTGGGGTGCCTAATTTTATAATTGTCGATTATTTCCTTAGTTTTATGTATATTCAGTAATGTCTGTCCCCTGGTCGGCTTACCTCAGTTAAATAAATAAAAATAGGGGGAAAATATGAAAGGGAGACTCTTGGCCAGGAGAGGCATTCTGGATGGTTTAATGCCTTTGTTTCTTATTTTAATAGGGTAAGATTATGAGTTGAATACCCAAGTTGGATGAGACTGAGGTCACTTGATCAGTTAGCAGTTTTTTAATCCTTGCCCTTTTTTAAATTTATCTTAATTTTATGCCTTGAGTTCCACCTTAAGTCATTGTCACCTGACCTTATGATGTTCCATCATTATAATGAGGTGAGACTTCTTCTCAGGGTATCTTGGGCTCGATTTGGTCTATTATGATTTTCCTAGAGTCAAACTGGGAAGTGTTAACTTTTGATTTCTCCTGGTAATTTATTAGGTAATTCTTAAGCCCCTTTTTGGGTCTAGTGTTGATTTGGCTGAAGGAGTTTTATGATTGATATTATTCCCTTCTTGTCTAATATCAGGATATCTGACAGCCCCAGTAGGGCGCCAAGGTCTTAATCTGCCTCCTGGCTATCCTGATAGTCCTCCCAAAGGCCAGCAACTGTGGTGCCCTGAGAATTTGCCATCTTCCTTCATCCCCTGCTTCAGAGGTTGCCTTTGCAAGACCCATGGTTGCCCCATTGCAGCCATTTGGTTTGCCTTGGGGGCCTTTGGTACGTTGCTAAACTTCTACTACCCTCAATTTAACGCTAGAACCCCACTCTTCAGTGTTTAAACTGCTGTGCAAATGACATTTTGGACTTTTCATTGGATCATCACAAACACAGATTGGGATCCCAGTCTAATTCTTATTATCCACGTCGTTGACGCCACCTTAACTCATGACACCAAGGGAGTGGTACTACATAACACCCAAATGGTATTTCCCCTATAAATATTAAAGCCAAGAAACTCTTCTTTAGTAATAGCATTCCTGTTCTTGCTTCTCTGGAAATCTAGAGGAGTATAGTATTTTCAGAAAGGTTGTCTTCTCACAAACTTATCCGCTGAATATACCCATGTTCTCATTAAATAAAAATTAAATCAGGAGGTATAATAAAGGGGTATCATGTAAGGGTGATATGGTATGGTTCCATAGCTTCTGGTTTCCGCGGGACCAGCCTAGAGATAATTAAAGAACATCATTATGGTACACCTGTAGGTACCCTGAGAAGGCGAAAACACTGGAGCTTATCTTCCATATGTATAAATGGAAGTAGCTTCCACTCAGGTTGCAGGTATACATAGGAGTGCCTTGTCTGCAACAGGATGAAACCAAATCGTCATTCTCTCACGGGGTTGTTGGTATTAGACCAGAAAACATAAAGACCCTGAACTTCTCTCTCAGTTAATTTTATTGTTGAACAGCCCCTCTCTGATGGTTATGGTGCTATCATGGTAGTGGTGGACCGGTTAACCAAGTTTACAAATTTAATTATATGTCACACCACAGCAAATGTGACTCAGATGGTCAAGTTATTTGTTTATTATGTATATCTACCCGTGGGGTTCCTCAAAAGACTATCAGCATCCGTGGAACTCAGTTCATTTCTGTATTTTAGGAAGAGTTATGAAGACTTTTCAAATTTGTACTTGCTACTATACTGCCTTCCACCCACAATCAGATGGGCAGACAGAGCGAGTGAACTAATTTCTTGAATAAATTTTTGACATGTTACATGGCAGCTGATTATTCAGATTGTGCCTCACACCTCTTTTATCACAATTCAGTTATTATAATAACCAGTATTCTTTCATTGGGTGTTCTTCCTTCTTTGCCAATTATGGCTTTACTACCACTTAACATGGAACCCAGTTGTGGGTCAAAGGTGGAAGCAGTGGTGGACTTTTTAAGTTTGTTAAGAAACTATACAAGGAGTTAATATGTGTTTGGAAGCTGTTTTGAAGTCAAAAAAGGAGAACACAGATGATAAGAGAAGGTTCAGGACTGAATATAAAGAAGGGGATCTTGTGATAATTATTGCTAAGAGTATCCCTATGTAGCAACCATTTAAGAAATTGGGGCCAAAGAGGATAGGACCTTACCACGTAGTTGGTAGGTCATGAATCCTACCAGCTGAAATTATCGCCAAAGTTCTGCACCTTGGCCACATGCTATTAGAGTAAACTGGCTCCCTTGAGGGTCTCCTTCCTGAAACCTCAGGTTCAATTCTTGTAGATGGGGCGCTGGAGTGGGAGGTGGAGGAGATTGTGGCTCTCATAAAGTGAAAAGAAGGCTTAAATACATGATAGTAATAAAGGGGTCTGATGCTGCAGAAAACAGATGGGTTTAGCTTGCAATTGCGGCCATGTCAATACTTGATTGTTGCATTTCACAAGCGCTTTAAAAATGTCATTGGTCCTAAGTCCATCCTGGTATTTTGCAGACATGAAGTTGCACCCAGAACATAAGAACTTCTCTCTGGATAAAGCCCTTGGGGTGGGGTGGAGCCACAGAAACCGGAGGGTAATGCCATGTCTCATGACATGATTTCTGGATATAGTTGGAAGGATAAGTAAAACTAAGAAAGGCCAGAGGGAACAAATTGGATGCCCTCACTGACCTAAAGTATATTGTTTATCAATGCTGAGTCAAGGCCAATTAGGCGAAGATTTATCACTGAAATGTGTGATGCATATCAGAATGTTATATCAACAGTATAAAAAATCACCTTTTACATTTTAAGTAAAGATAAGCTAATATTTTTTGCCTTCCAAATAGATACTAGGATTGATTTAATAGATTGTATTACAAGAAATGATTAATTGTGGCTGGTGTCAAAAACTTGAATATAAACATACTCAATATAGAACTATTATGGATGGTAGTATTGCGTTATTGGCTAAATTAACACCAAGCCCCACCAAATCAATTTAGGCTATTGCCCAATTTCCCTTAGATTAGTTCTTCTTCAACCAATTTCTCTGTTGGTCGTCTTCTCTTGTTTGAAATAAAAGCTGTTTTATATCATTTACTATACAAAGCTACCTTTTGCATCCCTCAAGGTTTACTTCTTTGTAGAGTTATTATAAGTTTAAAGTCTAAGAGATAAGTGCGTTGGCGCCTTACAAGGTGTGTTTTACTTTATATTTTTTGATAGTCTTTCTTTATAGTGTTAGAGATACTATTAACATATCCCTGTTTTTACAAAGCTGTAAGATGTCAATATTACCAAAAAGGATCAAATTAATTTTTCAAAACACATATATTGAGACTATCAATGTATTCAGGCGGCCTCAACAGCCATAAGGGTCATGAGAACGCCAGGAGCTCAGATGAGCAGTCACGTGGTCTCAAGCAGGCCAGAGCTCCATACAATCTAAGAGAGAAGCCCAGAAGATCCCAGAGGATCTTGGTTTTGGACTCCACTGGCCTGAAACCAAGCAGCTAATGCACAATCGCATTATAAGAAATTTTTGATTTGTCATATATCAATTCCTACTTTAGCCACTATATATTACCATAAGAATATATTTCTATGGTCATTTCAATAAAGTAACATCTTTCATAGAATCTGTCTTTTTGTCTTTTTTTGTGGTAGTTATACCAAATATAGGAATATTGCTATAAAGTTTTGACTTAGCCTCCTGTTGTCAGAAAAGGTTTAAAGAGATCCAGTGTGCTAATTCTTTTCTCTTTTGCTTTGATCACTCAATTTATCATATCCAAGTTTAAAAAAGTTTTTTACTCTCAACCGCTTCTTGCCCATGCTAAAACCTAGCCTATGTCAACTAGACCAACGTCAGCTGCCATATGTGGGGCAGCAGTGCACCGCCTCCTTGCGTTTATCACCCATCACTGAAACACCCCCAGGCTGGCCCAGCTGTCCCCATATGTAACATAAATCGCTATGTCCCAACTTGGGACCTAGCACACCACCTTGCACGCTCCCAAGAGGCGCTCAGAAGCACCCTGGTGCTCTCTTTGAGAAATCTGTATTAGCCCTCAGGTCAAGTATGGGAACCTCTTCCCCTACACAAGTGCAGCCATCATTGATATGGCCAATAAAATCTATAAATTTTCCATATTTATCAATTTCTGCCCATCTAAGTGGTACTTTAGTCTTTGATTCTCGTGTGAATCCCAAGCCATGGTGGCATCACAGCTGCCATTAATTTATAAAAACACCCCTATATTAATTATCAGAACTTTCTTGCCATATGAGGCCACACTGGTGGTCCAATTTCGCCAGCTTGCCTTCCCATATCTCCCCAAACGCCTCCTTCACGAGCTCAAAGTTTGCTTGGCTGCCTACAGCACTAACCCTGTACTGCAGTCATGGTGCCAAATGGCACTAATCATCTCACTGGGCCTATCACGCTCATGAAAATCTGCCCTTTCTGTCATGACACCCTTCTTGAAATACCTTATGTGCTGTGATCAGATCCACCCCTGATCATTCCTTATGGGCACGCGTTGAAAATGGCTATGCCATTTTCCCCATATGCTTCACCCTCAACCACTCAAAGTTCAGATGCCCAGCGTATTCTGCCAAAGCTGCCTCTTCCACTCCTCCCTCTGGTGTAAGCCCCCAATACTGATTATACGAATTTGTTTACAATGGGGATCAATTCTCCCCCACCCTCAACTACAACAAGCGCTGCTCCCACTGCTCTGCCCAACCAAGTGTTAATTACTTTAGGACTTCTTCGTCCTCTCTGAAAATCAGGGCCTTTGAAGGCTGTTTAATTATTAGTTAAACGCGTACCAGTGGAATCACTCAGGAAAAGGCTTCCCTAAGGCAATTTATCAACGAAAATTCTTTGTTGAGACTACTCTGTTCATTTTAAACATGCGAGGTCTTCTTTATAAAAACAGGCAAATAAATAGTAAAAGTAACTAGGAATTTTGAAGGTATTTTTATTAGTTAAAATTCAGTGATATTTATATGCTGCCAAGATATTTGGGATTGCTTTGGGGGAGCTTAGAGTGTAATCAGGAACGAGTAGTGTAAGGCTTTTATTTTTATGAATTGGAAGAAGGCGTAGGCTTTCTTTGAACCAGACTACCTTTTTCCATGGATAATGATTCTGGAAACTTATGAATGGCAAGATATTCACCAGCTGACTTGGTGCCTTTGTTAGTAAAATTGATCAATTATTTCAAAATTTGAGTTTCCTTTTGCTTATTTGGGATTTTATTATTCAAGTCAGTCACAATGCTCATTGAATTGGCGAGCTTCTATGACCAATTTGTAATTTGGTTCAGGTTCAAATCCCGCTCATGTCCAACTGATTCTCATTATTTCTGATAATGCCCCCCTCAAGATTATGCCGAGGAGGGACATAATTTTGGAGTAATCTAGCATGTACCCAACTTAAAATCGGCACCCAACTTCACAGAGGCAATTAAATATTTGGGACCCCTGATAAAATATTTACTGGTAAGGACATGACCACAGAGTATCAAGTTTATGCATTTGTTCCCCATACTGTTGATGGCAAAATAGGACGTGGTCCCCTAATTGGAATTCAGGAAGGACCAGATGCTGAGCTTTCCGTTGATCATTTCCCTTTTTCAAATAGTTCCCAAAAATCTAGTGGCCAATTTTTGTAACCTAAATAGTTCGCTGGCCAATATTTGCATGGCTAATCAGTGGTTTCTAAAGTGAAAGTTTCAAGTATAGGCTGCATGCTAGAGGGAAAAATATGACCTTGGCTATAAAGGGCTCAGAAAGGTGACATTTGAATGATTCAATGATGGCTAACATGATATGTTAAAAACGCCACTGATAAGTATTCATTCCATCTTGAAGGATTGGAGGAAGCCATCTTGTGAAGAATGGCAACTAAACGTTCTCTCTTTATAAAGATTTGTTGGTAGCCAGATGATAAAGTGTCATGAAAGAAGGTTAAATATCCATTAAAGAGTTAAGATTGGCAACCACCTTTGGAAATTAATTGATACCTTTATCAGATAGCAGTATGTTGGGACTGCCGTTGCAACTGAAGCCTGCTTCATCAAGAAGGATGCAGTTTCTTTGGAAGTTGTGGAGGCAACTGAGTAGCCTTGACCCATTTTTGTAAAGCGATCAACCACAAGAATGATAAACCGGTGGCTGTACAATGCCATAGGCAGGGGTCCAATAACGTCTATGTTAACTGTGGCAGATATGGCCATGGGGTGCATGACATGATGCTGGTATAGAGAATTGGGTGGCTTCTGATTTGCACATGTGAAACATGAGTCAACAACATCATGGACGATCTCAATAATTTAATACCAGTAGTAGTCCCTCAGACATCTTTAGGTTTTCTTCACTGCGCTAAGCCCCACAGCAACATGAGCTTCCAGAGCGATTTTGTCTGAGCAGATGGTCAAACATATGGTAGCCAAAAGGTCCCAACTTGCTTATATAGTAATCGCTTTTGACTTGAGTATGAGCAGCCATCTTCTTTAAGCGCTTTTGCGTTGTCAGTAGGCTCATGGCTCCACTCTTCCGGTTTTGCAATGAGCTCATAGATCCAGTTCTTTTGGGAGCATAAAGGGCCAAAATAGGCAGTCAGGTCAACCCTCCAGCATTTTTGATATCATCCCCATGTGGTGGACTATTGAGAAGTTGTAATTCTGGAGCCTAAGGGCCCATCAGACCAATCTTCCATATGGGTCTTTCATCTGTTGTAACCACAATAGTGAGGCATGGTCCATCACTACGGTGAAATGATACCCATAAGAAAAGGGTGGAAATGTTTGATGGATAATAAAATGTCTAGACACTCACGTTCAGTTATGCTTTAATCTAAGTCCGATCAGGTTGACATCTTTCTAAAGAAATCTATGGGGTGATCAACTTGGCTTAAATGCAGTTAAGCCAGAATGGCCTCCACAGCCACATCGCTAGCAACAGTAAATAGAATGAAGAGTTTTTTCAAACTCAGGATGTACCAGAATAGTAGCTGTAGTCAGGGCTTTTTAATACATTGAAAGACTGCTGCTGGGAATCCTCCCATTGGAAAGGAACCTCTTTATGGAGAAGGTAGGTTAGTGGCTCAGCAATCTTAGCAAAATGCAGTATAAATTTTTGGTAGTACCATTAACATTCCAGGAAAAACCTGAATGTCTGCAAATTTCTGGGTTGAGTCATCTTCTCAATAGTGATCACCTTGTCAGGCAAGGGCGAAATCACTTCATGGGTGACTTTATGATCAAGGAATTCCATCTTGGTCTGAAAGAAATGACATTTGGTGGGCTTCAACTTCAACGCAGCAGAGAGTGGCCATCTGAATACTTTCATAAAGTGTGCTAAGTGCTGGTCAAACGTGCTTGAAAATACAGTTACATCATCCAGGTAGAAAGGCATGCATGCCATCTTCAAATCTCCCAACAGGCAGTTCATGGCCCGCTGGAATGTGGCTGGGGCGTTGCACAACCCCTGAGGTATGAAAATGGGTTCAAATAAGCCTTTACTTGCTATAAGTGCGAATTTATCTTAATCATCAAGCACAATCTCAATTTGCCAGTACCCTATGGCAAGATCCATTGTGGAAAAGGATTAAGATCTGGAGAGGAGGCATAAAGAGTCATCAAACCTAGGTAGAGGATAGCTATCTTTCTAAGGAATGGCATTCAGCCGGCGGTAGTTCATTACTACATGATTTCCTCATCCTTCTTATGCACAAGTAACAACAGTGAGGCCCATGGTTTCAGGTAAAAAGCAAGTTAGAATTAGACTGGCTTGCCAGCCCAGGTGCCGGAGCACCCAAATAGTAAAACCAGAATGCCAAAGGCACTTCTGCTGGTATGACGGATATGAAACTGGAGAGGATTTTTGCTAATAACTGCCAATGAGTCAGAATCTCATACAGACACATAATAATTACCAGATGAATATGGCCGTTGACCACGAGGGGTGTGTTAGTGCTGGTGGAAAGGGCGGTTTACTTTCAACATAGAAAATTAAAGTTAGGAAAAGGATTTTTAATGAAAAATAAGATAATAAAGTCAACCAAAAATTTTCTCAGTGCGATGCAACTGATTAAATAGTGGTCAATTGATGTGGGAACAAGTAGGGATCAGGTCTCTCAATTTTGACCTAACCGGCGAATTATTCAGGAATGGGGGCAGATAAGCTCAATGGGAACTGATATCGAAGAATTTGGTGGAAGGCCAAGCTGCTGTCCGTTTGACCTTGAACACCCAAACTGTGGCTTGACTGCATTCTGATGGTTGGCGCAATGGCATCTGGCCTGATTATCAGTGGGAATCCCCCAGGTCCACCCCACATAGGGGTGGTCCCAATTGGTTGGGAATGGGTTCAGGATGCCCAATCCACCCATGCCTGGTCGCTGTGTCATTCATTTAGTCAAAAGTGTTGCATCAGCCACAACTCCCAATTTGCCAAAAGAGAGCTTTGAACTATCATTGATGGTGTCTGATGCTGCTACCTGCATGTCAGGGATAATCCCTGATGATTTTGAGAAGGGGTGACTTTTATGATTATTGTGTTAACTGAATCACAACTGTTGGGCATTCCAGCTGATAGATCAGTCTTCATACCTTTTGACTAGGTGTATTCCGATCATCAGGCTTGTTTCCAATCATTTTTGAACCTTTTTGACTTCAGTTTGGCGATCTCAGCACAGATTTCCCTGATCCAGTGGACAAGTTCAGCTAAGGTGAGTGAGGGCACTGGGGATGGATCTGAAGAGGGAGAGCTGTTACCCAGTGCCTGTCTACCACGTGGGCGAGGTCACCCTGGGTAACAAGGGGTACAACCACCCTTTTTGGAACCTTTTTAATAAGAAACTGGAAGAGAGCCCAATTAACACACAAGGGACATTCCCCAGGACTTGCATTACCCTTTCCTTTTTTCTAGAGGAAGGGCACCACCGCTGAGAAACTGCTTGAGGGCCACAATTTTGTGAACCTTGGGTACTTGATCACCATTACAGATGTGACTTTTTGGAGGGTGGGGAGCATTGGATTGGGATTCATGAAATGCCTCGACCAGTTCCATGCAGTTAGCGCAATCATGGGCTTTAACTCAACTGTTTTTGTAGGCTGGATAGCCTTTCCAGGCCATGAGATAATAACGGACTGATGGGACTTGTGGGATGCTAGAATATTTTCCAATTTGGCCTCCTCCGCATTTTCAATTATTATCAGTTCAGGATCCACGGGAATAGTACCCTTAAAAGGTGACAACTGGGAAATGTGGAAGATGTGGTGCTTTTTCCAATGGACTAGTAGTTTTAACAAAACGCACCATTGCCCAAGTCTTCCTCCACCAAAAGGAAGGCCTAAACGCTTACTTGTGAACTTGCAGGAGGGCACTTGCATTATTAAATGGAGCGTGTCAAGCATAACATAGGAGCTCACCATTATGTCATGACCCAGGAATCGTTTACAATCTGTGTCACGATTCTGATATGACTGGATGATAAGCCCTAAGTAAATATGGTAAAATGGATGAAATCCGCCGAGTTGTTTTGAGTATGATTAATTTGAGCATGCTTCAAAATGAGATGATATTGGGTTGCTAAGAAATTGCCCAAATTGGGTAATTGTGAATTAATGAATGAAGAATTAGTGGAACCAATGAGATATGGCGAAGTGAATTACTAAGCCATGAAAGTGATACCATCCAAAGTTGCTATGATACAAGCGGGATGAGATGATTGAGGGAGGGTAGGTTGCTAATAGCTTTAGAGTGGGCGACACAGGAGAATCATCTGTGTTTATTGTAATAAATAAAGAAGTATAGTGGGGGGCAAGTGCTCCATATTATTAATAAAAAGCTTACTTCTGTTGTTACAAGGGCAACGATCCTCATATCATTTGTCCTATTGCTCAGTGGGTCAAACCTTGTGCGATTTTTTTTATGGCGTATCTCAACAGAAATGCCAATTTTGTAACAATCCGCAAGCTGCTTTTAGTCTTCAATAGCTTTAGTAAGGTGTTCCCACACTAAAAATTGAGTAGACCTAATATGTTCAACATGATCCGCGGCAGCTTGGACCTTGGGGCGCAAGCAGGGACCAATTAAAAAGAAGGATTATATCCTAACGTTGCTTTGTAGGGAGAAACCCCCAGGGAAGCACAAGTCTCATTGTTGTAGGCGAATTAAGCGAGGGGATGGTCGTTATCCCAGATGTCCTGTGCAGCTGTAGCATATCAACGCAGGTACCGTTCAAGGACTTGGTTAACTTACTCATTCTTCCCATTGTACTGGGGATGATACGCCATGGAGCAACAGGGGGAGATTTTTAAAATGGTTAAGAGTTTACTCCAGAACCATGCTGTGAACTGTGGAAAATGATCACTGATGATCTCCTGTGGGAGACCAAACATTGAAAACATGTGGCGCACAAAGAGATGGGTGGTTTCCTCTGATGTAATCGTGGAAGCGCAGGGAATAAAAAGAGAAAACTTAGTGAAACGATCCACCACCACCATCATCACCATAAACATGTTAGAGCAGGGGAGTTTGACAATAAAATCCACGGACACCAATGTACATGGACTCTCCACCTGTTGTAAGGGGTTCAGAAGACCTTTTCTACCAGAGAGATCTGACTTAGCCTGAGCATAAGTAATGCAATCGGCGATCCAAGCCAAAACTTCCTTAGATAAGCCCAGCCAATTGTAGGTCCACTTGATCAGGTCAATGAATTTCTTATTGCCCAGATTGCCAATTGTGGGGGTGTCATGATGCGTGCAAATTACCTCAGCTCTGAAGAGAGGGAGAACCCAAATTTGTGACTGAAAGTAGATGAGATTTTTCGCCAAATTGTACAGAGAGTGTTTATGATTTTGGAGGGACAATTGCTTGAATAACTCCACCCATTTGGGGCAGGTCATTTGACTGGCTAAGACCGGAGCAACGAGCGGTGCATCAGGAGTAAGGGTGGCGGAATAGACAATGGGGGGAACAATTAACAAAATTTAACAGTGGGAATTACAGTAATGAGATCCACTTCCTCCAAATCTGGAGGACAGTGGGCGGGGTTGCAGCTTAGAAAATTGGGAAGTATGTTAAGTGCACCTTTTATAAATCATATTTGAAATTGAAACTGCTCAGTAACAATAGGTACAAGCTTGCTGATGCGCCAATTTTTGGGGTTTACAGAAATTCAAGAGATCTTGGTGATCTTTGTGAACAGTTAACTCATGCTGGGAACCCTGTAACAGGTACCACCAATGAATCAATGCCCATGCTACAGCTGCCAACTCCTTATCATAGATGGCCCAGGATTTCTCCATAGAAGTAAATTTTTGGGAAAAGTAAGTGACCAGATATTCCAAGCCCTCATGCTCTTGGAGCAGCACTGCCCCCACTGCCACCAATGAGGCATTGCATACAATGATATACAGCTTGGCAGGATTCATATGTTTCAGGACAGATGGGGATAAAAACACTTCTTTGATTGACTCAAACGTCTGATGGCATTTGGGTGTCTAACAAAATGGTACATTCTTGCCAGTGAGGGGGTGTAGCGGGGCAGCCAACTGGGAAAGAGCTGGGGAAATTTTTTAGAAAAACAATGATTCCCCAAGAAACTCCATAATCGTTTCTGGTTTGTTATAGTAGGACATTCACAGATTGCATCCAACTTATTGGGAGAAATTGTGTAGTCATCCTTAAGGACAAGTTTCCTGAGAAAGTTAACTTCTTCTTTATAGAACTCGCATTTGGAAGGCTTGACGAACAAGCCCACCTTGTGCAAAGTGGCCACAACCACTTCCAAGTCAATAACATGTTGTTTGGGAGTCATACAGTGAACCAGAATGTCATCAATGTATGCTACCGTGCAAGTGAACCAGAGATCGACCAGTACACTGTCAATCATTTGTTGAAAGTAGCAGGCGCATTCTTCAGCCCAAAGGGCATTATGCAGAATTATAAAATGCCTTGCTTTGTCCAGATCGCTGTTAGCCATTCTTGGCCTTCCATTACCCAAATCTGGTTGAAGGCATTGACAAGTTCCAATTTAGAGAACACACGAGATTTGGCAATTTCTTGGCTGATCATCTGCTTCAGGGCAGGGGGTAGGGATCATGAACTGTAACTTTGTTTAAATGTCCATAACCCACACAGGGATGGAGGGAACCATTAGCTTTTTTGGCAAAGACGATGAGAGATGCAACTGGAGATGTCTCCTTAAACAACCACCCTTTTTTAAGCATATCATTTAACCAAGGGTTGAGTGCATCCTCTTCCTCCACTGTGTGGGGATATAACAGACAGTTGATATTCACCAACTATACCATTGTATGGAATCCCAAGTCAAATTTAGTGTGAGGTAGGAGATGGTCCTCCTTCTTGGGATCAAAAATACTCCAATAGTACATCAATTCTTTGGGAAACTATATGGAAGGCCTTAAGGGGAAATTAGAGAAGTAATGGAGCTATGACCTTAGGTTTTCTTGATAGTATTAACTAAAGGAAATTCTTCCTCCATTTGATCTTTGGCAAATGACAACATATATGACTCTAGATGAATCTTAACATGTTGCCAACGCCACCATCCAACTCCTAAAATAATCAGGAACACCAAGTTCAGCATTGCTGAGAACCAATCGCAGAAGCTGAACTGGTTTACTGAGAATGAAACTGGCTGGCGAACCAAGTATGAGGTTTGGGAGGCTGACTATGCAACCATCACCAAAGAACCTACCTCCAAGTCAAGTTCCAATTGTTGGGATAGTTCAACACTCATGAAATTGCCCGAAGCTCTGGTATCCACCAAAGCCTCAAAGGAGATGTGGTGGGACCCAAAACTATCTCTATGGATAATAAGAAGTAAGCAAAGTTCTCTTTATTGGTAGTGGTGGATGAATCCAGTGATACCAAAGAGATCATAGTGGAGTCAGGGGAAACTGCTAGGTTTATAGGGGGTAAGCTCGTTGTAAGTTGACTTGTAAAAACCTACTGATATGGGAACAATAGCTATGGCAACTATGGGGTGTGTATTGGACATTTTGAGTAGAACTAAGCTAGCATGACCAGAGTAAATTTTCTTCACAACCTGATTCAGTTGAAAAGAAGGAGCAATTGCTGCGCCAATATCTATGAGATAGGTGGAAATGGTTAGTTATAATGGTTGGATGATTATGTCAGGCAAACAGCAAGTTATAATTAGACCAGTTTGCCAGCCCAGGTGCCGGAGCACCCAAATGGCAAACCAGAATGCCAAAGGCACTGCTGCTGGTATGACGGATATGAAACTGGAGAGGATTTTTGCTAAATACTGCCAATGAGCCAGAATCTCATACAGGCACATAATGAAATACCAGACAAATATGGCTGTTGACCCTGAGGAGTGTGTTAGTGTTAGTGGAAAGGGCGGTTTATTTTCAACATAAAAAACTAAAGTCAGTAAAAGGATTTTTAATGGAAAATAAGATAAGAAAATCAACCAACAATTTTCTCAGTGAGATGCAACTGATTAAATAGTGGTCAATTGATGCAGGAACAAGCAGGGATCAGGTCCCTCAATTTTGACCTAACTGGCGAATTATTCAGGATTGGGGGCAGATAAGCTCAATGAAAAAACTGATATTGAAGAATTTGGCGGCAGGGCAAGGTGCTGTCAGTTTGACCTTGAACACCCAAACTGTGGCTTGACTGCATTTCTGATGGTTGGCGCAATGGCATCTGGCCTGATGATCAGTGGGAATCCCTCAGGTCCACCCCACATAGAGGTGGTCCCAATTGGTTGGGAATGGGTCTGGGATGCCCAAGCCGCCCATGCCTGGTCGCTGTGCCATTCATTTAGTCAAAAGTGTTGCATCAGCCACAACTCCTAATTTGCCAAAAGAGAGCTTTGAACTATCATTGATGGTGTATGATGCTGCTACCTGCATGTCAGGGATTATCCTTGACAATTTTGGGAGGGGGTTATTTTTGATGATCACAGTGTTAGCTGAATATAAACTATTGGTGATTCCAGCCAATTAATCAATCTTCATCCCTTTTTGATTAGGTGTATTCCGATCATCAGGCTTGTTTCCAATCATTTTTGAACCAATTGATTTCAGTTTGGCGATCTCAGCACAGATTTCCCTGATCCAGTGGACAAGTTTGGCTGAGGTGAGTGAGGGAACTGGGGGAGGGATCTGAAGAGGGAGGGCTGTTACCCAGCGCTTATCTACTATGTGGGCGAGGTCACTCTGGGTAATGAGGGGTGTAGCCACCCTTTTTGGAACCTTTTTACTTAGAAACAGGAAGAAAGCCCATTTGACACACAAGGGATGTTCCCCAGGACTTACACAGGGACTCTGAGATGGTTTTAGCAACCTGGCATCTAATAGTTGTTTAATTCTTTTGCAACCTGGGCTTCCTTGACTTTAGACTTCTAATAGGGAGCAGGCGCAAATTGGAAGGGCATTGCCAGTCAGCATTTGATTTTGAACCCCCTTCATCGTCCCAAAATTCTTTGGACCAGTGGAGAATATATTGAAATATTTCTTGTTTAGGGCATCAGCCTGTTGTTGTTTGCAAGTAAGAGTGCCACTGATTTCCACCTCAACTTGAACTATTGTAACATTTTCGTCCATTCTTAAGTCTTGCAGGCCTCCAAACCCTCATACAGACTCATTCTGGTCAATGGGCAATACTACACATATGCAAAAGGTCTGTTCTGAATTATCTGCATCGGCCAATTAGTAAAGTTTGCCATTGTGACAGTCAATGGGCCCCAGTAAGCGTGGTCCAACATTCCAGGAAGTTGATGGTTTCTCATATAGCTTTATTACTCTTCCTATGAATTTTAATAAAATGGTCCGAAATTATGGTAATTTGGAGTCCAATCTACTAGGATCTGCAATTTAGGCAATAAAACTATGCATCCAGGAGCATACACAGGCATTTCTCCAGTAGCCTCAGTTCTAGGAGGCAGCAGCTTGGTTTTTGGTCCAATTTCCTGATACTCTAGCTGTTCAATGCAGTCTGGGTGCTCCATTAAGCAACATAGGGGCTTCATCTTCCCTTTTTCCTATGAAATGTCCTTTACAACCAAAGAAATGCGATACTTTAAGATAGAAAAATCCTTGTGTCTTGTTAAAATATTGAATTCAATTAAAGATGGGTGCCAAAAAGCAAGCCAAAACTGTCATTTTCCAATACAATGGCGGGATCCTTAACAATCAGAGAGCCAAATCAAAGAGTCAAGGAGGAGTAGGCTCTTAGGGCTGGGTACAATGAGGTCCCGCCGTTTTGTAGTCTGGAGTGATTCTGGTCTGGTGCAACCTTTATCCACTTGACCAGCTGAGAGAAAATGACGTTGACGGGGAGCTGGTGTTGAGGATGGCCAAGATCTTCATCTTGTGGAGAACGACCTCTACTTGATTAGCTATGGCGCCAAAGTGGTGGATTGAGTAAATAGAGTTTTCTGGAGAGAGTGGTCTGGAAAAGTCAGAGTAAGAGGTAGTTAAGTCTTTATTCAAGATCATGGAATCTGGAGCGTCCAATTCATCATATTTCTCCAGAACATAACACTCTGAATGCAGAGTGGTAGAAGGTTAATGTTGAGGCGTTTCATCATCAGCGTTGGGTACATCATACCTTATGTTGACTCCACTTTTTCTGGCTCATTGGCTTGCTTCTTCCAACAGGAACTCTCTTGGTGTTTAAAAATTCTGCAATACAAACACGAGCCATGATGTGGTTCCAATTTCTGAAAGCTTCTGATGGTATGGATATTGGGTCAGTTCCCCTTATTCAGAGCTTAGCGTACATCTGGATCAAAAAATTCCATTATTGACTCCTTAATGTTGAGAATATAATAAAACATCTTTTTGGTGTTCTAGAATAGGGTATCAGGTTGTTACTATGTTGTACAGTGAAGAGAACAGATAAGAAATCATCATACAAGGTACTCAGTAACAGGTATCTAACGCCTGGGCTTCAGAATAGAAGAGTTCTGAAAATTTGATATGAGTTTCCCCTCATCTCAGGTGGATATGCATGAAAGCCTGCTTACGGTTAAAGTGGGTTAAGTTACTGCCAAATTATTTGATAAGGGCCTTTTTAATGGCTGACCACATGGTGCATGTCTTGAAATAAGACATCATAATTTCTTATGCCTTGCTATCCAGACAGGTCTGTATATGCCAGCATTTTTGTCAGTAGGTAACCAGCTCCATCATGCCTTCATATACAAAGAGGCGTGACTGTATTGTCTCAGGCCCAGGGATATACCTCCTTAAAGGTAGTTTTGAAATGTCTGATGGGTTCAGAGAGGACATGAATGGAAGAAGAAAGTGGGCGTTCCAAGTTGGTGGGCTCTGTGGTGCCTATATCAGTACACGGGATAAGCCTATCAAAAGGATGGTGGATCTTATCCATGTCATCCTGTATAGTGTCATAGCATTCATTGATGTGTTTAAGGGGGCCTTAGAATCTAAAAGTTGGCGTAGACTCTTGGTCTTTTTGGATTTTTGGGACATTTGCTCATAGATTATCCTGTCTAGCTTAAATTTGTTTGGAGTCAGGTAATCATCCACTTGATGTGATGCTTTGCTTGGTTTTGGGAGGCGACTAGATTGGCGCAGGTTCCAGTAGTCTTCACATAGGGTTTTACATAGAGGGTAAGGTTAAATCAGTATCCAGATGTTCCCCTTTAATAGTCATATCAGCTCCTCAGGCCACTAGTAACAATTATCATTTGATGGGCTTTAAGTCAGGCTTCATGGTCTTCATTGAAAAAAGATCCAGCAGGTGAGGAGGCGCCTGGAGGACCCCGGGGACCTCCAGGCCCAAGGGCCCTTGCTCTCATTCTCTCCCACTAGGTCCTGTTTCACTGAGGGCTTCATGTTGCACAATAACATCTGGAATCAGCATCACCACAAGTTGTTTGTTCAGCTGTTGGATACAGCTGAACAAATCTATGAGTTGAGAGTCAGTCACTTGGCAATCTTTGGTAATTTGGTTGATTAGGATAAATAAGGCGCGTTTCACTCTCTGGTCCATACCAGTTGTTAATTGGACCATCCGGTGGGCAAATTCATTCTGTAAGTATTGATTGACTCCAGTGCCAATCTGGGCAAGGTGGCGTTGGAAATTTATCTCCCAACGGTTGCTCAAAATGGCCTCTCAATTATTGCAGCTGAAATTAGAGGTGGCGTCATATAATTCAAGGAGTTGAGAGTGGATCTGGTAGGTCAATCCTAGCTGTCACTGTATCTCCATGTGGTGGAGAGCGAGCAATTGCATTTGTTGGTGCAAGGCAGGATGCAAAAATCATTGAAAATATGAATCCATATTCGTCACTACTATATCATTGCTCAAAGGCTTTGCTGAGGAATAAAATCATTGCATTTGAATAGTTCAGGTAGAGCTGCTAAGACCTGTTCTACCACCAGGGTTTACAACTTTACCTAAAAGCTCTCAAATTGTTTGGGCGACATCAGGAGCCTTAATTTGATAGGTGGATTCATTAGAAACTGATATAGTTAAAGTCATGGTCACATGGAACTCATGTTCTCAAAATTGAGGTAGCATTAAATCTTTATTATTAATAGTGACCTATCAGGTCAAAATCATATTCTCCCACATATTAGGAGAACTATCTTTGCTGGAGTTATTTATGCAGAAGGTGAGTCTTCACCAGTAGCCTCAGAAAGTCCAGGCAGAAAGCACCAGTTTGTAGGACTTTGTTGTGCTCTCTGAAGGTCAGGGCCTTCAAAGGCTGTTCAAATATTAGTTAAACACGTTCCAGTGAAATCTCTTAGGGAAAGACTTCCCTAAGACAATCTCAACGTAAAATCTATGTTGAGGCTATTCTGTTAGCTTTGGATAGTTGAGGTCTTCAGTATAAAAACAGGCAAATAACTAGTGAAAATAACTAGAAAGTCTGAAGGTATTTTTATTGGTCAAAATTCAAAGCTATTTATAGGTCTTTGAGATATTTGGGATCTCTCAGGGGGAGCTTGGAGTGATAATCAGAAACAAGTAAGGTAAAGAGAATTTTTGATGATGTGGAAGAAGGTGTAGGCTTTCTTTAAATCTGACTTTTTTTCCAGAGTGGTTAAATTCAGGGACCTCTAAAAAGGTAAGATTTTCACCAGCTGACTTTAAACCTTTGTTAGTAGAATTGATGGATTTTTTCAGAATTTGATTTTCCTTTTACCATATGGGATTTTATTGTTTGAGTTGGTCTCAATGCTCAATGCATCTGTTGAGCTTTTATGACTGAGTTGCAATTCAGGCTGGGTTTGAATCCCACTTACGTCCATCTGATTCTCATGATTCCTGACAGCTGCCCAACCCATTCCTGAGCAGATGGCTTCTCACGCACTGGCAGAAATGCCATTTTCTACTGTGCATAACCAAACAGCTTCTGCCACCCCACTAATTTCTGTTTCTGGCCCAGAGCTGGCCGTGTTGAATCCATTTGATGCTCTTAAGTAGATTGACAATAACAAAAGTATTTACAGAATTAAACCTGACTTAGCCTGATCAGAATTCCTTTTCATCCCCCAATTCAACACCCCACCGCTGCTTCCATCCTCATAAAATTTTCCCTGTTTACAAAATGAATTATCAAAAGTCTGTTGATGCAGCTGCTGCCCTCACTGACTCTCTCCTCCGCCAAGCTCACAATAAAGCAATTGAGCCACTTTGTGAAGGCCTTCCTTTACATAACTTCTCTACATATTTCCCCAATAATGCCAAATTTGATATTGGAGAGCTAGCTTTTGCATCTGGCTGCCATGCGTTTATGCAGAAAGATCTTCTCTTTATGACCCCAATTACCCCCAAACCTGCCAGTGCATAAATTCTTTTACTTGTGAGCCCAATCTTATACCCTTTCTGAATTTTAAATTGCCCAATCCATCAAGACAATGTACACTGCTGGCTTCATTGATGAGAAGAATCCTTACCTCTTTCTCCTTCTTCCACATGTTGCTGATGCTTAACCCCCATTTTGCCTGCCTTTTCCTGCCACCCAAGGCTGGCGCCAGATAAACCCTCTGACCTTTCTTCTCCTTCTAGAATAGATGCTTAAGCTAATGTCACAGCTTCATTCTAGAAATTTTTTATCTAATCTTCTCTTTGTTTAGCACACTATAAATCTAGATACGTGGATGACCCCCTCTTAGGTTGGGCACCACTAGTACTAAAAAAAGAGCTCCAGTGTGCTTTGGAGTAGCACCTATTATGTACAATTACAAGGCTTCAACATGGTTGGATATGCTTGGAACCATGAGAAAAAGTCCTATGTAATTAAGAAATTAACCCTTATCTTGCAAAGCGGTGCACCCTGTGAACAGTAGATAATTTATTGACAGTGGATCAACCTCCAACATCAGCACCCCTGAGAAAGTGGGCCACTTTGGCAATTAAACATTAACATACACCTTCTAAGTAGCTAATTTCATTAGTTAGGATAGGGGACATTATCACATTAGTTGCTTGGTCACTTGGGTGGTTCCTTAGAAACTTCAAGTTTACTATCAGAGCTAAATTGGTCTCCCTTTATCATTACAATATCATTTTACTATCAGTTCATCATGATTAAAGTTAGCAGTAATCTGTCTTAACTATTTTACAACTCTTTCAAGTTTATGGTTGGACATAAAAAATAAATATCATGGTCACTATCTTCTCTTGTTTATCCCTTTACTTTTCCCTTGGATTTGGACTAGCTTCTGCAGAAATTCAAGTTCTCTGTAAAGTTTGTTATAGAAGCTTACTCCTTTATCTATATCCATTTGAGGCTGTTACTGGTTCATCAGCTATTTAGCAATTATTGCACTAATTCTTGGACTTAGCTATTGTGATCTGATAGGATATATAAGGTTCAGCAATCTGGCAACTCATCAACTTGCTGAGTCAGCTAACAAAGTATTCATTGTACTAATGAGCTTCTTGGTCAGCTACTTTAGTGATCATGTGATACTGCATTTCAGCACAAAGATAACCCTCAACTTGGGTTTAGTATTAATTGATATTAGTGACCCATTAGGATGTTATACCCCATTATTTTTCACTTCACAGACTATAAAAACCAGATTGGTATTTAACTAGTTTTCAGATCTTCCATTTTCTGATGAGCTAAATCTGCCTGATATTATTTGTAGCATACAACTGCCTGTATATCATGGAAAGTGTTGTCCAACTGCCCCATCAAAAGTATTTACTACCATTACAACTCTATAAATGCAGCCAATAAACCTATTTACAACATGTTGGTAGGCTATAATTTGTTGTTTTTAGCAAGTGGAGGAATATATATTTGAAATCATTTCAACTGCTTCTGTGAAATGAGCTTCTTGACTATTGTGAGGATAATCATTTCTTAAAACAGCTGGTAGTTCTTAAAGTGGATGTATTGAAACTTGTATCTCTAAAATATACTAGTTGGACTTCTTTTATTGGGGGCAGTAAAGTAGTACACATATTAAGTATTTAGTAACTTCCTTAATCAGGGTATAAGAGCTATTAGATACCCAAGCTAATGCTTGAGACCTATGTGGACTAGCAGGGGTTATCTCTGTGAGAGGGACATCAATCTTCTCATTATCAGAACTACTAAGATAGAAGTAGTCCTACTTTGAGCTATAGATTCATGCAAGTACTTGTCACCAAAGCCCTTAACAAAGCAGCTTGATTTTTGCTTCATTTTATTAAGTTTGTCATATAAGGTGATTTAAATTACCCCTTGCAGTGAGTACCACAATTTTGAAATTGGAGCAGGAGCATCATATTTTGGTAGGTCACATTTTATATACTACAATAGGTACTTCTATAGGAGGACAGATTACCTTTTGAAAGAATAAAAAGCCTTGCAATTAATAAGGTTTTCTATTAAATAAAAAGTCTTAAACATAATGTAGTCTCGATAGCCTACCAGTGGTATAGGATTTGTGAGTTTGTCAGAGTTCTAAATTTATTGTAATATTGAATACTGCCAGGTTTGGAACATCATACATGTGATGGTGTTGTGGCTTGTAAAAGTTACTAATAATCAATCTGATTCTCTTCAACATACCAGTCCTTTCTATATATACTCTCTGGGTACCATAGACCCTGGTGATATAAAGGTAAGATAAATTATCAACGCGTCAGACTCTGGAGTCAACTGGAATAATATTAGGAAAAGTCAAGTAAGTATAATGCAAAGGACCTTGAGGATTATAAATTAGTATTGATTGGCCTAGTACAATTGAGATGATGGCAAATTTCCAAGAGTATACTAAAAAGACTATTCAATGTCAAGTTTATACCGACACGAGTGAGGAGGTTGGTAGTGAAATTAGTGATATGGGTTTACACCAGCATGGGCGTGAGGTAACTATTAGTAAACAATGATACCAATATACACCGTTGCGGAGGCGAGGTATTAATTAAAAGCCTCTAGGAATTATTAGTTAAGCGTATATGCGGATAAAATCAGTTGGTGGTCAAATGGCTATTTAATACGAATCTCAACAGTATGTCTATAAAAAATAGAATAAATGGTATATCAAAAGCATGGTAATCAATCCTTTTTTACCATTAATATATGCTATCTTTATAGGCAGTACTTAAAAGCTTATAACTTCACCAAAAGATCTATAAGCCAAAAAATTTTTAACTAAATTTAACTCTCACACCTTTTGAGCCAGTACATTGTACGCCTAGTTTTAAATAAATAAGGATCTTTTTAATTTAGAATCAAAAATTTCAATACATTACAGTAGATACACTTTAATATGAACATCAACAGCCCCATCTTTTAATAGATAATATTATCATAAAACAATGCTTTTGTTTTGAATAGTATAGTAGAAGTTGTCTATTACTTGACTAGACATGATGGCTTAAAAAGTATGATTAATTACTCTGCGACTTAAGGACAATACATATTGCCCAGTGATGAAGTTAAAAAACGAATTTAACTAGAAGCCTTACACTAAACTAACGAATTATAGCTAAATAAAGAGTTCAATTGTTTTAGTACAAACAAGCTATGTAAGCCTATTAAAAACGTTTTCAGCCTCATCCTGGTGGGTTTAAGGTCAAATTCTATACTTAAAAAGGTATATGCGGAAATCTGAATTTAAAATTTATACTCTGATTGAGCGTACAAGTTTATCTAATTTCACTACAGCTTAAACTGCCATATTAATAAAAGTACCAAGATAAGTATATGTAATCGGAAATAAAATGATTAGATAAAAAGTAACATGATAACACTCAAGAATTACTTAATTTGATAGCAAAATAGCTATTTTCAATAACATATAATTTAGTTGTATTTGGTCTGAAGAGCTTTGGCAACCTCGATGTATTTAGCTTGAGCAGCTTCCTTGGAAGTCCCTGAAGAGGAGCAAAAGTTAGGAGTTGTAAAATAAATGAGTTACCCTTGAGCTTGGACCATTCGTCCCATTTAGCTTTACCCGAAAAATCCAACATGCCGGGACGTTCTAAATTTAGTCAGAAAATGGGGAAGCTAAACCTACCAGTGTTACAGTCCCCTACTGTTCCTTGTTTAAAGTATGCGTAAAGTTCCAGCAATTCTTCATTAGAGGGCTTGGTTGGAAGTTTTTTGACATCTTCGGCAGCTTTAATGAATTCAGGCTAAAGTATTTAGAGAAACTGGTGCAATTGTATAAGCTTACGTTGTTAGTAGATGTAGCGTCCATTTTAAATTATAAGTTTGTAAAAAGCAAAAGCAGCTTTTGGTGCAACTTAGCTTACTTGCTAACGTGGATATCGTTGACGTTTTTAGCAAGCAGAAATGTTCTCTTTATCAAATAGTTAATTGCCATATTATAGCCAACTTATATAGAGTTTATTTCATATAAGCTTCCGATTTGCTGACAAACTAAAACATGGCTAGATTCGGTATAATGCGATCTAGATCTTTCGATTCCTGAGTGAGCTACTCGTCAAATCTCAAATGCGAACTTATAATACTAATTGATATTTTGATATTGAATCAAATATTTTAGAGAACTTATTAATTAAAAGGTTCATACAAGAATTTTGTGCCTATGCCAATATGGCAAAGATTGCGATGCTTTAATGACGTACTTTCGTTGGTCATAAAATATCTTTGTATACAAAACCAAAAGGATACCATATTACAAGGATTAAGGATAAAATTAGGATATCTGATAGCTTATCATTAGACAGCTAATCAGTGGATTTTTATTTCAACTTCTACGGGCTTATCCTAATTACATTGCAATTATATGTGACAATAAATGAATTAACGCTGCTACATTTGCTTTATATTACCCTTATGTTGGTCAGCGATAACTCAAGTATACTTTTATCTACTGCCCTTTGATATAAGTTTGGAGCTTAGATATTGCCTTGTATGTTCAAAATAATTTTATTATAATCAAATAGCTACGAATTACTATAGCACTAAACACTAGATATTCTAATTACGCATGTTTTACATATGGTATTCACTTCAGCTTATTATTCAAGTTGTCATTTCTAGAAAAAAATGCTTACACATTGACTGCAATTATAACTAGTTCTATTCGAGTAATGTGACGAATTTAATCAATATCATACCTTAAAATGAGTTCTGATACAAATTTTATGATATAAAACGAACAGTACTCATACCATTTTTTATTTTTAGCAATTCTATGAACTGCAGTTAAATGAATGCCTGTTTCAGATATGACCACTTATTATCATAAAAACTTGATATATAAGATACAATAATTATCATTTAAAAAGAAAAGCATAATTATTTTACTCCCTTGATGTTTTACTTTCCTATAGTATTAATGAACATCAAACTCTGTCAGTCAGGGGCTTTACCTGGCCACAACATTGCTTTCATACTTTCAAATATGAATTGTCTTGGGTTTAAGGCCCAATAGAATAAACTATTAGTGAAATCAAGCATTGATGCCCAACAAAGTCTGATAAAAAAGCCTTCTACTTTGAAAAAATTAACATTAGCACTTTACCCCAGAAACAGTTATATTAGAATCCAATTATAATTTAAGGGAAGTAAATCAAAAACAGTATTCTTCTAACTCAGCCAATAGTCTTTGCTACAAGTACTTCAAAAGATTGAGAATTATTATTGGTTACCATACCATGATAATATTGATGAATATTGTAAGTAGATTAAGATACCATGCAGCCTGAAAGATCTTTCAACTAAAGAATTCTTTTCATAACCTATTCCACTGTTAAATATTTACTATTTTTTCTATTATCCGAAAAAACCTTTAGAAATCACTTTGATATTATTTTCTAATTTAAAAAATAATTCCTGTAAATATAGCTGAAAATACTACAGCTTTCTATACTTGTGCTAGAAACTGGATACTCATACTCTTTATATTGAGCATCTTTCTATCCAACAACAGTAGAATTGCCAACCAGTAAGTTAATTATATCTGGTTTATATCTTCTTTAACCTTTCATACAACTGTTGTAACAAACAAGGATCTCAAGGCCTTGCATGTTAACTTGACATATTCAAACCTATGCTGGAAGTGAGCTTCCTTGATCATCTGGAAGACTAGGTTTCATTAGAAAGCAAAAAAATTGGCCAAGCCATACCAAAATGATAAATCTGAAATCCCTAAATTTGGATTTTCCAAGAAAATAGTCCATGTAGTATCACATTTTAGATATATTTACCTCACTTCAGCTGAGGTGTGGTGGATGTCCAATATGCTGCTGGCCCCTGTCACCTGGTGGGCTTCCTGGAATGCACTTACTGGCACATGGACAACTCCTTGATTAAGCTTCTTATAATGTTGGCATTTCCATATCCTTCCTCTTGCAACTCTCCTAGTTGTGAGATACAAATACTAAACTATTATAGCCACCCAGAACTGTTGCTTCCCCTTTCTGGCCAGCCATGCCAAGGCCCTAGAACCAATAGATTTAATCAATAAATTTAAGGAAATGCTATTATAGGCAAAAACGGGCTTTATATTTTAAAGGGAAAACCAAAATAGATAGAATGATGAGGGGAAAGGGAACATATCCCCATTTGGTATAGTAGCTCAGTAAGAACTTAATGAATTAATAAATTAGGCATTGAAAAGGACTAAAAAATTACCATCATCCCAGTATTCATCCACTGGTGGATTGAGGGATCATAAATTTAATAAAAACTCACCATAAATATAATTATTTGTTAAAATATCCCAAAAAGGCATCAACTCAACAATTATGTCAAGTCAGAAAAAATATGATTTTAACCATCCTTGTAGTGGTTTTTAAGTTCCAACCTTAGAAAATTAACATATGATTACCAATTGTCACATCACCCCTTCAAAAACTGAGATCTTGGCACATGCAAACCATAACCGCTGATGAAAGGAATTGCAATCAAGTAATTTTATAAATGGGTGACCTTATAGGAAGAGAAGCTTTAAGGAAAACAACTGAAAATCCATGGTTCCCATAAAGCATTAATATTCCTTTGGAGATCCCCTGGTGGGTGCAAGGTTCCTCAATCACCAAATGTCTAACCAGCCACCTCAAAACTTCCCATCCTACTCACTGAAAAGCCAGCAAAACAGCAATGAGTATTTGAGGGTCCAGAGCAATGCTTAAGACATTGCCTCTGATCCATCTTGCAGGCTTCCTGGTGCTTAACCTGTCAAAAAATAACAACTTTAAAATAATGTGAAACAAGGCTCCAAGATCTTGTGCATTAACTTGACATATGAAAACCTACTTCAGAAGAGAGTTGCCTCAAATATCCAGCAGACTAGTATCATGAGGGTATCTATAGCAATCAACTTTCCAGAGAGGTGATGGGGAAGGCCCATCACACAACCTGGGAACAACCCGCTATCAATAGAGAAAACAGGACACCACCAAGGAGGAAGGTGCCTAAAGGCCCCAGGGCGATGAGTTAACAAACTACTTGATCCAAGACCTCCTGGAGGTCATCAAATAGTACAAAACATATAATCATATTCAAAATAAAACAAACGAGGTTATTGTAACAAAACAACCAATAAAGAAGGTTGATCATAGAAATTATTAAACAATTAGGGGATCATAATGCATTTGGTGAGGCACTGCAACAAATTAAACCAATAAACGCAATTACCCATCCATCATTGTACTGTATCTCAAGTAAGCTCACACTCACATGATTGACTGGAGTTGAATTTTACCTGATTTAGCAATATTATAATTTAAACAGTCTCAAAATCCCATTCCCCAACTAAATGTAAAGTACTATCATAAGTTTAAAATAACTAGTGTACTTTAACGCTGCAGATTTAATTACCCTCTGACTATCAAGTAAACCCCAGAACCAGCTTGAACATATCTTGCATTTACCCAGCGTTGCTCCATGGTGTGCTTCAGGTTAAGCAGTCATGTCACCTTTGACTCTTGGTCTCATCACACCCAGCCTTATCTCTACAATCTGTCATCTCAATGTTGTCATTTAACCATGACAGCTAGAGTATGTCAGAAACCAAAATGAATGGCCAAACCATAGCAAAATTTTAATTTTAAAGAACCCTAAATCTGGAATTTCTTTGAAAATAGCCTATTTAGAAGCACACACTAGAAAAATGCCTTACCTCAGCTGAGGATTGGCATATGTCCAATATGCTACCAGCCTCTGTCTTCTGGTGAACTTCCTGAAGTTGCTCACCAGCACATGACCAATTTCTGGCTTGAGCTTCTTGGAATGTTAGCCTTACCCTATACTTTCTTTTGCGGTGCTCCTATTTTGTGAGGAGTAAATGCTGAACCCTAATGGTCACCTAGAACTGTTGCTTTCCCCTGGACAGCCATGCTAGGGCCCCAGAATTTTAAAGCTATTATAAATATATGAAAACACCAATATAAGCAAAAATGGGCATTATTTTGAAGGGTTAACCAGCAAAGATAGATTTTTCAAGTGCAGGATAGAGAACACCCCCTCAATTGATAAATAGTAGACCAGCAAGAGCTATGTTGATTAATAATAAGTTAGAAATCAAAAAATTCTAAAAAACTTACTGGCACCCTGGATCCATTCACAGAGGGATAAAAAAACCTAAATTTAATAAAGTTCGCTAAAAATATAAATATAAAAAAAGATACAAAATGAATTAACTCAACAATTAAGTCAAGTCAGAAAATTGGGATTACAATTGATGTCATAGTGGATTTTATAAGTCCCAACCTTAGGAAATCTGTGTATGATCACCAACTGTTACAACCATAGCATGGGTATGCATGTGGGTAAGCCTCTCCAAATTTTGCATAGCACTGTATGATGGTGGATCATGAAAAACTCCACAAAATTCTTTCTACCATAGCAAGTAGCCTTAGATCAGAAATCAATAGCTTAGCATGTAGTAGCTATAGGCAACAAAGTTACTTAACTAGGTAAGATATTAAATTAGAGCATGTCAGTGTGACAGTTGAATTTTTAGGTTTTGCTTCAGAGGTCTGGTTCTTCTTTGGATGTGGAATGGAGTGTTGAGCGTCTATTGTGTGAGGACAATAGACAGGATGGTGATTATAAATTAAAATATAGCTTCTTGGTAGCACTTAAATCATATACCCTGTAATTTACTTGGACGATGGCACGCCGCCCTTATCCTACTGATCCCAAGTAAATACCAGCTAATACAAAGTAAAAAACTAATGCAAAAAAATTTATAAATTAAATTATAAACAAGTCCAATAGTTAAATATTTTTTATTAGTGTCAACTTAAGGGTTATTTATAGGGTTCAATGTTCACCACATCTTACCCATGATGTCTTATTTTCAGTGGCACTTGGCCACATAAAAGTTTTTAAGAATGTCTATGTATACTTCAACTCAGGGCATCATTCTCAGCCTCAGGGTCAGTGTAAACACTGTCATCATTCTTGAGATGGCATTTTATATGCATCTTCAAAACAGCTGAACTGATTCACTTTCACATATAATTGGCAGCACATATCAAGGTGATTCATATCACTAATGAGTAATTAATTTGATCAAAAACTCAACTGACATTAAAAACTAAATTTTGACGTAGACCAACAAAGCCCATGCGCCCAAGTCATTAAAATTAAAACTTAAAATTAAGTTTGACCTAACCAACAAAGCCCTCGAGTATGTGTCATCATAGTCAAATATTATTAAGTGAAATTGCTAGGCCGCAATTCCCAAGTTCAGATATACTTAGGATACACCTGAACCATAAGAACTGATATCTGATATGATTTAATATCTGACGATTAGGTCCAGTCAATTACTCAACACTTCCACCACCTTGACTGGATATAAGCGGTGGATACCCTTCTTCCTGGGTCACCACATCTAACTCTTCATGTTCCTCAAAGTTCAAATGTTATCTCAAGGGACTTTCCTAAGCCAACAGTGCCAGCATGCCTGGTGCTGAGCTTTCTTGGGTTTGGCGCATCTCTGATTCTGTAGCAGGCTTCTACAGTTTGGTTGTGCTCTCCTACCCCTACCAAAGGGGGAATACCTAGTTCTAATGCCAGTGAGGCATCAAATCTATGAAATAAACTCTATGGTTTGTAATTATTATTTTTTTCTTTTTTACTTTTTACTTTTTATTTTTATTTTTTTATTATATATATTTCTTTTTTATATTATTATTTATGATATGGACAAAGGAACTTAGCGTGTACTCAATTTACAACCAAGCTGCCTTGATCCTTAATGGTATATACAAAACTTTTCTTTCTTGTTGCAATCACTTTTGCAACCTATTCAATTCAAGACTGAATCTAGTTTGATAATCTCACAGAGGAGATTATTCTGCGCCCATGTCAGGGAGCAGTTGGGCAAGAAAGGCAAGAGGAGCAGGTGGAAGGCCCGCGGCCTCCAACGTTTGAAAACGCCCCAGAGAATCTGGCGGAATAGACAAAAATCATAAAAAACTGGCAGTCATGATTTCCCTGGAGATACTCGCATGGCAAGCATGATGCAACCAGTACATCAACACGCCGCACTCCCAACCACTTTTGTCAGTGGAATTCAGAGTCCGCGTGTATCTGGACATCAAAAAATGGCCTTATGGGAAAAATTTTGTGAAGATGTACACAAAATTTTCCTGACCGCGGTGTATGTTGCACCTCACTCCATGTCACACGGTTGGCTAGACCTAGGTTTTGAAAGCAAAAAAGCAGCAGATGAGGCTGCAGCAGTGCGCATAGTGGTCAAACTCCCCGAAGGGTAATGGGTCATCAAAACCAAATTCACCAGATGGACAAAATCAAACCAAATTTTCCTCACGTTTGACTTTTTGCCTACTACAGTAAAACGTGACATTTTGGAACATTACTTGAAAGATGGTCTCGCCATATATGGCAAAATATATTCTTTTGAAATGCAACGCTTCACGCTGATGCCACACCTGTGCACCAGCAAAGCCATCATAGTTCTGACCCCAACTGAGGAGATCGCAAAGGACCTAACCCAGATCCCGCACTTCACTTTTATTGATATCGCAGGGCATACCACCCACCCATTCTGGGTGACCATGGACAGCGCGCCCCCATTTGCACCCACTGTGATGCATTCAGCCATAAGGCGCATGCGTGCCTCATCAAGGAGGGCATCACATTCCAAGAGCACCCCTTGGCGGCCATGGCCAACAGAGAGGCGCACTACAAACCAACCGCAAGCACCAAGGAGGCTTTCCCGTGGGGAGCACAAGGCTGCTACCTATTGGTAAAGCCTATCTCCCCACAAGAATGGAAGAAGGCCAAGCAGGCCCATAGGACTGCAGCCAAGGAAACAGCCAAGGCCACCACCACTATCCCACACTCACAATGCCAGGAGGACATGGAAACCTTTGTGGTGGAAGAAACTTGGGAATCCATCAACCAATCAGATTGGAAGCCCATGCTGAGTGGGCCACTCAATCCGAGGATCCAATGGGAGACTCAATCTTACCCAATCGTTGCACCCAAGCTCTGGTCAAAACTGACTTGGGACCTATCCCAACTGAAAATTTTTTGACCCACTCAATGGTGCACCAAACTCATCCGCACTGCAAAAAATTCGTCTGACGTTGGGAAAACAAAAAGTGAAGGCCAAAGCCAACGCGACTCTTTCCATAAAAATCAATAAAAACTCTAATAGCATTGCTGCTAACACCCGCGCTGCTGTGAAAGCCCGTGGGGACCTAGAAGAGGCTGGTGGGCCTGGGGGCCCACCCCTTGCACCTAAGGTGCGATGGGGGAAACCTTCACTTTAGGGACATTGAATATTGCGGACTCAAGGCCTCCCTATCCCAGGCTAGGAAACTGAGTTTTTTACAACACAATTTACCCGTGGATATCCTGGCCATCCAGGAGTCCCACTGTCCATGAGGTTCCGAGGAAACTTGGAAAGCAATGCTCCTCCCATCCCTATCCTTTTGGTCAAAGCACTGTGGGGTGCTAATTCAGAAAAATACTTTTTTCAAATTCATATCCTCAGAAACATTCCTAAATGGCTGAGTGCTCATTGTCACCTTCTCGTGGGCTGACGTAGCACATGCTATCATCAACATCTATACCCCAAATGGTGCACACAAGCATCAGGAATTTTTCTCGTTGGTCAAATCCCTACCACTACCCCCTGATTATTTCCTAGTTGGCAACATGAACTGTTGGCTAACCTCACCTACGGACTGGTGGCCTCCCTCACCCCACACCCCACAGGGTCATGTAGAACTACGTGTTCTAAAGGCCACCCTTGGGTTAATGGATGCACTGCTGTGACATGCCCCGCTGCTCAAAAACATGATGCATCCCCACGTCCACAACGGCCAATTAAGGTCCATGACCCACATCAACCTTATTCTAACGCCGGCGAAATTCCAACCCCACATCTCCCACTTCAAAACAACAAAAATGGAATTCTCTGACCACTGACTGGTCTCGATAACCTACCACCTACCTGTCACAGCTGCTAAGGTCCCACATTGGTGCAAAATCCGCCCCCCGAGCTCGCATCACCAGGATTTTCCACATGGGTGGAAGAGGCAACTTTGGCAAAAAAAGTTTGTTGCACTGTTTTGCGCGGACTCCATTTCCACATGGGCAACTTTCAAAGAAGATACCATCTGCCACTCTCGCCATCTCTCCTCCATATGCTCATGAGCCACATTGGCAGTTATCTCGTGTGCTCTGGCAGAATTGACACACTTGGAGTCCAATATTCTAGCTACAGGATACAGCCCTTCATGGGGCTGGAAGTGGGCGGAGGCAGGTGCCCACCTCAACGCACTCAAAAGTCAACACAAACATCGGGTTTGTGTTCAATACAGGGCCACACACATCACAAAAGGTGACAAGTGCACCGCATATTTCTTTAAAAAAATTTTCGCACCATGCCAGAGCATGGCCTGCACACAGGTGTGAAGATCGGATAATTCTATTGCGGATACACTGGCTGAAGTGGCAATCAAAATGCAAAAATATTACTCCAAGTTATACCAAGCTGAACCAATTCAGCTGGCCAAAGTGACAGAATTTTTTGACCGAGCTCATATCTGCACCATTTTCTGATACCCAGAAATAATGAATTTAATTACTCTGAACAAATTAAGGACAGCCATTTGCAGTGCGCCAAACCAAAAATGCCCAGGCCCAGATGGCATTCCATATGAGTTCTACAAAAAATATTTCAAATATATATCCCCACTTCTGCTTGCCTCACTTAACCAAAGCCTGTTGGAAATGCGCCTCCTACCAGGAGGACATGAGGCCTTTACTATCACACTCTTCAAGAAAGGGGATAAGCTTAACTTATCCAACTGGCACCCCATTTCTCTAACAAACACAGACACCAAAATTTTAACAAAAATTATGGCTAACCGATTAGGGACTGTAGCATCTGCCACCATCTCCCCAGAACAATTTGGTTTCATCCCCAGAAGGTCAATTTGGGATAACGTGCACTCTGTGGCTAATGTATGTCAGTCCACAGCCTCTGGGGCACTTGTATTTTTGGACCAACAAAAGGCCTATGATAGAGTAAACTGGGAATACCTAAGGGCCTGCCTCCATCAATTCCGCCTACCCCCTCGCTTCATCAACTGGGTGATGCTGCTCACAGAATCTGCAACAATGGCAGTGCGTGGCCCTGGCTTCCTAACGGAAGTAGTCCGCCCTCAAAGGGGCTTATGACAAGGGGACCCCCTTAGCCCACTCTTATACAACTTCAGCCTTGACCCACTACTGCGAAATGTGAATGCGCAACTCACTGGGGTCCATGTGCCAGGCCAAACCCCAGTCAAGATAGTGGTGTTCACAGATGATTGTGTGGTTGGGGTGTCTAATAATCAAGATGCACGCGCGCTTGAAGCTCTCATCCAGGAATATTCCCAGGTAAGCAACGCGGCACTGAACGCCTCCAAAACCAAAATCATCCTCCTTGGTCAGTTTCAGAACTGCTGGGCCCCAGCAATTAGTTCCCAACCCAGCCCATCTGCTCGCCCACGTCCACGCCTTACTAACTCAACACACACCGCTCCACTGGTGCTCCCCTTCGTGCCAAGTCCTACCATAGGACCAGATCGCCATCTGGGCGTGTGGATGGAGGCAGGCGGATACGCGTTAGCAGTAATGGAGTGCTGTATTCTGGATAACGTGATAGTGCGAATTGCCTCTCTCAGAGCCCCACCCTACTTCCCTTACTGGCAGGGTTGTTTTAGCCAACTCTATGCTCCTATCCAAAGTCTGGTTTGGAGCCCACGCCATCCACTTCTCCCCAAGCTTCTTCAAATCCTTGTATGCCTTGCTGCAAGGATGGCTTTGGTCAGGCCGCCCTCCACCAGTGCGGCTAGATGTCATGTTTGGCCCTCATCATCATGGTGACATGGGCCTGCTTGAATTCAAAGCCCATGCTGCCAAGATCCTGGGCACCTGGATCGCGGCCGTCACTGCTCCTACACTCCCATCCCAACACTGGTCCAGCGCAGCCTGCTCCAACTTCTCCTGAGCCTTGGGCCTCAACAATCCATCGAACCCCCACTCCCTGATGAAATACCTCGCATCACACACATCAGCCACAGGTCCTCACGGGACAAAAACCCACTACAAACAAATCCTACTCTCCATGCGGAGTGCAGATTGGAGAATTCGTATTAGTGGTCATACAACCCAAAGAGGCCGCCCCTCTCCTCAGTTCACACAAGAGGTACAGGGGCTACCCATCCATGATGGCGTGATCCCCATTCGGCCCCATGTCCTATCCAGGGTGGACTACCTGGACATGATGGACATCCCTTACTCCATTGAGACCCAAAAAACAATCTGGAAATATGTACATCACCCTCTGTTGCAGCCTCAAGTCCACTCCCACACGTGGCGCTGCCTGAGGCGGGTGTATCATACAGCTGAGCGCTCTAACGCTTTACAAACATCCTGTGTCGTGTGCGGCCAGTATGGAACGCTGTTCCACCGCCTGGAGAAGTGCCCCACCTCTAAAGTGATATGGCGCAAAGTTTAACGTCTGCTGGGCCAGGATCAAACGAATCCCTTCAGTCTGTCAAGAGATATGTTTGCTCTATCAATGGCCTCCTCCCTTCCACCCTCCCTCCGGGCTCTGGTGGTTGCAATCGCTATGTGGACCATCCACACGATTGTCTTAGATGCCATAGCAGGCTCCACCCCCACCCTCCCAGAAACTGTTCACAGATTCCGGTCTCATTTGGTGGACCAATTTCAAGCGTGGATGTTTGGATACCTTACACCACGTCGCCGACAGCTGGTCTCCTCCTGGTTCCCAGTCTAATTCATCAAATCAGACCCCTTCCTCCACGCGTGATCAATAGTGGCTACGGCCCCTTCACACGTTCCCTCCCCTCCCCATAAGTGGCGTTCCCGCTGGCAACAAGAGATAGCATCGCTTCTCTGGGGTGCCTCCCCTGGTACTAAGTTTATCTGTCCTGAGTCATATTCAGAAGTGTCCGTCCCATGGTTGGCCTTCCCCGCAATAGATTTAAAACTTAATGGTATATACACCTTCAGACTATTTCTCCAATATGATAAATGGACCCTTCTAGAGCGAGGCTAGCTTGTGCGCGTGGCCTGCGCTATGAGTGTCACAATATACTACTAATTCTCCTTCCTTGAACTTAGTCACCATAGCTCATTTAGCGTCATTGTAGCTCTTCTGAATAGTTTTTCAACTAATTGCATTTTGATAAGCTTCTGATTGCAACTTGATTAAGGTCTTTGCTAGTTGCTTGACATAGATATTTGGGTTAATTGCGTCATTTGAACTGATTACTGAATATAATAATGGAGGCAGAGCGGGCTGTCTACCATACAAAAGTTGAAATGGAGAGTGGCCTGTGCTGCTGTGGTGTCTGATATTGTAAGCAAACATGGTTGCACTAATTGAAGTTGCCCATTGCAAGGGCGCCAAGGCTGCGTTTTTGCGTAAAATGCCAACTAAATTTCCATTCATTTGCTCTACCATACCATTAGTCTCAGGATGGTATGGTGTTGACAACACTCCTTTGATGGACATCAACTCATTTAGCCGTTGTACCATTTGGGAAGTAAAATTTGTGCCATTGTCCGTCAAGATCTTCTGGGGCATCCATGCTTATAGATAATATTATCCATAATGATCTTGGCAGTAGTTAGGGCCCTGATGTCTCAAATTACTTTTGCTTCCACCTATTTCATTAGATGGTCAATAGCAACAATTATGTATTTGTTGCCTAGGCTACTCATAGGCAAAGGGCCAATTACATCAATTGGCATGGTATGCCAGGCCCATTCAGGTTTGATCAAATGGTATTTAACATTCAACTTCATAGGTTTTGCAATTTGGCATGAATGACATTTATCAAGCACGTCCTGGATATCAAATCACATGGAATCCCAATAGTAAATGGCTCAAATTTTAATTCTAGCAGCTTAGGCGTTCCCCATGTCTGAAGGCCTTGTGTGCTTGTGTAATAATCTCCATTTGATCGAAAGGTTTTGGGAAGATTTTACGTTGTCCATTGGGCTTAAGTTTGTATAGAACTCCATTTCTGATATTTGGTATCAATTAATGCTTTCTCAATTGCCTTTTGAACTTCGGGTGCTTCATCTTTATACGTTCAGTTAATCATTTTTTCATGAAGCTCATCAGCCAGACTGCTAGGACAGCTACATTGGAAAGTCGCAATAGTCTATCTGCATTTTGATGGGACGCTCCAGCTCTATGAATATTATAATTGTACACTTTTAATTTCAGAGCCCAATGGGCTAACTGTCCTTCAGGTTCCTTTAGATTGTATAGCCATTGTAATGAGCTGTGATCCTTTACTGCGTGAAACTTAGTGCCATGAATGTAAACCCAAAATTGTTTACAAGCATAGATGACAGCCAGCCATTCTCTTTCAGTCACTGTATAATTACGCTCATGCTTATTCAGCGTCCTGCTGCAATAAGCGACCAGATGCTCCTCGCCATCATCCCCAATCTGTAAATGGCACACCACCAATCGCAGTCAACAAGGCGTCAGTTTGTATGATAAAAGGCTTGCTGAAATCAGGATATTGGAGGATAGGCGCCAAGCTTATTTTGTTTTTCAAAGCCTCAAAGGCTTGTTGGCATTCCTCTGCCCAGCAAAAACAAACTTCTCCTTGTAGCAAGTGGAATAGAGGCTTGGCAATCTTTGTGAACCCTTCCACAAACCTTTGATAACATCCTACCATGCCTAAGAACACTTGAACATCTCTCATACTCGTCGGAGGTTGCATATTGTTAATCGCCTCCATTTTTGAGGCTGAGGCCGCAAGCCCTTGGAATCAATGACAAACCTGAGGTATTCCAATTGTTCTTTAAAAAATTGGCATTTTCTAGGTTTTATATTCAGATTGGCCTTCAACAGACATTTGAACACTTGCTCAAGGTGCTCCAGATGTTCAGAAAATGTTTGCAAAAAGACATTGATGTCATCCAGGTACATCAGAACACAGGACAATTTAAGGTCCCCCAAGATCATGTCCATTGCACGCTGAAAGGTTGCTGGTGCATTACACAGCCCCTGTGGCATGTGTGTTGGTTGAAAAAGCCCTTGAGCAGCAATCATAGCACACTTTTCCTGCTCCTCTGGTGGCAGCTCAATTTGCCAATATCCGGAGATGAGGTCCATTGTGGGAAAGTACTTCACCCCTCCCAGATGGTCCAGAGCATCATCAATTCTGGGCAATGGATACAAATCCTTTTTTGTAATGGCATTGAGGCGTTTATAATCAATCACAACTTGATTGCTGCCATCTTTCTTCTTTACAATTAAAACAGGGCTGGCCCACAGGCTTTTGGATGGCACTATCATTCCACTTTTCTGCAATTTGTCTAACTCTTCACCGCTATTTCGTCACTGGCTTTAGGGCGCCAAATTGGCCTCATTCTAATAGGCATATGGTCCCCGGTATCAACAAAATGCTGAACTCCTTTTGCACAACCTAAATCTTAGTCATACTTTGGCAAAAATTTTGGAGTATCATTCAAACAACTCTAGTGCCTCATCCTTCTGTTGTTCCAATAATCTGGTAAACAATTCTCAGGATATTAAAATATGTGCCCCAAGGGTTTTGGTTGGTAAGCCAAACTCAGATAAGTCACCAAATTTGACAGCTGATTGTAACGGATGGGGCTCCCAAGGACCCTGGCCCGCCACTAGCCCTAAACCACCACCCCCATATGTGGCCATACCAACTTCGTATGGTCCTGTCCTAATGGACGGCCTTGCTGGGCATACCAGGCTGAGGTGCGGTGCACTGGCCTCTGTCGCCATGGGCCCCTGGGCTGAGGTACATCCCTACAGCCTCTGTCACCTCAGGGTTACCCAGCCAAGGTGCGGTCAACTTGCCTCTGTCACCTTGGGCCACTCTGGCTCCTTCCCCTCTCACCAGGGCAAGGCCACTTTCAAGAGGATCCCAGCACGTCCACCCCTTTCCTCTCCTCCTCATTGCACCGCCATTAGCACCCCCAACCTTGTTTAAATAGATATATTAAATAAACAGATCCAGCAAATAGTGCCTTTATTGGGAATGTACTCAAAGTCAGAATAGAATTCTAAAGTGAGGTCCGATGGGCTAACCTCACTTTGATATACTTTTCCTAAAAAGGCTAAATGAATTGTAGGTAATGAGGGGCACACAAGCCTCTGGAATCGATGGCATCCAGATAACTCAACGGAGAGTTGGAGGGGAACATCAG
The DNA here is from genome assembly GCA_022478985.1 of Massospora cicadina. Lineage (NCBI taxonomy): Eukaryota > Fungi > Entomophthoromycota > Entomophthoromycetes > Entomophthorales > Entomophthoraceae > Massospora > Massospora cicadina. Next base: position 163,841 of record JAKSZP010003997.1, read on the forward strand.
CATGAACAAACAATCAAATAATCAATTAATTAATTTAAATTTTATTTTGTTATTGACCCAAATAGGAAGCTTCTATTCAGAATAACAGAATTACAACTATTGATGCACACAAAGCTCATTATTCCCAACCTTATGAGATTAATGTATGATTGTTGATTGTTACATTACCCCCTTGTAAAATGGAAGTCCCAGCAGACTCATGCCTGAACTGGCAAGGCAGGCGTGCAGCAACCAATGACTTTTTCAAGAGGGGACTTTTTTGCAAGCAACTTGGGGAAATCAACCAGAAATCCAGAGCCCCCAGATCAAATCAACGGTTTCTCTGGAGGTCTCCTGACAGGCACAAGAGGCCATCAACCACCAGCAGTCTGGCCCACCCCCAAGCTACCCATCCCCCTCGTTGGAAGGCCCCACAAACCATAGAAAGGGACTGATGACCAACGGTGATGCTTGGGATATTGACCACAGCCATCTTGCGGCTGAATGGTACCACAGCCCGCCAAAGTAAAATTGACTTTGGAATAATGTAATGGATGGGCTCCCTAGGCCCCTGGCCCGCCACCAGCCCTAAACCACCACCCCCATATGTAGCTGTACCAACTCCGTATGGTCCTGTCCTGATGGTTAGCCTTGCTGGGCATACTGGGTCGAGGTGCGGTGCACCAGCCTCTTTCGCCATGGGCCCCCAGGCCAAGGTGCATCCCTACGGCCTCTGTCACCTTGGGGTTACCCAGCCAAGGTGCAGTCAACTGGCCTCTGTCACCTTGGACCACTCTGGCTCCTTCCCCTCTTACCAGGGTAAGGCCACTCTCAAGAGGATCCCAGCGTGTCCACCCCATTTCCTCTCCTCCTCATTGCACCGCCATTAGCACCCCCAATCCTTGTTTATATAATAATAATAAATAAACAGATCCAGCAAATAGTGGCCTTTATTGGGAATGGACTTGAAGTCAGATTAGAATTCCAAAGTGAGGTCCGATGGGCTGGCCTCACTTTGATATACTTTTCCTAAAAAGGCTAAATGAATTGTAGGTAATGAGGGGCACACAAGCCTCTGGAATCGATGGCATCCAGATAACTCAACGGAGAGTTGGAGGGGAACATCAGCATGAACAACCAATCAAATAATTAATTTATTTAATTTTTATTCCATTATCAACCCAAATAGGAAACTCCTATTCAGAATAACAGAATTGCAACTATTGATGCACATGAATCTCCTAAATTTCAACCTTAAGAGATTCATGTATGACCATCAATCATTACACTTATATTAACTTGTCCCTCAGAAATAGATGCACAAAAGTGACTACTTGATATTTCTTGAACTTAATATTTTGGCTGGTCAAATTTGCTAGTAAGACATCAATCTCCCCGTGCCCTGGTATGAGTATTCCAGGCGCCATACTAGGTTCCATATGAGAATGATGCCACAGGGATACAACCTCCACATACAGTCCTTATGGAATATCCAGTATGATTCTGGTCCTCATAACCAATTGATGGCCTGAAGCTATTGTCACATCCCTATTCACACATAAAGGTATTCCTCAATTTTTGTTTATAGCAGTTGGCATGGGACAGCTTTGATTCCCCCGCTGAATATACCCTACTGATATTATCCCATCGGCATAAGATATATTGATAAAATTCCTATGGCGGCTTGTGGGCTTTGTATCATTGCGAGAGTAATAAATTGGAAGTGATTGGCCCAATATTGTCAAGATGTTTTCTTTAAAAATGCATGAGATCGCTTTTTTTCCAATTACTATCACTTAAGTAATTTCAAATCAATTCAAACAGCTTAATTTGATAATTAACACCAGGCGAGATAGTATTAATAGTAAGGTAAAAAGTTGGGAGAATGCGGTAAAGGGCAGCGGACCTGGACCTGCACCACCCAAAGGTACCAAGCGCAGGTACAAATGAAAATCTAAGCAAAAATAAAAAACCTGAGGTTGTGCATCCCGCGGGGTTCATCACAATCTTAGTAAAATATTGCAGCTATTTGGAAGTATCCCAATTGCAACCACTGTCATTGGTGGAACATAAGATATGAGTTTTCATGGGTGTAGAAACACTGACAATATGGGAAAAGTTTGGCAAAGCCCAACAAAATTTTTTCCCACATGTGGTGTACCTAACAACCCATACTATCCGCAGAGGTTGGTTAGACCTTGGGTTTGAAACCACGGAAGAAGTGAATGAAGCAGCAAAGGTCAGAGTAGTACTCAATCTTCCCAATGGACAGCAATTGGTCCCAACCAAACGCACATGTTGGACAGAATCCAAAGACATCTTCATTATTTTTGATTATCTTCCGACTACACTGGCGCGCACAGTAGTTGAAAGACATCTCCAAGGAGGCTTGGAAGCCTATGGAGAAATCAAACAATTTGAAATGCAACACTTCCAGCTGATGCCGACCCTTAGTATGGGGAAGGCAATAGCAATAATTTCACTAAACTAGGATGTAGCAGAGGATATTACAAAAATCCCTCACATTGCATCCTTAATAATTGTTGGGTAAAATTCCAGCTGTTTTGTGCAACAGTGGAAAGTGCACCCCCCATTTGCAATCACTGCCAGGCCTTTGGGCACAAGAATCATGCTTGCCCCATCAAAGAAGGCCTGAGAAAAAACGGGATTCTGTGAGGAGAGAATGGGCGAAGATGACTCAGAGTACACCAGAATCACAGATATTATACAAGCCTTCAACTGAGGAGAACACAGACAATATAAAATAATTGACCCTATTTCCCCAAAAAATGAAAAATGGCCAAACAAGCTTGCAAGCTAGCCGCGGCCAAGGCAAAGGCCTCAGAAGAATCAATTATATCGCCAGAGCAGATCCAGGAAGACATGGAGGATCTTGAGTCCATTAACCAATCAGATCCCGTGGAAAACCACACACACAATCTGACCAGTCCAAATTTGGTGGAACCCATTTCTGAAATGAATGCAGCAAAATTGGGGTTCAGCGTACCCCCAGAAAATGCAGAATTTAACCAAATCAGGAAGGAAAATCAACAATGGAATTTTCAGGAAGATAATGTGGCCAAAAAAATCCACAATTGCACCACAATAACACTTTGAAACCAAGAAAAGCCAAGAGAGGAGCAAAAACTGCGGTGATGAGAGGGTAAAATACACCCCAACTCCTACTCATAGTTATGTGCTTTGCAGCAGAGGTGCAGTAAAGAAATGTGAGTGAGGGAGTAGGGCCGGGAGGCCCTGCTAACTGCTCCTGAGGTGCATCAGGCGCCTCAGTAGAGATAGGGACGCTGAACATAGTGGGACTCAAGGCCTTAACGTCCCAGGCCAAGAAGTTGAGTCTCCTATGATACCCACCTATGGATATCCTGGTGGTGCAGGAAACCCACTGTCCACAGGGTGAGGTGGAGGCATGGGAAAAAATGCTCCTCCCCACAATATCATTTTGGTCACTCCACTGTGGGGTGATAGTACGCATGAACCAAAACTTTAAATTTATTAATAAAAATTTGTTTCTGGATGGCTGCGTACTTGCTGTAACATTCTCATAATACAAAAGTGCACACAATTGCCAGTGTGTATGCCCCAAATGGTGCACAGGACCAAAGATAATTTCTCACAGCCCTAACATAACTAAATCTACCAGAAAACACTTTTGTCGTGGGAGACATGAACTGCTGGATTAACCCAGAAACGGATTGATGGCCATACACAATGGAGATGCCACAAGGGCAAGTGGAACTTCGAGTACTGAAAGGCCACCCTGGGACTATATGATCCTTTGCCAAAAAGGCAACCCCTACTACAAAACATGACACGCCCACATGTACAATATGATAAACTTGTCTCTATGTTGAGGATAGACCTAATACTCGCACCAATAATTTTCCATCGCTAAATTCAAAATTTTAAAACTACAAAAATCAAATTCTCTGACCATTGGCTTGTTTTGGTGTCTTACAAACTGGCGGAACCAAGTATCCGAGCACCCAGATGGTGCAGAATACGCCCAGAAAGGTTAGCCAATCTGGACTTTCAATCCTGGATGGAGGAAATATCCTCAACCTGGGATTTTAAAACACCCTTTTGCTTGGACCCACTAACCACCAGGAAAAACTTCAAAAAATCAACAACCCAACAAATCAGACATACATTGTCCAGAAGACACAGGGAAGTTTCAGCCATTATCAAACACACATTGGCTGAAATTGACCATCTAGAGAACAATGTACCAAGAACAGGATACAGCCATGGATGGGGTCGCAAATTGGCAGAGGTTTCTGCTTGGCTAAACACCCTGATCCATGAACACCAACACTGAGTTGGAGTCCAATACAAAGGCAGAAACACAAGAGATGGAGAAACTTGATTGAGCTATTTTTTCTGACAATTCCACGCCCAGAAAAATATGATAGCTTATACACAGGTCCATTGACCAGACAAATCCATAGCAAAAACACCCAAAGAAGTCATGACCAAAGTGCACAGGTTTTAAATGAAATCGTATAAATCCAAGCTTGTCAAAACAGAAAAATCAAAAAATCCCTTAGAAGTACACATATCAACACTGTGGTTCAAAATAATAAATTAATTAACCTAATATTGCGCGAGGAACTATGGGAAGTAGTACTCGGTGCACCAAGAGGGAATTTCCCTGGACCTGACAGGATTCCCTATGAATTTTACATAAAATATTTTACTAACATCTCTAACATTCTTCTAGCCTCAATGAACAAGTGTATAATGGAAACATGCCTCCTACCTGGAGGCAAAGAAGCATACATGATCACATTATTCAAAAAAGGATACAGATTAGACCTATCCAACTGGCGCCCAATCTCCCTAACCAACACAGATAATAAAAGGTTTCACAGAAAATTATGGCTAAACGATTAGGAGAAATTGCAACTGATGCGATATCCCCATCACAATATGGATTTTTCTCAAGAAGATCCATATGGGATAACATCCACACAGTAGCAAATGTCTGCCAATCCAAAACCTCTGGAGCACTTGTCTTTTAGAACAACAGAAAGCATATGACAGGGTGAACTGGACCTATCTTAGAGCCTGCCTTCAAAAATTCAAGCTTCCAAATAGATTCATAAACTGGGTAATGTTGTTTACAGAATCTGAAACCATGGCTGTGCGGGGATCAGGCTTCTTAACCAAACCAGTCATCCCACAGAGAGGACAAAAACAAGGAGACCCCTTAAGCCCTCTACTATACAACTTTAGTTTAGACCCCTTAATCCGGAATACAAACACACTTCTCAAAGGAATCAACGTCAAGGGCCAACCACCAGTCAAAATGATGGCCTTCGCTGATGATTGTGAGGTGGTCATATCCAACAACCAAGATGCTTGCAGAATTGAGAAGATAATACAAGACTATTCAGCCATAAGTAATGCATCACTTAACACTTAGAAAAAGGAAACTATACTCCTAGGAATATATCAGACCCAGTGGATGCCATCTACACAGGGACAACAAGCAAGCACAACATCAAGACTCCTGACAAGGCATAGGAGACAAAAATTAGTAACGACGCCACTAAAACTTCCATTTGTTAACAAGCCAACAGCTGGTCCAATTCATCACTTGGGAGTATGGTTGGAATCAGGAGGCTATGCTAACTCCATGATGGAAAGCCAATTATTAGACAAAATAACAAAACGCATTGCCTTCTTACATGGACACCAAACAGGTCTAACAGGAAGGGTCATGGTAGCCAACTCTATGATTCTATCAATCATATGGTTCACAGCCCATGCAATCGCTTCCTCACCATCTTTCTTCAACACAATCCACGCCCTACTACAAGGATGGCTTTAATCAAACCACAATCCCCCTGCACACCTTGAAACCCTTTTTGGCTCTAGAAAGAATGGAGGTATGGGGCTTACTAATTATGTAGAGCAAGCAACACATATACTGGGAACCTGGATAGCTCAGGTGACTAGCCCAGATCTTCCAGACACATACTGGGCCAGAACAGCAAGATATAACTTCACACGAGCACTACAACTAAGAAACCCAGACCACCCAAACACATTAATCAAGTACCTGACATCCCATCCTACAGCTGCAGGACCACATGGCACTCCTGTACACTTTAAACGAATACTCCTAGCCATGAGAAGAGCGACATGAAGGATTCATATAAATGATCAAACCAATCACCAAGGACGCTCAAGGCTAACTCACAGACAGGAGGTCAATGATCAAATAGTCATGGACAATATAATAAGCAAAAGCCCAGGTACCATAGCCAGGATAGATTGCCTGGACCATATGGACATACCCTACAACCTGGAGGCCCAAAAAAGAGTATGGAGATACATTCATCACCCTCTACTTCAACCCAGGATAAGAGCACATGTATGGCGGTGTATGAGGAGAGTATACCATACAGTTAAACGGTCAAATGCCAATAATACCTCATGTGCAATATGTGGTCAATATGGAAGCCTAGCCCACCGTTTAGAACAATGCCCAACATCAGTGGCTGTATAGAAAGAGGTCATGCGCCTTTTTCGCCAAGAAAATGGACACCCATTCAGCCTAGCAAGGGACATGTTCGCTATAAACATGGATTCTCCTATCCACCCATCTCTCAGGGCGCTAATAGTAGCAATAGCACTATGGTTGATACACACAATGGTACTGGAATCGTTCACAGGAGCAGTGCCCACAATCCAAGAAGCCATCCATCGCTTCCACAGGCATATATTGGAACATTTTCAAACATGGCTGTTCAGATATATGACCCCCATAACAGAAGGACAATCAACACATGGTTCCCCATATGATTCTTGAAAATTGATCCTTTCCTTCACACATGCTGCATCCAAGACAAAGCCAGTATAACCCCCTTCCCTACCGTCCTAATCTTAGTGATCCTGGAGACAACAAGAGGGGCTTTGAACCCTCTGAGGGTGTCTTTCATTGTCAAAAATCGTTAGTTTTTCACTATATTGGAAGTGCTTGTCCCCTGATTGACATTCCCCAAATAAATAAAAATTGCATGAGATCCCATAGGTCCTTAAAAAACTAGTTCCAATTAAATATGTCATAATTGGCGTTTGGAAGCTCTATAATGGGTGCGGCTACTACCAAAGCTCCAAATTGTAGTGGCAAAGCGCTGTAAGCTCCTTCACTCTTAGTGCTGTTAAGGCCTGCAGTCCCATATTCTTGATGATGGGCAATCTCCAGAGTTATTTTCAATATTTTAACCAGCTTCATGGAAACGATGTTTACAGGCGCTCCACTATCAACAATAGCTACAACTTTAACCTTGTTGACCAGAATATCCACGTAAGTGCACTCAGAGTAGTAAGAATCAATATAGTTTACTAAGTGAATATGGGAAGAATCCAGGGAGTTAAGAGTGTGATTCAGAGTAGTCCCAATACTGGGACATTCATTGATGAATGTGTCAATTGGCATTGCTATATTGACCCCTTTCAGGCTTGGGGTATATGATGAATTACTCAGCCCATCAGCTGGAATATTCTCAAGTATTTTTTGCACATAGGGTTTAGCGACTACTTCAGAGGCTTTAGGTGTGACAACCTTACTTTGGGAGCAAGTTACCACATTTATGTTCAAGGAATCTTTATTCAATACTAAAATAGAATCGATTTCAGTGTTAAGCAAGGCCCTGTGGCCATTGTTTTCTTGTTGATAAGGTGGGACTGGTGTTGTAGGCACAATAGAGCGTCCCGCATCTATTGTGCTTGTTCTTTTCCCTCCTCCTGCACGGTATTGGGAAGGATTACGTTGAAATTTCACTGATGGCATTGGGAAGCATAGTAACCTTTACGATTGCAATTAAAGCAAGTAATTTCACTCACTGGCCATGAGGCTCTTGCATTTGAGTTTTGCTCATTTTTTACAGGAGAATTACTGTCAATCTTCTTATTGGTTTTGAAGGGCTTTCTAGCAAAGGCAGCGGATCCTAATCTGTAACCAGTATTAGGAGGGCCATAACTTTTTGAGCATCTGCGCAAGTAGTTAACCAATTCAGAGGTCACAAGGTTTTGCATGAAAGCAGGCAATAGAGAGTTTGATAGATTAGGGTAAGGTTCTACTGCATGCTCTAGTGCAATCTTGGCGTCAAAATTGACCATAGCCCGCGTGACTAAGAGAACTTGAGTTTCGCAATAGAATTGGTCCACAAATTTGTCAATTGCTTCATCTTTCTTAAAGCTGATCATAAACTTGGATTTTCTGGTCGACATACATTCTGGACCTTCAAATTCATGAAGCATGGCCTCCTTGACTTTGGCATATGTTGAAATTTTCGTTAATGTGAGGCATAATCAACTCAATTCTCCACTCATCCAAGCAGTTAATCATGGTGGCTGCTTTGTTGCAGTTGCTGGCCCCATGCATGGCCATTTCAAAACATTTGACAAATGTGGTAATACTTCTGTTCTTATCAAAGGCTGGCAAGTTTGCTGGTTTATAATTATCGCTTCCCTGTTCCTGGTTATCACAATTACTTCTAGGTTGACTAGAGCCAGGCATACTAGGGCGTTGGGGCATCATATCCCAGTTTGAGGTGCTAGGGTTGGCCAAAGCAACCATCTTGCTAGGCTGTTGTCAACGTGGCCCAGCGTCTATTTTGGTAGCTATTTCTGAAGCTTCGTCCTCATAATATTCAGAAGAATTTCCAGTCAAGTGAGTTGTAGCACACTGACAACGCCTGTCATCCAGAGCTCAAATTTGCTCATTGATTTCATTTTCCCAATTAGCACAATTTTGGTTTTTTAACTTTAGTTTTTCAATTTCCTCATTCAAGCTAGTAGCTTGTAGCTGCAAGGTGGAAATCACTTGGTCCTTTTCTTTTATGGCCTTCTTGCACTGGTTCAATTCTCCTTGGAGATTATTGTTTGACTTGTTAATAACATTAACAACATTATTGAGATTATTGATATGTAGATTAATACAGTCAATAGAGTCTTGATTTTTCTCATTTTTCGCCTGTTGGTCCTCAAATTGTGTTTGCCAGTAATTTATTTTCTGGTGTATTCATCCTTCATCTGCAAAATGTGGGCGCTCAGGCGTCGATACTGGTCATGGAGTTTATTGTTATGGTTTAACTGTGCCTCTTAGGCTTTGTGATTGAGCCTCATGGACTCTGAAGCATTAATTAAAGTCTGAGTGATATTGCTGACCCAAGATTCAGTGACTCCTCTTTCCTCTAAGAAATTTTCAAAGATAGGATGCAATCTGTCATTTAGCTCTTGTGATAATACTGCTACCCGGTCATTAGCCCAAGTGACTAAGTTGTAATTTGCCTCCAAACTCAAATGGACCTCAGCGAAGTTGGCTTCCAATTACTCATTTAAAATTTGGCCCGCCTGGCTGGAGTTGCAAAAGAAGTTCACCAACTCAGTAATGGCTGCATGATGGCAGGTGATTGTCATCTGAGAATATCTAGAGGTGGGATGTACAAATTCAATTAAGAATTGGGCAATATTCTCTATCCCAATTAAATTGTTTTGGATCTGATCTACACTTAATTGATGATGAGCAAGATATCTCATCCACAACACATCTTGCTGTTGTTGGCGGTAAAAAGGGTTGCTACTATTGTCTGTGGGCCCTTGTCCTAGTTGATACCCTCTTAACAACTGCTGCTCAAGACGTTACAGCTCTTCAGATGAAATGGGATTGTCAGGATAGGTAATAATGGGTACATCCTCCCAATTAATCTGGGACACAGTCATTTCAGTATTTCTCATCGGGCCTGGCAATGGTTCTGAATAATTGATTGGGATTGCTCCCCTGTTCAGCGTGGTCACCATCTGCAGTCCCAGCCATGAGCTCCACTTGTTGAGTTTTGGGTTTAGTTTCAGAGGGCTGGTTCTTTGTTGGATGCGGAATGGAGTTTCGAGCATCTATTTTGTGAGGACAATAGACAGGATGGTGATTATAAATTAAAATATAGCTTCTGTAACGCACTGGCTCCTTCCAATGAGCCACGAATGAGTTGGGCAACAGGATCCATGTTACAGACCATAGGGCTGACAGGGCTCCTGATACTACTCTCCCTGTGCGCGCGCTACAAGATTGGACAAGCACCCCCTGGAAACAGTTGCAAATATACTTAACCCCAGCAACATGCCTTGACTCCAAGACAAGGTATAAAGGGAGGCAATAGCTCTCCCAAGCTCACTCTCAAAGTCCAATTCTTGTTGATTCAAGCCAAACACAGCTGCAGTTAGGCAATATTTTAAATAAACTCAAACTATAAATATATGAATTTTAAAGTTCTTTTATTTAATATTGGCCAGGTTGATAGAAAACAGAACTGAGAAGCCTCCAGCTCCCAGTTCCTTCCCTATATACACATGCTACAAGCTAATATAAAATATAACACAAGCTTATGGTGCTAATCTGACTGATGCTTGGTGTAAACCTTACAGCAGGATCGCGGAATCCTCACTCAATGGTTCTGTGCCAGTTCCAATCCTTAACAGTTCCGCACCAGTTCCATTTCGAATTCCAAACAAACCGCGAAACTTCCAAGCACCTGTTCCATTCCATTCTTGATTCGAATCCAAATCATATCTCGAAACTCCCCATTTTACTTGATTCTCGTTTTTCCTCGACTTGGACGCCCATCTGGCTCCTTGGCCTCCTTCAAGCTCCTGCCCCTTAGGCGTCCCTTCCAGGACCAACTCCCCCTCCTCCTCCATACATCCAGACACAGCCTGCCCTGTCTTACCAAAGATCAGGGCAATGTGATGCTGAGGATAGACCTCAACCGTCACATCACCCCCTAGACAGAAAGAACTCTTGGATTTTCTCAGGACATCAGGCACAATCCCTAGCTGACTGCCATGTGGACTCCTCAATAGGATGACCCACCCAACATAACAAGAATGAATGACGTCCTCTCACCACTTTGGTGTTGAGAATCTCCTCAACTTCATACTCCTTGGCTCCTTCTCCAGCTGGGAATAAAGGGGAAGGACTTTCAGGTGGCTGGCCAAAGAATGGCTTGAGCTGCGATACGTGCAACACTGGATGAGCTCTTGACCCTTCTGGGAGCTTCAGCTCAAATGCCACCTCGTTCACCGCCCTCACTACCTGATATGGGCCCAACGCCACCGGCCCCAATTTCCGGCTCCTTACAGGCAAGGCGTAGTTCTGAGCATTCACCAAGACCCAATCACCTCTCTTGAAAGCTCTACCTTCAGATCTATGCCGGTCTGCCTTCCTCTTCTGAGCTGCGACTGCCACCACCAAATTCTTCTTCAGGAGCTCCAGGGTGTCATGGGTATCTCGCGACAGTTCATCTGCCGCCGGATTCCGCCCTTGCTCCCTAGGCCCCATACCCTCTGGGTGTTGGCCGTGATTTGCGAAAAATGGGGTCATACCCGTGGATGAATGCTTATGATTGTTATAAGCAAATTGAGCCAGCTTCACCCAATATACCCAGTCATCCTGCCGCCCTGAAACATAGCACCTCAAATACTGCTCTAATATCTGATTTACTCTCTCAGTTTGGCCATCTGACTGAGGATGATATGCTGACGAATGGCAAGCCTTGATCTTTAGATTTCCCAACATGTGGAGCCAAAATTTAGATGTAAATTGCGGACCCCGATCTGACACAATCTCTTCAGGCACCCCATGTCTGGAGAAAATCTCATTTACAAAAATCTGTCCTGCCACTTTTGCAGAAATGGGTGACTGACAAGGGAAAAACTCTGCATATTTAGTCAGGCGATCCACCACCACCATCAAGGCATCCATCCCCTGTGACTTGGGCAGTCCTGTGATGAAATCCACACTCACTGAGGACCATGGCCTAGAAGGAATTTGAAGCGGCTTCAATTCCCCCCCAGTGCCACCCGTTGGGCCTTTGCCCTGGCGCAAACCACACAATGCAAAACATACTTCCGCACCACCTCACCCACACCTCTCCATGAATAGTGACGGCGAACAACTGTCTCTTCTCTTATCTGTTGGCCCAGCTCACATCTTTGCTGTGCAGTCTGGATTCTTCCTGACATTCCGTCTCTCCAGCCCTGGATCGTTGCAAATGAGTTCTGTTCAATGTAACGCACTGGTTCCTTCCAATGAGCCACGAATGAGTTGGGCAACAGGATCCATGTTACAGACCATAAGGCTGACAGGGCTCCTGATACTACTCTCCTTGTGCGCGCGCTACAAGATTGGACAAGCACCTCCTGGAAGACAGTTGCAAATATACTTAACCCCAGCAACATGCCTTGACTCCAAGACAAGGTATAAAGGGAGGCAATAGCTCTCCCAAGCTCACTCTCAAAGTCCAATTCTTGTTGATTCAAGCCAAACACAGCTGCAGTTAGGCAATATTTTAAATAAACTCAAACTATAAATATATGAATTTTAAAGTTCTTTTATTTAATATTGGCCAGGTTGATAGAAAACAGAACTGAGAAGCCTCCAGCTCCCAGTTCCTTCCCTATATACACATGCTACAAGCTAATATAAAATATAACACAAGCTTATGGTGCTAATCTGACTGATGCTTGGTGTAAACCTTACAGCAGGATCGCGGAATCCTCACTCAATGGTTCTGTGCCAGTTCCAATCCTTAACAGTTCCGCACCAGTTCCATTTCGAATTCCAAACAAACCGCGAAACTTCCAAGCACCTGTTCCATTCCATTCTTGATTTGAATCCAAATCGTATCTCGAAACTCCCCATTTTACTTGATTCTCGTTTTTCCTCGACTTGGACGCCCATCTGGCTCCTTGGCCTCCTTCAAGCTCCTGCCCCTTAGGCATCCCTTCCAGGACCAACTCCCCCTCCTCCTCCATACATCCAGACACAGCCTGCCCTGTCTTACCAAAGATCAGGGCAATGTGATGCTGAGGATAGACCTCAACTGTCACAGCTTCTTGGTAGCTCTTAAATTGTAAAAAAGTATTTGAGGTGGGTCAACCTTGGGACAAATATACCACACTGAGAAAGTTTTCTAGCCAGTACAGATTTTGAACTCAAAACCTGCACTAGGGGTGGAAGCAGTTTTACCCGCTCAGCTAACCACCCTTTAGCTCTTAAATTGTATACCCTGTAATTTACTTGTAAAATGGCACGCCGCCCTGATCCTATTGATCCCAAGAAAATACCAACTAATACAAAGTAAAATACTAACGCAAAAAAGTTTATAAATTAAATTATAAACAAGTCCAGTAGTTGAATATTTTTTATTAGTGAAAACTTAAGGGTTATTTATAGGGTTCAATGTTCACCACATCTTGCCCATGACGTCTTATTTTCAGTGGCACTTGGCCATGTAAAAAGTGTGTAAGAATTTATACATATACTTCAACTCAGGGCATCATTCTCAGCCTCAGGGTCAGTGTAAACACCATCATCATCCTTGAGATAGCATTTCATACACGTCTTCAAAATAGCTGAACTGATTCACTTTCACATGTAATTGACAGCACATAATAAGGTGATTCATATCACTAATAAGTAATTAAATTTGATCAAAAATTCGCCCAACATTAAAAACTAATTTTGACATAGATCAACAAAGCCCACATGCCCAAATCATTAAATCAAAACTTAAACTTAATTATGATCTAACCAACAAAGCCCTTGAGCCCATTTCATCATAGTCAAATATTATTAAGTAAAATTGCTAGGCCACATTTCTAAGTTCAGATATACTTAGGATAATCTGAACCATAATTTCTAATATCTGTTATGATCAAATATATGGCGATTAGGTCCAGTCAATTGCTCAACTTTGACAAATAGTTTCCAGAATACTGTCCATCTTTTTTTGGTTTGAAAATGCCCAGTAGATGATTCTGAATACCAGGGTCTTAAATGCACTGATTTTTAGGTGGGAATACTAGGGATTGATTGAGTAGTTATTTACAGTAATAACATACCAAAGGCTCCTACAACAAGCCAAAAGGCTATATTAGGGCGAAAACAGGTCTTTTCTGGGGAAACCCCATGCGTATTAGAGGTAAGGAGGGCGACTTCCCCTCCAAGGTTCACTGTTAGTACTATTGTGCTAAAATACTTAAAAATAATTCAAAATAAAAACTGGAGTATTGTGAACCATATGGGGCGGATTGGCTGAAATCACAGCGGTTAAATGTTTCTGCGGTGTGCATGGTGGATTGGCAGCCATAATCATGGATATAGTAATAAACTTGCAGAAGGTGTGGCGCAATTTTGGATTGATGGATCAGCACATCCTTTTGACAATCTGAAGAATTCTTTGGCAGAAGATGGCATGCATTGAGGATACTTTAGGGCAATCAACAGAGTGACATGGAGGGAGAATTTCACAACAGAGAAAAAAAACATAAATTGATTTATTGAAAAGATCTTAGAGAGAGAAAACTAAAGTATAAACTAGCAACCTATCCTACAGAGGTGGTTGCCTATATAGTGGAGGGAAAAGGGATCTTGGAAATTTACGATGACTAATCCTAATGCTAAACACCCTAATCAGCAGGCTAGGCTTTTTACAAATGAGTTGATGGGAAAGTCATTGGAAGTCTCATATGGCGTCATAAAAGTTTAAGCAGCATGTCCGCTTGGTCAAAAAGAAAATCTAGTGAAATACTACTAAAATTGAACATATTTTTCTGGATGGTTAAATTCCAAACACCAGTCCTGTGTGAATCCATCCTATCAGTAAAATTAAACGCACTAATATTGGGTATTATGTGTGATTCATGGGTTTAACCCAAGATCTGAACCATTAATATAACCCAATCTGATTTATAGATGAACTAGGGCTCATATAGGAATTTGGGTGGGCTAGAGTGAGTCCTTAAATATTATCAATTACCCAACCACACTTGGTGTGAGCCTGAGGGTCCTGATAGAGGTCCCTAAACGGAACCAACTCTCAGTACACCCCTTTGATCAGATTTTACAGATCAGAAGAGGAAATGAGGCATAGAGAGAGGGTCTGTAGTGGTAGGGTAGTTATCACCTCTCACCTTTACATGTGCTAAGTCACTGAGGTGCTCAGTGGGGCACTGTGGTATGGGGTCCTTTCTGCGCCAGAAAGGAAATTGCTTTCAGTTTAGATGGAGGAGTGGTATATTAACACTTTTAAAGTCAGTAACTAAAAAATAAGAGACTATAAGAGCTTAAAAACTTAATATTATTTAGGTACATATAATATAAAGCAGATATATAGGGTGTAAGTTTACCAGCTTAGTTGTGATTAACAAAAATAAACTGTAGCTTTTATATCAATTGTTGATGAGAGTTGAATTGATATATGATTTTCTGCCTATATCTAAAATTTTTAATTAGCTACTAAGGAGGTATATTGATAATTAATTATTTATAAATAGACTGAGATAATAAAGCAGAAAATATGAAGAAGTACCTCTTTTATATGTCTATTACATTCTTTAGTTAAAAAACTTTTCTTTCTCATTGCAAACACTTTTGCAACCTATTCAATTCAAGACTAAATCTAGTTTGATAATCTCATAGAGGGGATTAGTCTGCGCCCATGTCTGGGAGCAGTTGGGCAAGCAAGGCAAGAGGAGCAGGCGGAAGGCCCGTGGCCTCTAACATTTGAAAACGCCCCGGACAATCTGGCGGAATAAAAAAATCTAAAAGAACTGGCGGTCACAATTTCCCCGGAGATACTCGCGTGGCAAGCATGATGCAACCAGTACATCAACATGCCACATTCCCAGCCACTTTTGTCAGTGGAATTCGGAGTCCATGTGTATCTGGACATCCAAAAAACGGCCCTATGGGAAAAATTTTGTAAAGATGTACACAAAATTTTTCTGACCATGGTGTACGTTGCACCTCACTCCATGTCACGTGGTTGGCTGGACCTAGGTTTCAAAAGCAAAATAGCAGCAGATGAGGCTGCAGCGGTGCGCATAGTGGTCAACCTCCCCGAAGGGCAATGGGTCATCGAAACTAAATGCACCAGATGGAAAAAATCAAACCAAATTTTCCTCACGTTTGACTTTTTGCCTACTATGGTAAAACGTGACATTTTGGAGCAACACCTGAAAGATGGTCTCGCCATATATGGCGAAATACAATCTTTCAAAATGCAACGTTTCACACTGATGCCACACCTGTGCACCGGCAAAGCCATCACAGTTCTGACCCCAACTGAGGAGATCATGAAGAACCTAACCCAGATCCCGCACTCCACCTTTATTGACATCACAGGGCATACCACCCACCCATTCTGGGTAACCGTGGACAGCGCGCCCCCCATTTGCACCCACTGTGATGTGTTTGGCCATAAGGCGCACGAGTCCCCCATCAAGGAGGGCGTCACATTCCAAGAGCACCCCTTGGCAGCCATGGCCAGTGGAGAGGCACACTACGAACCAACTGCAAGCACCAAGGGGGCTTCCCGTGGGGAGCAAAAGGCTGTTACCTATTGGTAAAGCCTATCTCCCCGCAGGAGTGGAAGAAGGCCAAGCAGGCCCATAGGGCCATGGCCAAGGAAGCGGCCAAGGCCACCACCATCATCCCACACTCACAACGCCAGGAGGACATGGAGACCTTCGCAGCAGAAGCGACTCAGGAATCCATCACCCAATCAGATTGGGAGGCCTATGCCAAGTGGGCCACTCAATCTGAGGATCCGATGGGAGATTTGATCTCACCCAATTGCTGCACCCAAGCTCCAGATGAAACCAACTTGGGCTCTATCCCAACCAAAAATTTTTTTTGCCCCACTTGATGGTGCACCAAACTTATCCACACCGCAAAAAATTCATACGACGTCAGGAAAACAAAAGTGAAGGCCAAAGCCAACGCGACTCTTTCTGCAAAAATTAACAAAAACCCTGATAGTGTTGCTGCTAATACCCGCGCTGCTGTGAAAGCCCGTGGGGATCTGGAAGAGGCTGGTGGGCCCGGGGGCCCACCCCCTCACACCTAAGGTGTGATGGGGGAAACCTTCACTCTAGGGACGCTGAATATCGCTGGACTCAAGGCCTCCCTGTCCCGGGCTAGGAAACTGAGTTTTTTACAAAACAATTTACCCTGTGGATATCCTGGCCATCCAGGAGTCCCACTGTCCACGAAGTTCGAGGAAGCTTGGAAAACAATGCTCCTACCATCCCTATCCTTTTGGTCAAAGCACTGTGGGGTGCTAATTTGGAAAAACAATTTTTTTAAATTCATATCCTCAGAAACATTCCTAAATGGCCGAGTGCTCGTTGTCACCTTCTCATGGGCCAACGTTGTGCACACAATTTTCAACATTTAAACCCCAAACGATGCACACAAGCATCGGGAATTTTTCTCATCAGTCAAATCCCTCCCGCTACCCCCCAATTCTTTCCTAGTTGGTGACATGAACTGTTGGCTAACCTCACCAACGGACCAGTGGCCGCCCTCACCCCACGCCCCACAGGGTCACGTAGAACTACGCGTTCTAAAAGCCACCCTTGGGTTAATGGATGTGCTGCTGTGACATACCCCACTGCTCAAAACATGACGCGTCCCCACGTCCACAACGGCCAATTAAGGTCCATGTCCCACATCGACCTTATTCTAATGCCAGCAAAATTCCAACCCCACATCTCCCACTTCAAAACAACGAAAATGGAATTCTCCGACCACCAAATGGTATTGATAACATACCACTTACCCGTCACAGTTGCAAAGGCCCCACATTGGTGCAAAATCTGCCCCCTGAGCTTGCGTCGCCAGGATTTTCCATGTGGGTGGAAGAGGCAACTTTGGCGAAATCGTTTGTTGCACCATTTTGTGCAGACCCCATTTCCACATGGGCAACTTTCAAAGAAGACACCATCCACCACTATCACCATCTCTCCTCCAGACGCTCACGAGCCACATTGGCGGTTATAGCGCGCACACTGGTGGAATTGGCCCACTTGGAGTCCAACATTCCAGCCACAGGATATAGCCCTGCATGGGGCCAGAAGTGGGCGGAGGCAGCTGCCCACCTCAACGCACTCGAAAGGCAACACAAACATTGGGTTTGTGTTTAATACAGGGCCACACATATCACTAAAGGCGCTAAGTGCACCGCATACTTCTTTAAAAAATTTTTGCACCACGCCAGAGCATGGCCTGCACACAAGTGCAAAGATAGGATAATTCCATTGTGGACACACCAGCTGAAGTGACAATTGAAACGCAAAGATATTACTCCAAGTTATACCGAGCTGAACCAATTCAGCTGGCCAAAATGGCAGAATTTCTTGACTGAGCTCATATCTGCACCATTTTCCGATACCCAGAAATAATGAATTTAATTACTCTGAACGAAATATGGACAGCCATTCGCGGTGCGCCAAACTGAAAATGCCCAGTCCCAGATGGCATTCCATATGAGTTCTACAAAAAATATTTTAAATATATATCCCCATTGCTGCTAGCCTCACTCAACCAAAGCCCGTTGGAAACGCGCCTCCTACCAGGAGGATATGAGGCCTTTACTGTCACACTCTTCAAGAAAGGGGATAGGCTTGACTTAGCCAACTGGCGCCCCATTTCTCTAACAAACACAGACACCAAAATTTTAACCAAAATCATGGCTAACCGTTTAGGGACTGTAGCATCTGCCACCATCTCCCCAGAACAATTTGGTTTCATCCCCAGAAGGTCGATTTGGGATAACGTGCACTCTGTGGCTAATGTGTGTTAGTCCACAGCCTCTGGGGCACTTGTATTCTTGGACCAACAAAAGGCCTATGATAGAGTAAACTGGGAATACCTAAGGGCCTGCCTCCATCAATTCCGCCTACCCCCCTGCTTCATTAACTGAGTGATGCTGCTCACGGAATCTGCAACAATGGCAGTGCGTGACCCAGGCTTCCTAATGGAAGTAGTCCGCCCTCAAAGGGGCCTGCGACAAGGGGACCCCTCAGCCCACTCTTATACAACTTCAGCCTTGACTTACTACTGCGAAATATGAATGCCCACCTCACTGGGGTCCATGTGCCAGGCCAAACCCCAGTCAAGATAGTGGTGTTCACAGATGATTGCGTGGTGGGGGTGTCTAATAACATAGATGCACGCGCGCTTGAAGCCCTCATCCAGGAATATTCCTGGATAAGCAACGCGGCACTGAATGCCTCCAAAACCGAAATCATCCTCCTTGGTCAGTTTCAGAACTGCTGGGCCCCAGCAAGTAGTTCCCAACCTGGCCCATCTGCTCGCCCACGTCCACGCCTTACTAACTCAACACACACCGCTCCACTGGTGCTCCCCTTCGTGCCAAGCCCTACCATAGGACCAGATCGCCATCTGGGCGTGTGGATGGAGGCAGGCGGATACGCGTTAACAGTAATGGAGTGCTGTATTCTGGATAACGTGATGAAGCGAATTGCCTCTCTCAGAGCCCATCCTACTACCCTCACTGGCAGAGTTGTTCTTGCCAACTCTATGCTCCTATCCAAAGTCTGGTTCAGAGCCCACGCCATCCCCTTCTCCCCAAGCTTCTTCAAATCCCTGTATGCTTTGCTACAAGGATGGCTTTGGTCAGGCCGCCCTCCACCAGTACGGCTAGAGGTCATGTTTGGCCCTCATCATCATGGTGGCATGGGCCTGCTTGACTTCAAAGCCCATGCCGCCAAGATCCTGGGCATCTGGATCGCGGCCGTCACTGCTCCTACACTCCATCCCAACACTGGTCCCATGCGGCCCGCTCCAACTTCTCCTGAGCCTTGGGCCTCAACAATCCATCAAACCCCCACTCCCTGATGAAATACCTCGCATCACACACATCGGCCACAGGTCCTCACGGGACTAAAACCCACTACAAACGAATCTTACTCTCCATGCGAAGCGCAGAGTGGAAAATTCGTATTAGTGGACATACAACCTGAAGAGGCCGCCCCTCTCCTCAGTTCACACAAGAGGTACAGGGGCTACCCATCCATGATGGCGTGATCCCCATTTGACCCCAAGTCCTATCCAGGGTGGACTACCTGGACATGATGGACATCCCTTATTCCATTGAGACCCAAAAAACAATCTGGAAATATGTACATCACCCTCTGTTGCAGCCTCAAGTCCACTCCCATATGTGGCGCTGCCTGAGGTGGGTGTATCATACAGCTGAGCGCTCTAACGCTTTACACTCATCCTGTGTCGTGTGTGGCCAGTATGGAACGCTGTTCCACCGCCTGGAGAAGTGCCCCACCTCTAAAGTGATATGGCGCGAAGTCAAACGTCTGCTAGGCCAGGATCAAACGCATCCCTTCAGTCTGTCAAGAGATATGTTTGCTTCATCAATGGCCTCCCCCTCCCACCCTCCCTCCGTGCTCTGGTGATTGCAATCGCCATGTGGACTATCCACACGATTGTCTTGGATGCCATCGCTGGCTCCATCCCACACTCCCTGAAGCTGTCCACAGTTCCAGTCTCATTTGGTGGACCACTTTCAAGCGTGGATGTTTGGATATCTCCCACCATGTCACCGATAGCTGGTCTCCTCCTGGTTCCCAGTCTGGTTCATCAAATCAGACCCCTTCCTCCACACGTGCTCAATAGTGGCTACGACCCCTTCACACGTTCCCTCCCCCTCCCCATAAGTGGCGTTCCCGCTGGCAACAAGAGATAGCATCGCTTCTCTGGGGTGCCTCCCCTGGTACTAAGTTTTGTCTTGTCTGAGTCATATTTGGAAGTGTCCATCCCATGGTTGGCCTTCCCCGCAATAAATTTAAAATCTACATTCTTTAGTTATATTTAACTAATTTAATAGATTACATTTATTGATACTTTTAAAAAGCTTACACATTTTTTGAATTAACTTATGCAAAGACATGAAAAATCTAACCATAAAGCAATGCTAATTATCATGGTACAATACACAATTTTAAAAAATGTATCAAATAATATCAAAAATTTAGATAAAATAAGAAATCCAAAAAAGTTACTTTTTTGTTTTTCTATAGATAATCACATCAGCTAATGTCATGGTTGAATGACATAATTGTAGGGAAAATTGTTTAAATTAAGGCTTAGCAGGATGAGGCCAAGAGGATCAAATTGACAGGCCAGCCTGACCTGAAGCACAACCTGGACCAACGCTGGTAAGGGCAAGATATGCTTAAATTGGTTAAGGGGTGCACATGATGGTCAGATGGTTGTTACATTCACAGCTCTTAAAATGCATCAGCTATATGAAGAAATACAACATGCCATTATGTTTAAGTTGAAGAATGGGGCTTTGAGTCCCGTTTGGTTAAAATATTGATTAATTTGTGTAATTATATTAAAGTAAATCAGCTTTTCTTTCCCGTTACTATCACTATTAGTAACATGATTCTCCGCAAGTTATACAAATTGGACAATCAACCAGGAAAATGAGCAGATTTGTATGTACCAACACCAGCTGGGCAAAAGTGGTCAGCGCAAAAGGCCTTAAGTCCACCTAACCCATTGGAGAAAAACGTTCCAGCAGCATGTTGGGACAACCTCCCCCAAAAAGGGTGAGCATAGCGCTGCACCCAGAGTTTTACAGTTTCTACAAAAAATGGGCGCTTTCACAGAAATTGAACATTCTCAACCTTTGTCCTCCCTTGAGCATAGCCTTAGAATTATGGTCAGCGATACCTCCCTCAAGTCATGGGAAAAAATGGGGGAGGCCTTCTCAACAATTTTCCCAAACATTGTCTTGGTAATTTTAAAAATTTACATAGAGGATGGGTGGATGTTGGGTTCATGACTGCAGAGGAAGAAGCAGATGCAGTAAAAACCAAATTTTCCATAAAAATCAACAACAAAGATCACATTATCTGCACCATGCACACACGATGGAACAAGGTAAATGACATGTTCATTGTATTCAACTGACTCCCAAGAACCATATACCATGATATCCTTGAGGACAAGATCTGTGTGGGCCTAGAAAGTTACAGCAAACTTAAACAATTTGAATTTGAAAAATTCGCCCTCTTGCCACACCTATGCACAGGGAAGGCAATAGCCATTATTAAACCTGACCAGGACATGGTAGAAGATATCACCATAATTCCATGCATGGCGACCATCAGTCTCCCTGACGGCAGCATATCTCGCCCCTTCCGCATCACACCAGAACACACTCTACCCATCTGCAGCTTCTGCTCAGCTATAGGCCACAAGGACCACGCGTGCCCATCAAATGTGGGGTGGAAGCACCGGAATTTTGTGAGGATGATATGGATGAAACGAGCCCAACCTTTGGTAAAATGAAGGACGCCACTTACGCCTTCCACTGGGATGAAAGAGCCAAATTGACTTTAGTCAAACCTGTCTTATGCAAGGATTGCCATCATGTACAGGCCGCCTGCAAGCAGGCCACAAATTCCACAGAAACCCAAGCCCATACCTCGATTTCTACGGACCAGATCCAGTCAGATGTCATGGCAGTGCAGCGAAATAACCTTTCAGATTTCTCACATAAAATTCAACAAAATCAAAGCAAATTTTTCAAACACAACCAATAATATGCCTCCAATCACACTGAAGCATAACCACCATGCACCACTGTGGATCATCCTAGCCAATCACATGCAACCATTGACAAAGTGGTTCATGAGTAAAATATGGAAGATCATTTCAGCCAATCACAAAGTGACAACACTCCCACACAAAACCCAGTTGCCCCAACACCTAGCTTCTACACATATAGCCCACAGGTAAGTAACAGAAAATCTTACGCTGGTGGGGCACAACACAATCAATGCCAGAGCCAAATTCCATGGAGTAATCTGAGCCCAAAGAAACCAAAAAAACTGATGCTACAACCACTGAGCAACATGCTGGAACCATCCTGTCTGATTGGCCCCAAACACATAGTATGACCCGCGCTGCTAAGGAATGGGGTGACCCAGTGGGTCGCCCCAACGTTCCTTATGTGCAGATTACTGCAATCACCATAGGGATGCTCAACCTTGCGGGAGCAAAGCCCCCATGTCCTGGGCCAAAAAATGGCTTTCCTGCGCAATATCCCCATGGACATCTTGGTCGTCCAAGAACCCCACTGTCTACTGGGGGAGGAGGAGTTATGGTCAACCATGCTCCTCCCAGTGAAATCCTTTTGGACGTACCCTTGCAGGGTGGTAATTCAATCCAACCACAATCCCCCAATTAATATCTGAAGCACATCCTCCCTCCTGGAGGGATGGCTGCTTCTAACAGATTTTGAGTGGAATGGAGAAAATTTCGCCATGGCATGCGTTTATTCCCCAAATGATCCAAATGACACCAAAAATTTTTCTAATATCCTCTCGATACCCTTCACCGAGGTTGGATTTTTGGTGCTGGAAGGCTCTCTTGGTGCTTAGGTTACCTAAATCCAACAATATGGGGGTTTTTACCACCAATATAAATAGATTGAATAAATGTATAAACCCTTGAAAAGAGGTGATTTTTATAGTTTTTTATTAAGACTTCAGAGGGTAAGAAATGAATCCCCATAATATGTCGATACTTGATAGTTAAGGTATTGAGATTCGAGGATCAGATTGCTTGGTACATTCCAAATTAGGAAATATGGCAAGCGGGCCTATTGGAGGGTTTCAAACTCGCCTTAGGTTAGGAAGTGGCTGAGAGGGGCTGACGATAGGGATTTTGGAACTGTGAGGTAAGGCTTTCATCAATTTTACCCAATCACTGGGTGGGAAAAGCTTTGTACTCAGTTGGATCCCCTCCAACCCTATAAAAAAGGCTGGTCGCCACGGTGTAACCTGGACCAAGTTAATAGGGGTCAGGGGAGAAGCCTCTGATGGTCACATGGGATTCAGCTGAGAGCCTGGGGTAACCTGACCCCCAAACTCATAGGGTTTCTCCACATTTTAGTAATAAACTTAGAGACCGGATTCACTGGGTTCCACTGAGAGTTGGCCAGGGTCTTTTGGCTGGCAAAATCATCATTATAATTAAAATTGATGTTAGTATTATTGGAAGCTGATAAATTTCCAATATTTCTCTATTTTTCCCCCATTTGCCCCTCAACATTCTTACTGTGCAGCCTAGAGGGCAAAGGTCCAACATCGCCCCCCTCAAAAATGTTGGGGGGAGTATAGGGCCATAGGAAGCGGCCATGTACCCGATTAATAGTGACTCCAGAAGCAAGGAATTTGATAGAGTATTCATCCCCTCGCTTGTAAGTTACTGAAAATGGCCCTTCCCAGATATAACCAAGCTTTTCACTTTGTGGGGTAATGCAATTGTGATAATACAATACCAAGTCAGCTACTTGGAAGGAAGGGAGAGGGGTGCGGCGCGCATTAGCTGCTTCACCTTTTTTTGAGACTGTCTTGGCCAAATTAGTTATCGCATCTGATTGTAGTTGGATGATGTGTTGAGCCAACTGTTTCATGGCTTTCTCTGGGTCAGCTCTGTCGGTGAATACATCTTTGGCTAGTATAGCAGGTACCCCAGGTTCTCGCCCATATATCACCCAAAAAGGGGACACCTTGAGGATGCGATGATAGCTAATTTGGTAAGCCATGAGGGCACTAGGAAAGTAAAGGTCCCAGTGGAGAGGGTCGGAATTAGCCATTTTAAGGAGGATGGAGACAAGAGTCCTGTTAACCCTTTCTACGGCCCCATTTGTGGATGGGTTATAAGGGGCTGAGAAGAGTTGTTGCGCTCCCATGGAGGTAGCAAGGAGCTTCACCACGCGGGAGGTAAAATTCTTTCCATTATCACAAAGGAGGACCTGTGGGCAACCATGCCTCGTGAAGATATACTGATGTAAGAAATTCGCCGTGGCTTTAGCTGTCTGAGCAGGGAGAGCAACAACTCTAACCCATTTGGTAAAACGATCAATTCCAACCAATATATACCTATTGCCCCCAGTAAACTGAGGAGAGGACCTACCACATCCAAAATTATGGTGTGGAAAGGTTGTTGAGGCGTTGTAGGTTGGTACTGATATCGGGCTTTGAAGCTGGATTGTTTCTTACAGGTCAGGCAGGCATCCAAAACTTCAGCTATGGTTTCCAATATACCTTCCCAGTAATACCAATCCTTCACCCACTCATAGGTTTTACGGGCTCCGCCATGGCCCATGATATTGTGTGACTCCAAAATGTCAGGGACTCGCTCTGAAGGCCTGAGATAGGGTAACCACTTTACTCCTACCTTCTTATATAACTTCCCGTTTTCAACCTTTGTGTTGCAGGAGTGCTGAGCGAGCATTTTTGGACTGGTTCATCTTCATTGGCCCATTCATCTGGAGTCATGAGAAGATCATGTAGCCTCTCCACTTCACTATTGTCTAAGTGAAGTATGGGTATCCAGGTTAACCCATCTACATTCATGTGGCGCGTTCCTGCCCGATGCTCAATGGTCATGTTGTAGGGCTGGAGCTTAAGAGCCCAGCGAGCCAACCGCCCAGTGGGGTCCTTCATATGCTGTAACCACTTTAATGAGGCGTGTTCAGTGATTACTTTAAATGAAGTTCCATATAAAAAGGGGCGGTATTTTTTGACAGCGAGCAGGACAGCCAGACACTCTTTTTCTGTGATACTATAGTTACGTTCAGCTTTGGAGAGCATTTTACTAAAGTAAGATACAGGGTGATTGATACCCTGCTCATCCAATTGAGCCAGTATTGCGCCAACAGCATAGTCAGAAGCATCGGTGAATAACATGAAGGGTTTGCTGTAGTCAGGGTGGCGGAGTATTGGACGCTTTTGCAACAACACCTTTAGGGTCTCAAAGGCGGCCTGTTGTTCCTCACCCCAATGTAAAGGAGTGTTCTTAGTTAATAGGCGGACGAGGAGCTCACT
The DNA here is from genome assembly GCA_022478985.1 of Massospora cicadina. Lineage (NCBI taxonomy): Eukaryota > Fungi > Entomophthoromycota > Entomophthoromycetes > Entomophthorales > Entomophthoraceae > Massospora > Massospora cicadina. Next base: position 189,578 of record JAKSZP010003997.1, read on the forward strand.
GAGCTGAGCAAACTTCAAGATAAATTGATGGTAGTATCCCATCATGTCTAAGAATACTTGAATGTTGTGAAGGGTTTTGGGCGCAGGCATCTTGATATGGCTTCGACCTTATCTTGAAGCGGTTGAATTCCCTCTTGTGAGATAGAGTATCCAAGGAAGTCCAGCTTCGTTTGGAAGAATGTGCATTTTGAGGGCTTCAATTTAATATTTGAGGACCGTAAGCGTTGAAACACCTCCTTCAGGTGATTGAGGTGTGCAGTGAAGGTTTTAAAGAACACTATAATGTCATCAAGGTAGACGATGACACAACTTAATTTGAGGTCCTGTAATATATGATTCATCGCCCTCTGGAAAGTAGTGGGCGCGTTGCACAACCCTTGGGGGAGTCAGGTAGGTTGGAAAAGACCCTCGCTGAAGATGAGCGCACACTTTTTTGGTCTTGCGGAGAAAGGTCCATCTGCCAATATATCCGCTAGCCAAGTCCATGGCAGAAAAGAAATTGGACCCAGAGAGTTGGGCTAGCGCATCATCAATGCGAGGAATGGGGTACCTGTCCTTTTTGTGAGATTTTTCAGCTTATGGTAGTCCATAACTACCCAATGATCACCATTTTTCTTCTTTATTAGTAACAGCGGGGATGACCATGGGCTTTGAGAAGGCACCAGCAGCCCCGCATCCAGCAGCTGTTTTAGCTCCGTCCACATCTGTACCTCTTCAACTTTTGACTTGCGGTAGGGTTTGGAATGGATAGGATGAGTATCCCCGACGTCAATGGTGTGCATCAAACCTTTCATATGTACATAGTCATTATCAGACTTGGAGAAGATATCGATGTAGGACTCAAGTAAAGAATGAATTTTAGTAAGCTCCGCGGGAGTTAAGCCCTCCAAGATTTAAACAGTGGGCAACGTAAATATTGACTGGTTGGCAGGTAAGCCCAAATTTGCCATAGACCCAATACAGTGGACCTGGTTTATGTCCTTAAGGGGAAGCAACAAGCCTCTTCTGATCTCCTGGTGCTTTTTCACCACCATATCTTTCTTGGTAAGATTCCAAGAAGGAAGTTAATGGGGCGACGATAAGCAGGATCTAACACGCCTGGCAATACTCTAGGCTCCAACAGACTAACTCCGTCAATGCTAGTTAGGTGTAATAAGAAGTTTTGGGGGATTTGCATGGTAATCTTCATGTCAACTACCTTTGTTCACCCGCTTTAATTACTACCTCGTCTGTGGCATAGAAGGGATACCCTCAAGGGCATCCACTGATGGAGGCAACACCTTGGTCTTGCGTCCTGCTGTTGTGTAGGATAGGGATAAGGCGGAAGAGGGAAACTCAACAGTACACGCGTAATCCTTTTTATTGACGTCTTCATGGTTGAGAATCAGGGGAACCTCATAGTTCAGCAGGGAGATAAACCCAGATTCATGTTGATAATTCCTTCGTACTCAAGTATAAACTGAGTCCCAATGAGCATGTCATATGTATTGTTGGTTAGAGCCACTGTAGGGGCTGAGAGGAGAAGCTTCCCAAATCAGATGGGTAGAGATAAATAAGCCCCAATGGAGCGGGTATTGGTTGGCCCCACAGTTCCAAACTCTTGGGTGTAATCAAGGTTGGGGGCCAACTTGATTTTTTCATGAGCCTGGAAGACACCACGTTCACAGGGGACCCAGTATCAAGAATCGCCTTAACCCACATTTCATTAACAATGACTTCTACTTTGGTTAAAGTTCCACCCAGCTTGGGGGAAATGGCGAGAACTTCCTTGGAATTGAAAGTAGAAGCAAGGTGGTTGGCAGTCTCAGGGTATTTCTCCTGGATAGTTTGCAGCTTATAAACTCTCAGGGGGAGGCAGAGCATAGAAGCAACAAGCTGATCCGCATCACTGGCGGTATCAATCACCTCCAAGCCTCTCAACACCTGATAAAGATAGGTGCGGTTGGGCACTTTAGCCCAATTCACTCTCTCAGGTTTTAATCAGTCAGGTACTTCCACTTCACCTGGAGCTCCTAAGACATAGTGACCGTTATCTTCAAAACCCCCTCAGTCTCCTCATCAGTGGAATTCTCAATGCACATTAGCGCGTCCATAGGTGGTGTGGTATGGTCAGGGCTTCCTTTAGGATAAGTTAGGTTCTGGGATAGTTTTTCGACGTATTAACCTTTGTGGGAGGTACTGGATTTAAAATGGCTTTAACTGGAGCCTTAGAATGGGCAGAGTCGGGTTGCCCCATTATTAAAGGGTTTGGCCGAGATACAGCTGGCCGAGATACAGGTAGCGCCTTAAGAGGGCGTGGTGTTTGAGCTACATCAGCTTTTGGTTGATCATGGGCTGGGTGCTTTTGGGAGATAGGCGGTGTAGCCTTGGTGACCTGAGAATTTAACCCGTGGTTAGTGGGAGCAGGTGGTATCCAAAAATGAGTTTAGGCTTAGGCGCTGACTTTGGAGCCCCATGGATAGTCCATTCTGAAGAAAAGGATGGCCCAGTTAAAGGGGCGTCTGCTTTCACCAACTGAGTTGGTTGAGCTGAAGACGATGAGGAGCATTGTCCCGTCACAGCTATAACCATCTGCTTATCATCATAAGAAGGAGAAGCAGGTTGAGCAGGAAGTTCCGCAGGGGCAGGTTCCACAAAGGAGACAGCCGTAGGAGAAGTGAACATAGTGGCCGTAGAAGCTTGCCTTCACAACCCTGATGTAGGGTCGAATTAATAAATGTCAGCCACATCTAACAAGGCGTCCCTGATATCGCGTACACTTGTAAATGAGCACTTTACAGAAGAGAGATGCATTGCTAAGGAGGGATGCGACACCAAGCCAGCCAAGATAGCGGCAATAACATCGTCTAGGGGTAGCATCTTAGCAAGCAACAGAGGCTGAGCTTGAGTGTAAAAGCGTTCAGTAAAAGAAGCGATGGATTCGCCTTGTTTCAGGCTAAGGCACATGAAGGCCTGTTTTTGCCTGTTTAAGCTTCGTAGGGAGCTGAATTCCTCTGTTAGTGCTTGCTTCACCTCTGCCCAGGTACTGAGGGTGGCCATGTGTGACACCATTATATCTTGAGCACCGCGACTCAAGCAGGGAAAAATGTACCTTAGTTTTTGTGGGTCAGTTGCTCCTTCCATCGCAGCTTCAAACATGAAAAGGAAGGTGGCAATACTGCCCTCACCCAGAGTAAACTTATCTCTAAATGGAGGTTTATGAATAAACGGGGAGGCCCTATAAGGGCCTTGCAGAGAGTGCTGCTAAAGCCTTTTGAGGTGAGACAAAGCACTGGCTAGCTGGAGTTGAATGGCGGCTAGCTGAGGGTTGATCTCCATTGTTTTTGTTATTTTGTGTGGTATACAGGCAGCCCCTGTAGTGAGCACCACTTGTTGGATTTTTGGTGCTGGAAGGCTCTCTCAGTGCTTAGGTTACCTAAATCCAACAATATGGGGGTTTTTACCACCAATATAAATAGTTTGAATAAATGTATAAACCCTTGAAAAGTGGTGATTTTTATAGTTTTTTATTAAGAACTCGGAGGGTAAGAAACAAACCCCCATATTATGACAATACTTGATAATTAAGGTATTGAGACTTGAGGATTGGATTGCTTGGTACATTCCAAATTAGGAAATATGGCAAGCGGGCCTATCAGAGGGTTAAAAACTCGCCTTAGGTTAAGAAGTGGCCGAGAGGGGCTGACAATAGGGATTTTGGAACCATTAGGTAAGGCTTTCATCAATTTTACCCAATCACTGGACGGGAAAAGATTTTCACTCTTTTGGAACCCTCTGACCCTATAAAAGGGGCTGGTCGCCGCGGTGTGACCTGGACCAAGTTAATAGGGGTCAGGGGAGAAGCCTCTGATGGTCGCATGGGATTCAGCTGAGAGCTTGGGGTAACCTGACCCCCTGAACTCATAGGGTTTCCTACACATTTTAATCTTAAACTTAGAGTCCGGATTCGCTGGGTTCCACTGAGAGTCAGCCAGGGTCTTTTGGCTGGCGAAATCATCATTATAATTAAAATTGATGTTAGTATTATTAAGAGCTGATAAATGTCCAATATTTCTCCGTTTTCCCCCATTTGCCCCTCAACATTCTTACTGTGCAGCCTAGAGGGAAAAGGTCTGACACTGAGACACCATTTTTTGTGGGAGATTTCAATTGCTGGCATAATCCCATAACTGACCGCTGGCCCAAAACAAAGGCCATACCCCGTGGCCACATGGAACTTCTCATACTAAAGGCAATGCCAGCCTGTACAACACCATCCTCAAACAGGCCACCACGCTGGCCAACATGATGAGGCCCCATTACAATAATAACCTACTGGTCTCAATGACCTGATCTAACCGTGCTCGCCCCTGTAGACTTTTGTCACTGTGTATCAAATTTACAACAACAATTATACCCCTCTCTGACCACCAAATGGTTTCAATAAGATTATCATCCATGGCGAATTACCAAAAGCCACCGACCTGGCACAAAGTTCACCCAAGAACCATTCACCTTCCAGAGCTTAAACTTTGGATTAAGAGGGTGATAACAACACAGATAAAAAAATGACTACCTACAGGGAACCCTATCACCACGTGGGAAATTTTCAAGTCTAGAGTAACCAAGAAAGCCTACCACGTGAACTCCAGAAAGCTGGCTGTGACATCCATGACAATCAATAAGGCTATCAGACAGCTCCAACGCTTAGAAAACAACATACCCCACGAGGGATACAGCCCTCAGTGGGGACGCCTGTGGTTCCAAACATCTGCACAGGTCAACTCCCTCTTTAGAAAACACCAGCACTATGTCGAAGTATGGCACAAATCAAAATACTCTATATCTGGCGAAACCCACACAGCCTAATTCTTCCGCCGCTTTAAACCAATCTTAATCTTGGCAACCTGCACATAGATCTATCGAGCAGATGACACACTGGCGTCCACACCATCTGAATTATTGGCTGAATTACATAAATTTTACACCAACCTGTACACAGCAGATTTCGCGGCACCTATCAAAATAAAAAGGTTTCTATCATCTGCTAATATTGACAATATAGCTGATAATCCTGACCCTGCTGAACCCATCACTAGAGAGGAACTACGGGAGGTGATAAAATCAACTCCGCGCCACAAGTGTCCTGGGCCTGATGGCCTCCCATATGAATTTTACAAAAAGTATTTAGATTTCATTGCACTAGTACTACTAACAACTATGAACAAGTGCCTGGAGGACACAGCCCTTCTACCTGGCGGCCAAGATGCATATGTGGTCACACTCTTTAAAAAGGAGACCAGGCAGACCTAAACAATTGGAGTCCAATTGCTATCACCAACACCAATACTAAAATACTAACAAAAATCTTAGCTAAGCGTCTTGGATGAATTGCACAGACAGCCCTCTCCCCCATCAGTTTGGCTTTATCCTTAATCGCTCAATTTAGGATAACATTCACACCATACCCAACATCTGCCAAGCTAACCCTACAGGCGCCCTTACTTTCCTGGACCAAAAGAAAACATATGACTGAGTGCACTGGGACTACTTGGAAAAATGTTTAAGGCTTTCAACCTCCCATCCCGCTTTATAAAATGAGCGCTTCTCCTAACACACTCATCCAGGTTTGCAATCAGAGGACCAGGTTTCTTTACCAACACCATCACCCCACAAAGGGGCCTCAAACAAGGCGACTCGCTTAGCCCCATACTATACAATTTTAGCCTCGACCCCCTCCTCCGCATAGTAAACTTCAAACTCTCTGGAATCAGGTTGAAGGGACAACTAGCAACCAAAATGCTCACTTTTGCTGACTATTGTGTAGTCAGCGTCTCAGACAATAGGGATGCTAGAGCAATTGAGCGCATTATCCACCAATATGAGTTAGTGAATAATGCCAAGCTGAACAAACAGAAAACAGAGGTAATTGTAATGGGCAAATTCAGCTCAAATTGGACCCCCCTCCCACAACTGACCAAATCAACCCACCGCACATCCTACCATAAGACAAAGACCTACACCAATAAAACCACTGTGCTTAACCTTTGCACCCCACCCCGCAGCAACCCAGTCCGTCATCTGAAAATATGGCTTGAGGCTGGTGGATTTTGCACTTGATACCATTGAAACTAAAATACTGGACAACATCACAAAAAGAATGATAAGCATGCGTAGGAGTAAAGCTAGTTTTTTTCTGGAAGGGTTGTGTTATCCAACTCCCTGATCTTGTCAAAGTTATGGTTTGCTGCTTACGCAGTTCCTTTCTCCACCAACTTTACCAACGCAGTCTACAAGCTCCTGCAGAACTGGCTGTGGTCTGGATACCGTGCACCAGTCAGGCTAGAAACCATGTATGGCTCATGGAAGAAAGGCGGGATGGGGCTGCTCAACTTCACGGAATGAGCAACGCAAATCTTTAGCTCATGGATAGCTATGACAACGTCGCCCAACCCGCTTTCCCCCCACTTGGCCAAGGCAGCCCAAAAGAACTTTGCAAAGGCATTACATCTGAGGTGCCCATCTGACCCCACAACACTGATGAAGTACCTAACAACACACCCAACAGCCACAGGACCACACAACACCAACCGCTACTTCAAACGCGTCCTGTACACCCTAAGACAAGGGGCTGGAGTTTTTCCTAAGCACAACAATCTGATGATACTAACCCGCCATAGAGTATATGCGACTCCACAGAGGACAAACTGTGACCAGCGCACCCGCCCCACTACCACCTTTCCCTCTATCTTGGATTGACTATCTAGATTACCAAGACGTCCCATATTACTTGAGAACCCAAAGGAAGGTTTGGGACCTCATCACTTGCCCCCTCTTATCCCCACAAGTGAGTCAACAGTGTGGCGCTACATGCATCATATGTTTAGAACAGCCGACTGCATCTTCTCAATGTTCAAGTCATGCGCCATCTGCGGCAGACACAACACGCTAGCCCACCTCCTGGAAGAGTGCCCGCCATCCAAGATCATCTGGGTCAATGTGATGTACTTATTCCAGCAATCACCATCAGCTGAATTCCGACTATCCCGCGATATCCTAGCACTCAACACAATCTCACCTATCCCCCAGACGCTAAGGGCTTTTAATTGTGATTATTGCAATATTGTCCATTCACACAATTTCCCTTGATGCCTTCAACGGGATCTTCCACAAGATTAACCAAGCTATAGTCAGGTTCCACAGCCACTTGGCCGACCAATTCCAAGCCTGGATACTTTGATCACTAAAACATAAATGGAAGAAACAGATGGGTAACTGGCTCCCAATCTGTTTCCTTTGATGTGACACTGAAAACATATCAATCTCTATATCCGGTACACTCTACTAGCCCTTGAGCTGTCAAGTCTCTCAAGGTCATAGTCACCCACAACCCGTGGCTACTAGCCACACTCAAGTTTACAATGTCCTGTCCTGTCTTTCTGGTTCCAATACTTAGTGTGCTCCTCCCTCTTTACTTTCCTTTCCCACATATCGGATGTGTCAGTCCCCTGGTTGGCCATCCTCAAATAAATAAAAAATTAAAGTAAATCACCCAAGTGCAAGATTAATTGAGCTACATTTATAAAAAAGGATATAAAGTTGCATTTAATGGTTATATTAGGCACAGTGCCTCGCCCAATAGATGATGGTCCTTCTCCTATTGTTTAATAATGATTATCTGATACCAAACTTCTTTGTTGTCAAATATTTTTACAGTAAACTCCACTTGTTTTATTGAAGTAAGTATTTGGTTTTACCTCTTTTCCAACCTCCATAAGGAGGCCTTAAATAATGTAGGTTTTTATATACTTTCTAAACTATCATCCAATCCTGTACCCACTCTGGTAAAACTTGGCGTGCACATCAAGGGCAAAAAGAGTCTTAATGAAGGTCTTCACTGGTGGTGAATTCCTTCAGTCCAATTGTGAAAAGAGTGTCTATAACGTTCCCAAAAACCAAAAACTATAAACAAGGTGCACAAACCTAATATGATGCCTCAAACTTTAGTGCTTATTTAAGAAATCCAGGATACTGCCATAGGGAGGTATACCTTGAGGGCAACAAAAAGTAGCATAGGATATATATATATAACAAAGGTCCTTTATTGTATATGAGATGTCTAACAGAGAGATGGGTAAAAGAAAAACCAAATTTAAAAGAAAATCTGGAATTTGGGCCTCCACCAATTTGTTAGGCTTAAATGATTCTGTCCAATAGAATAAGGCCCGCACTACCAGTTATTTTGTATCTTGAAAAAGCAAAAACTTGAGACTTTGACATTTACTAAACACTTATTTTGTAATACTAGATTTTTTAACTAAATTCAATTCTCATTCAGAAATTATACATACCAAACTGCCCTCGTTCAAACTATAACAGGTTATTAACCCCATTGCTGTAACGTCTGGCCCACATTATGCAATTTCTGAGGATGAACTCGGACTTGTTTGGTCTTAACATAACGTTTATCTACAGGGAATATAGGGTCAGGGAGGGCGGCCAACTTGACTCCTCTGGCCTGGTCCATCTCCTCCTTATCCTTGCAATCCACTCCCAAAATCATGTCATTTAACCATAATATTACCCGCTCGTTTTTTGAGGTGCCACCCTTCCCCCAGGGTCATCAGCCAGCGCGAAGTTCTTTTGGGTCAGGGGGAAGCTTCATGGCTGCAATTTTGGCGGTTGACTTGGAATCTGCGCATTTGAGATATGCTTGTGGAAAGCGTTATTAAGTCCTGATTGTGAGAGCAATTATAAGTTAGAACCTAGCTATTCTCAGCGGCAATAAACCCTTTCTAGGATATCAAGTACTTGAGCCTATCTTTACCTAACATGAAGCCACAATTGCTTTCACCTCCCATTTTGGTTTTCCATCCACAAGGTATGACTCCAATGTCTCTGGAGGAGATCCATAAAACCAAGTCAACTTACTCTCTAAAAGATTTAAAAGATGCAGAACCTCTCTGAAAGCTCCAATTGATAGGAGACATGGCCCACCTTCCTGACAATATGGTAGGGTCCTATTAACTTTAGTTCCAGTTTCTCGCACAACTTCTTGGTGGGAATGTTCCTGAAATCCAACATAACCAGATCATCCTCCTTATACTCTGGCCCTACCCATCTCTTCCCATATGCATTCTTCTTGTAGGTCTTTATAGCCTCGTCCAAATGGGTGTTTACCTCCTTGTGTACCTTCTTGATGAAATTGGAAAAGTCTACCACAGCTTTCACTTAAGACTCACATTCAGGTTTCCTTTTAAAAAAGTAAAGTAACCATAGTTGGCGAAGTATGGAGAACACCCAATTGAATAGTGAAGGGCGTTGTTATAAATAAAAAGTGCCAAAATATGAAACCTATTCTAAGTGGTCCGCTGCCATGTAGCACCGCAAAAATTGCTCTAAACATTGGTTTATTCGTTCTGTCTGCCCATCAGATTGAGGGTGGAAGGCATTAGAACGGCACAGGTGAATTTGAAGAGTCTTGCACTACTTCTCCTAAAAACCGATGTGAACTGTGACCATGGTCACTAATGATCTCCTGGGGCACCCCATGAGTGGAAAAAATGTGGGATGCAAACAACTTGGCCATCTGAGACACTGTTATTGTGGTGTGAAATGAAATAAGATTGATGAATTTGGTTAATAGGTCCACCACTACCATGATAGCATCATAACCGTCAGATAGGGGTAGTTCCACAATAAAATCAACTTAGAGGGAAGTCCAGGGTCCTTCTACTTTCTAGACTGGTACCAACAACCAAGTGGAAGGCTGACGATTTGGTTTCATCATATTGCAGACAAAGCACTCTTTTGTATACCTAGCAACCTGAGCAGAAACCCTTTCCAGTTTTATGTACAGCGGGTAAGCTTTAAAGCTTTTGCTTTTCCAGAGTGCCTTAAAGTTATCTCATCAGTTATTTTCTTTTATATATCTAAACGTAGTGGTCCTGCGGGAATCCATAAGCAACCCTGAAATTATATCATCACAAGCTTTTCATGTTAACCCCTAGTTATATCCTCCTGATTCAATTTGCATTTGGCATGAACCACAGTATATTCTGCTGATAGAGACTGAGAAAGGACGACCTTTCTAAACATATTATACTCATCTAGGTTTTCCATGGAAGCAATAACTGGAACACATGTAGTAAAGGAGAGTTGCTTGGGAACAACTTTACTTGGAGGAATTATCAAATGGGTGTTGCGCAACTCCACCTCTTTGGGATCAGGAGCTAGTATAAAACTTTTACCTCAGAGCGTCAGCAAAAACATTTTATTTGCACTTTGTAAGCTTATAAAAGAACATGAACTAGGAAAAGATATTATGCCATTGAGCTTTTTGCGGAGTTAGGATATGAGGAGCCCAGTACAATAGGGCGCAATAATATGTACAAACTCATAATGACAGTTAAATGATGCATATGATGGCGCCATTAAGTCTGTGCTTCCATCATCACCAATAGCTCCTTATCATAAACTGCGCAATTCAACTCAGGCAAGGACATTTTCCAAAAATTATTCCACAGGATGCTCAACTTTATCTTCACTTACTTGTAAGAGAGCAGCAGCTATTGTAAAGTTGAAAGCACCATTGGTCACTATAAACTCTTTATCAGGGCCCACGTGGTGAAGAAATGAAGTGGAAAACAAGGTGCACTTCACCATTTGTGGCATCCTCAAGTGCAGAGAACCACCGAAGAAGTTTGGTCCCGCTAGCCTTATACAAAGGCGCCGCCACCTCAGAAATATTTGGCGTGATCTTTTGATGAAGGTGCAAGTCTCCAAAAAGCTTCTCAATATTTTAGCTGAGGTCAGTGTGGGAAATTCTTGGATAGCTTTCTCCTTGTCAGGAGTGATCATGTTGCCTTTGTAAAAAACGATGTTTCCCAAGGAGGTGACTTGGAACCAAAAAAAACTCACACTTTATTGTTTTCAACGCTAGGTTTGCCGCCCTCAAATGCTTAACCACCAACTGCAAGTGGACCTTATAAGACTATTTATCTTTTAAAAGCCTGAATGTCATCCATGTAAGCTACAGCGCATAACCCAGCAACTCCCTCAAGGCTGCATCAATGCGACGTTGGAAACTGCAGGCACATTTTTGAGCCTAAAAGGCATGACCTAGAATTTGAAAACCCACTTCCTGGTACAGAATGAAGTGAGCCATTCCTGCCCTATTTGATGTGAATCCAGTTAAAGGCGTTCAAGCAATTCAGCTTGTAGAAGACTCTGGCCTTCTCCACATAGCAGGCAATCTGAGCTTCCAGGGGGTTAGGATACAAATAAGGTATGGTGACATTATTAAAGTTACCATAATCTATGCAATAGCATTGTGTACCGTCCACCTTTTACACAAAGGATAGTGATGAGCATACTGAAGATGTACTGGAAAAATGGCTCTTGGAAAGTTGCTCCATAACAAAAAATCTTATACTGCCTCTTCCCACAGAGTCAAAGGGTAAATGTGAGAGAAAATGTGAACCAGCTCAACTGTGAGCTTAGAAAACATTCAAACGCTTAGTGATCTGGTAAAGCATTTGCAAAAGCCACATCAGATGAAGACTATAACCTCTCCAAACAGGGGGGATGGGTTCTTCAGGAGTGGTCTTCAGAAGAGGCGCAAGACTAAACATAAGTACTTTGAGCCACTATGGCAAATCGCTTTTGGATCTATTATCTGACATGGGGATTATTAATACATGATTACTACTGAAGGACAAAGTCAGGGATTGGCCTTCAGATTAGTTTTGACATAAAATTTTTGCCACCAACCCACTACCAGTATAGTTGGGTATAGCGAGTTTTTGACCTTCAAGAAGTTAAAGCCAAACTAGAAACTTGCCAACTTGATAATCAACCATACCCTGAACCTTCAAAGTGGGTTTACCCTGGGAAGCCCCTGCCCTAACCAAACCAAGTAGGTAGCGTAATACAAGGTAGTCAGTTAGGTCCAAATCAATATTTTTGAGGTCAAGTATCCACTAAATTATTATACTAAACCTCCCTGATGGGGAAGAAAGAGTAGCTGAAAGCAAAAAATTCAGAACATTAATTATTAAATTAAGTTAACGTTTCCAAACCCAAGGTGGAATAATCTTTAGGCATAATAATGTCGCCAGGATATGTGTTTCCTGTCAAAGAAAGGAGTGAAACAATTTTCCGCTCTGATGATTGATAATACATAACCAGCAATGTTTTCTTAAAATGCACACCTGTTACCATAATTTTTATAAAAATTTTCTGCCTCCTGAGTTTGGTGTATCATGGTAGGGTCAGCCTAGGATTTTCAGTGGTAATATACTATAATGATATTGTTTCAGGACAGCTTCTACAAGGAATTAAAAAGGGTTATTTTATATATATAAATTTACAATAAAAACGGCGTTTTTAATTTCAAAGGCACCATACCTGGCACAATAAAAATTTAATGGCCCTTTATCCATCACCAAGACATCAATACTACTTTCTGTTGAGGATTTGCATCATTCTGGGGGATGAAATTCCATAACAACCCGTTTAGTCATTGTAAATTTAATAAACGTTAGATTTAAATCCCTGCCGACACTCAGGTTTTCCCAAGAGCAAAAGCATGGAACATGAAGATTCTTTCATTCTTTTAGAAAAATATGCCATCTGAGAGAGGTATTTATAGGGGTGGCCACCAGTGAAACTTTTGCAGCCAAATATCTGAAACATAAGTTAATATTTGTCTCAAGCTACAGCTGACCCTTGCATTTTCCCAGAAAAAGAAGGTATGAGAGCAAAAAATTTGTCATATGTAGAAGGTCTTCAGACTTTTTGAGAGTGGTATTTATAGGGGTGGCCACCAGTGTTACCTTCACAGCCAAATATCTGAAACATATAATTATCTTATCTGGCCCAAGCCCCTGCCAACCCTTGTGCTCTCCCAAAAGGAAGGTGTTAAGATTTTAACCAGATAAATACTCCCAAAATAGTTGAATTAAGGAGTACAATTAGTTGAGTGTAAATGCCAATAAATTCCTAGTTTTGATAAAATACTTTATTAAGTTACCAACCTGTGCCTCCCATTTGGTTTTTGAGCTATCTCAAAGTGTTAGGATGATCCCTAATAGATTTGGTGTTATTTTATTTACTGGAAATTAGTACCAAGTATAATCGTCTATTATATTAATTATTAGCTTAGTGAGTCACCACCCACAATTGGAGCTGAGGATGTCAATCTAATTACTAATCTAGATATATGGCGGATTGCTAATTTACGCTAAGATTTTGGGATCACTGGGCAACTGACACCAAGTATGATCCAATCATTTAACTATTGGGTTTACCAGCAACTTAAGCTGAGGATAATCATATTACCAGCTTTGCATGCTGAGGGTTCCAATATAAGAGCAAGCAACAATGATTCTGCTGCCTAGGTTATTATACTGGCGACTGATACTGATGATATTCAATATTAATTTATAATAATTTATATACAATTAACCGGTGACTGATGTTGAGGATGAATAAAACTAATATTTAGCTTATAATTGGGAAGATTTAAGGGAATGTTTGCTAGATGAAGCGCTGATGTTAAGGATGAGGTGCAGAAGATAAATGTTGATGATTGTTGATTGGTGGGCATTTGATTGACAATGAGTCGCCTAAGTATAATTACTTGTTTCCCTCTTAGTAAAAATATTTTTCTCGCCCACTCTTTTATTGCTTTTGGTAGCCAAAGAGTAGCCAGCGGTGAAGAGTGGTATGAAGATCTTATAAGGTTAGGTGCTGGGTGAATGCAACTAGTGGTACTCAGCGCTACCAAAAAATACCTGGAGTTACAGGGAAGCCCCTCGGGAACTTGGCCAACTAGCCATCAACAATGAGGGACTGATAGGGATTAACCCTGGAGGGTTGATATGACAGCTGAGGATCACCCAGAGAGGTTTAGGGCTAGCAGTTTGCCTACCAAGGGTTTAATTGCTCTAAGGTGAAGTTGTTGGTCTGCTTGGTTGGTTGGTTTTCCTGCATAATTGTAGTCAAAGGTAGCCTATGAAGGCAAAACAGCAAGGGCCAGCAGTCGTCATACTGTTTGCCCTATCATTAATGGAGTTCCTGATGTAGCATAAGTAAAATTTGCAAAATAAGGTAAGGAAGCAACAGATGCCATCAGTTTCAAAAGAAAACTGGTATATCCAAGGACGGTATTTATAGGGGTCATTATCAATGAAACACCCACAGAAAATAACGGACCCTACTCTGGTTGGGGCAGGGAATTCACAAATAAAGGAACCAATCAAAGGATGGGAGGAGGCAAGCAGAGCCATCCATCCCTGAGTGTCCAATGACCAGCTGGCTATGGGTTTTATGGATAATAATGATTTGACAATGTCAGGACATAGTAAGCTTGGGACCTAACTAGATTTAGATAAATTGGGGCCCCAAAGGTTTCCAAATAGACTGGGTTCAATTGACACATGGAAGGTTTGGAAGGCAGAGAACCCAGGTTGCCCCACTTCCAGGAGGTGCTCCAAACCTTCTATTGCTTCCTCCACCCTAGACATGCTTCCCAGACTCGAAATACCCAGGCAGGAGCCCGTGGTAAAAGCTGTCACAGCCACTCAATAACAGGAAAATGTGAGTGAGACTGTTTTTTATATAACGGAGAGAATCTTTAAAAATTGTAACCCCAAGCAACAAGTACTGTATGGTCCAAAGCCACCAAGTACTCGCAGAAAAGGTGGGAATCACACTGCAAGCAGTAAAAAGAGAAATGGTGAGCTTGACCACCTCCAATATGAATGACAACACCATGGTTAGAAGAATCAGAACCACAGTGCACATCCAATGCATTACATCACCATTAAGAGAAAATCCCACAAAATGAATTCTAACGATCCAAACAGAATTTAATCATTTAATATGAGGAGAGTGTCTATAAATCTCCCAGAAACCCCCATAACTATAAGCAAGGTAAACGCCCAATACAGTGCCCCAAACTTTAGTGCTTATGTAAGAAATATGGGATAACATCATAAGGAGGTATACCTTGAGGACAACAAAAAGTAGCATAGGATAGATAAATATATATATATCTAAAACAAAGGTCTTTTACTGATACCATCTAGTACTAAAAAAGGTCTTTTACTGTAAGTGAGATTACAAAAGAGACAATGATTGAAAAAAAAGCTAATTAAGGGAAAATCTTGATTTGGGCCTCCAATAATTTGTTGAGTTTTAAATGACTTTTATCAATATAATGAGGACCCCACTACTAATTATTTTTTATCTTGAGTAAGCACAAACTTGAGAAATTGACATTAAGTGAACAACCCATTATCTGTAATACAGCATTTTAAACAAAGCTAACTCCCATTCATAAAATTAAGCGTACCAAACCATCCTTGTTTAAACTATAACAACTGATCTTTAATCCCATTGTTGTAATTTTTGGGTCCTAACACGTGATTTCTGAGATGAACTTGAGAATGATTGGCCTTAAACCAATGTTTATCTACAGTGAATATAAGGCCATGGAGGGCGGCCAATTTTGATACTTTAGCATGGTACATCTCCTCCTTATCCTTGCAATTTAGTCTCACAATCATGCCATCTGATCATGATATCAACTAGGCTCTTGCGTTTTTAGCCTATTGTGGTTTCTATATCATTTTTTATAAACACTCCATGGGACCTTAAGTATCAGCACCTTTCAAAGTGCTCTGTTCTCCCTATTTCTGGTGAGTTGCTCCCTGGTCTTGTAGTTAGGCATTCACCACCACCTTCCAGGGATTGAGAGAGTTACAGACACTCTCTTAAAAGTTAGTGCCTTAATTTTATATAATTTGTATATGAAATGTGCTTTTAATATATAGTACATAAGTAAAATGGTAATATAAATTTTATTTAACAAGTTATCTATATACAAAAATGGTGGAAATCTATGAGGAAATCTAGACTAGTAATGTATTCACTAAGTTTAGAGGTATAAAGTTTTATATTATTGCTTTGATATATTTTTAGCTTCTTTTTTCATAAAGTTTTATAACCTGATTTAGAAATTACTTAAGTTTTTTATAGAGACACAAAGTAATAAGAACTGGTTCTAAGTTCTTTGCTAAATACAATGACCTATTACCTAAAAGCTATAACAAATAAGATAGGTAAATATTTTATAGGGTTATTTAAATTCATTTATATGAAAACTTAGAAAATATGAGAAACGTGCCCCAGTACAGTGTTATAATTTTACTCAAATAAGATAGCCAACCTTGCATATTAAAAAGCTTAACTAAAATCTGGATTAACATCTCTTGGTTCCATGAAGAAACTATTATATTCAAAAACTATACAAATAAAATATATTATGCCTTAATGCGGTGTAAAATATGTATTAATTTGTTCATATTTTACATACACATTTATTTAGCATAGTCTTCTAACTAGCATATATCACTGTTATGGATTAAGACACGATATTTCAGATAGTAACTCTTTGAACTTAGTAAAGAACCTTAAATCAATTAATACTTTATTATAATGAGTCCAATTTGAATTTTATTAATCATCATGGACTGCAAACAAAGCCCTATTGTAGTTGTCAGTAACCTTAAAAGTTGTCCAATATGGTGTTGGGTATTCAACTGCAATGACCAGAAAATGATCAAAATCAAGATTTGGTGTCTTGGTCTAATGAGATTGGAAAATCCCCATCGGAGATATCCAATTCTTGGATATACTGATGATCAACCCTTCAGAGTTATCAGCCTCCTCTGAAGGATGAGGCTAAGAAATCTGAAAGGGCAAAACATCCCACAAGAAGGTCAATCTCATCTAATAAGAAAATTATCAGATCTTACCATCACAAGTATAATAATGGTAATCAGCAATATTGATCATCTATTAATTAAAAATCTTACCTCAAGTGAAGCATAAAAATCCTCACAAAGAACTACCAAATCTACCCCTATAAATATCCCTTATTTCTAACTAAAAAAAGTACCACTATTTTTGTCTCACGTATTTTTCTTTCCCATAACAAACACTTTAGTTACTATGATTTGATTCAAACAGCAAATTTGATAATCACACAGGAGAGATGAGCGACTTAATAATAAATCTAATACAACATGGGCGAGCGTCAAATCTAGCAGTGCGCTAAATGGTGCAACCAAGGGCAAGAAACGCCCTGGAGGGGGACCAGGAACCCAATCCGCCAAGAAATCACAAACTCAGACACCGTCCAGGTTTGTGATGCTTACTATGAAACAAGATCAATATATGTACATCCAATATAACCAACCCCTCTCAAAGGTGGAACATGGGCTCCGACTCTTCCTTGGGGATGAATCCCCAACCCTGTGGGAGAAAACATGTGAGGCACAGCCCTCACTTTTCCCTCATGCGGTGTACGTCATCACCAACAACATGGGCTGCGGCTGGATCAATATTGGTTTTGAAACAGCCAATGAAGCTGATGCTGTAGCAAAAGTCTGCATCAAAATTGCCCTCCCTGAGGGCAAAAAAATTGTGTGCACTGTGCGCGCCAGATGGAACAAAGCAAAAACTTTGTTTGTTTCATTCAACTCGCTCCCTACCAACCTTCCTCAGAAGGTAATTGAGGAGGAGCTCCACAAAGTCCTCGTGGCTTATGGAGAAATTCAACAGCTTAAATTACAAAGATTTTTCCTGATGCCCAACCTGTGCACAGGCAAAGCTATTGCTGTAATCAACCCCTTCCTTGAAGTGGAAGATGACTTATCAAGAATCCCCTGCACAGCAGAGTTTCACTTTGTAGATGGGGGACAGTCATCTGCATTCTGAGTTACACCAGAACGAGCACCGCCCATTTGCAACCACTGTGGTTCACTGGGCCACAAGGAACACGCATGCCCCATGAAGAAGGGCATAATGGAAACAGAATACTGTGAGGAAGCAATGGACAAAAGTAACAAAAATTCGCCAGAATGACTGACAGTCACCACCCATTCCGCTGAGGTGAAGATGGACTTACTCCATCGTGGACCCAGTTACAAGTAAACAACGTAAAGTGGCACAAAAAGCCCACAAGCGAGCAGCAGCTGAAGCAGTGGCGCATGCGGAATCCACCATCAACCCTGGAAAAATCTGGGAAAACATTTCAGATACACACCAAACCAACCAATCAGAACAATATGCCCAAGTTGAAAATTTTCACAGTAACTCAACTGAGTCACAAAGCGACATCAGTCATGCACACACTGAGGAACAATTTAACCGCAATATGGGCTAAAATGTGGTGCACAATTTTCCAAATTTGAGCCTCAAAATCACAGAACCCAATCAACAACCCGCATTGAACCAACATGAGACCCGTGCAGGAAAGGATAATGCAAATTCAAAAGACCACAATTCTTACAAAGCATTGGGTCAGATCAAGGGAACTAACAATGGCATTGAAAGAGTCAGAGTACAGACGCGGAGAATGGCCAAAATGAGCCATGGTGGGATAGGGCCAGAGGGCCCTCCCAACCGCTCCTGAGGCGCCGTGGGTACCTCAGTATCATTAGGGATGCTAAACATCATGGGAGCCAGGGCTCAAATGTCCCAAGCCAAAAAGCTGGATTTCCTGCAAAAACCCCTTGTAGACATCTTGGCCATCCAAGAAACCCACTGTTTACAAGGGGAAGAAATATTCTGGTCAACCAGGGTCGCACCATCACAATTAGTATGGACGTCTCACTGTGGGGTGATCATCCAAAATGACAAAAAGTTCAAAATTACAAATTCTTCATCATACCTACACAGTCAAGTCCTGAAAGCAACAATCACATGCCAAGAGGAAATAATTTCAATAGCATGTATCTATGCACCGTGCACAGCAACCAAGAGAAAACAATTTCTTGAAAATATTCCAACCCTCACCCTCCCACCAGATACTATCCTGCTGGGCGATTTCAACTGCTGGGATAACCCTGACACAGACCAATGGCCTAACCCCAGGGGATACCCACCAGGACACATTGAATTCCGCACAATGAAGGCATCCCTTGGCCTATGGGATGCCCTCCCCCCAGTTCACCACTCCTTCCCCACATGACTTGGCCCAACATACGTGAGGGAGCGCTTATACCAATGAGTCGCATCAATCACATCTTCATCCCACAATCCCAACGCTCAAGATTTTCCAAATTTACAACAAAAAAAATCAATTTTTCTGACCACTGACTTGTTATGGTGCAGTTATTGCCAACCCAAACCCATGCACAGGTGTCGCCTTGGAGAAAGCTTCACCTGGAAAACATAAAATTGTCCAAAATATCTGACTGGGTCAAAAATGAGGTTATGAACCCAGAATTCACAGCTCCATTCACCTTGGATCCCATCGTAACATGAGAAATTTTTAAAAAGGATCTAATCAACAAAACCTGACATATTGCATCACATAAGTATACCACTGACACAGCCACAATCAAGTGTACCTTGGTGGAACTGGACCACCTGGAAATAAATACTCTGAGATCTGGCTATAGCCCTAACTGGGGACGCAAATGGGCAGAAATATCTGCCTGACTAAACACTCTCATCTTTGAACACCAACACAGAATCAAAGTATCAAACAAAGGTAAGTTCATAAAGGAAGGCGAAACCTGTTTGACATATTTTTTCTGCCAATTCCACTCCCGCGGCAACCAGCCCACAAGCACACAGGTCCAAAAGACCAACAGAACTGTGACAACTGACCCTGAGGAGGTCAAGGCGGAAGTACACCACTATTACACCAAATTATACCGTGATACACTGACAGACCCACAAAAAATCAAAAAATTTATACAAACTGCCAGAATACAAAGCACACCGCCAAACTACAATATACTATCCCTTATTACACAGGAGGAGCTTTGGGAGACAATTCGCGGTGCACCACGTAGGAAATGCCCAGGGCCTGATGGGATACCCTACAAATTTTACAAAAAATATTTTCACCAAATCACCCCCTCCTATTGGCGTCAATGAACCAAAGTTTGTTGTAAACACGCCTATTACCAGGAGGCCATGAATCCTACGTCATAACCTTTTATAAAAGGGGTGACAAATTGGACCTGGCCAGCTGGCGCCCAATAGCACTCTCCAATACTGACACAAAAATTCTAACTAAAATTGTAGCAGCCAGATTAGGCGCAATTGCCTCTGACGTCCTGTCACCCAACCAGTTTGGGTTTATACCGGGGCGCTCAATCTGGAACAACATACACCCTGTTGCAAACATTTGCCAATCCAAAGCAACTGGAGCCCTGGTCTTTTTGGACCAGGAAAAGGCCTATGACCGCGTTAGCTGGCCATACCTAAAAGAATGTCTACATGCTTTCAAACTCCCACCAAGATTCATAAACTGGGCGATGCTCCTAACGGAATCTGCAACCATGGCTGTATGCGGCCCTGGCTTTCTAACAAACAAGATTACACCACACAGAGGTCTCAAACAAGGGGACCCCTCAGCCCACTGCTATACAATTTCAGTTTAAATCCACTCCCCCGCATAACTGACTCATGCCTCATGGGCATAACCGCACAAGGACAGCCAACAGTCAAGATACTGGCCTTTGCGGATGACTGTGTAGCAGGTATAGCAAACAATGATGATGCCTGACAGCTGGAACGCACTCTAGAGAAATACTCCATGGTGAGCAATGCATCGCTCAACAAAAGGAAAACAGAAATCATCCTCTTAGGCAAGTACACAAACAACTGGGCCACAACACCAGAATCTCATACCACCACACGAAGGAAAAACCCACTCATCTTACCCTTTGCATCACCTCCCACCACCACTCCTATCCGCCACCTTGGGATATGGCTAGAAACAGGGGGATATGCCAAGGAGACAATGGAAAGCAACCTGCTACAACGTATATCCACCCGCGTCGCTTCCCTCAAAGGAAGAACCCCAGGACTAATGGGGCAAGTAACAGTTGCTAACTCGCTCATCCTCCCAATACTATGATACCTGGCCCACGCGATCACCTTCTCACCTACCTTTATAACTTCAATCCGCGCGCTCATCCTGGGCTGGCTGTGGCCTGGCTCTCACCTTCCTATACGGATGGAAACACTATTTGGCCCACACTCAAGTGGAGGCATAGGACTAATAGATAATGAGAGCCATGCCAACCGCATCCTAGGTACCTGGATAAAGGAAGTCCTTGC
The DNA here is from genome assembly GCA_022478985.1 of Massospora cicadina. Classification (NCBI taxonomy): domain Eukaryota; kingdom Fungi; phylum Entomophthoromycota; class Entomophthoromycetes; order Entomophthorales; family Entomophthoraceae; genus Massospora; species Massospora cicadina. The sequence continues at coordinate 210,707 of JAKSZP010003997.1, forward strand.
TCCAGACCTCCCACAACAACACTTGTCCAGGGCAGCGAGGACTAACTTCGCACAGGCGCTCACTTTAACCAACCCACATAACCCACCCAGACTACTTTCATACCTGGCTAAACACCCTACTGCAATGGGTCCGCATGGAACCTCCCCTCACTTTAAATGCATCCTCCAAACCATATGCTGCATGGGGTGGACCATAGAAGATACTAGTACTGTACAGAGAAGGGGACGACCCAGCCCCCACTTCAAATTAAGATATCCAGAAAACCACCCCCAGAGAGATATGCTTGCAACAACCCCAACCATTGCTAGGATAGAATACCTAGATATGTTGGACATTCCCTACGACTTAACCACACAGAAGGCAGTGTGGAAAATGACACACCACCCACTCTTACAGCCGAGGATAAGAGCCAATGCCTGGCGCTGTCTGAAAAGGATTTATAGGATGGCGGACCGCTCCAATTCCCTCCATGCAACCTGCGAAGTATGTGTAGGGGAGGGCTCCCTACATCACCGCCTAGAAACATGCCCCCCAACCAAAGCCATATGGCAGGAAGTCGCGCGCCTGCCTAAGCTCCAAAACGAGCAGGTTTTTCTATATCAAAGAGCATTCTCGCGCTCCAGATTGAGTCACCAATCCCAGCTACCCTTCAATCTCTAATGATACCCATTGTAATGTGGACAATCCAAACAATTGCCTTAGATGCATTCAGGGGCACGGTCCCAACCATTCATGGGGTTATCAACAGGTTCCATATCCACTTACTGGAGCACTTTAAGCCTGGCTCTATTGATATATGAGACCAAGGCAACAGGCGCTCATAGAATCGTGGTTCCCACTTTGGTTCCTCCGTACAGACCCCTTCCTCTACAACTGCTCCATAGCGGGGGAAACCCCCTCAGAGTAGCTCATCAACACCCCATACCTGGCAGTCCCGCTAGCAACAGGGGTAACTTGAGTACCCTGGGGTGCCCAATTTTATTTTCATCGTTTATTTTCATTGTTTCCAAATATATTCAGTAATGCCCATCCCCTGGTCGGCTTACCTCAGTTAAATAAGATATTTTTGTCTCACGTAGCTCAATTTTGGTTTATTCATAACTAGAATACTGTATTTACAATTGGAATCAATTATTGTAATGGAACTAATAACTTCATTGCACTTGTTTCTATCTTTTCTAGAGCCATGGAACTAATAAATTTGTAGCCTTTGTAATGAATGAACTATTAATTTCTATCTAAATTCCGATACTGGTGCTCCATGCCAGATTTGCTTCTGAGGCTACCTGTTGAAAACATACTTTCATGACGATAATTATGTCTAACAAAGAAAGCCCCTCTTCCGAGGAATCAATGAGTATCACTTGATTGGTACACTCCAATAGGCAGGAGATGCCTTCTGCTAAGATCAGTAATTTTTAATTTTGAGCTTCTATGGACTTGGCCATTGAGGGCCCTGATCAAGATAGTTATCAAATTCAATCTGCAGATGTAGAAGAAATAGTCAAAGGCTTAATAAGGGATCTATCCAGCCCAGTGCCCATCCTAACTAAGACCAAGCATCTAAGGTTGCCGCTAATATGATGGACTTATATAACAGAGCGGTTTTACAGCATATCAAAGTCAGTTTGGCTAGATTAGAGCAGTACCTACAGAAGTATGTACATCCCACCATTCATCACATACTCCAGATATTTGGTTTGAATCATCTCGAGATCCAACGCCAGTTGACCCTGGTGCAACAATTTTATTCTCAGTTATCCTCTTTCTATGAGATGGCTTCTAACTTTGGTCAGGATAATCGGGAAGTCATACTCAATAATAGAAGGGAAATTATTGATCTACATAATAATCTGATGGGAATTGACGATGGAGTTGTGGGGTACTATAGCCAAGAAGTATCTCAACAGGTTAGTGATGTCACTAATCCTATTCACCACTGAATCACTACCCTTGAAGATGAGATTACTAGACAACTGGGAAAATTATGGGCTCAACATGAGGAACACTTTGTTGAACTCAATGGGCTATTGCAACAACTTGTCCAAATTTTGTGGATACTATTAAAGAGGTGAACTAGTCCTGCTGGTCCTCCTGGACCTCTGGGACCACCTAGTTCTCCTTCAGTAACCCTGGGACCCCCTGGTGAATGGGGTCCTCAAGGCCCTATGGGTCAATAAGGCCCACCTGGGCCTGTAGTTCATAACGATTTGTAAGGGCCCTCAAACCTCCTGGTCCCCCCAGCTCCACGCTTTCGCTTTACAATTCTGAACTTTTGAGTCTAATAGTTTCAAGAGTACAGGCGTTAGAAACCCAAATATGATCATAGCTCAAGGTTTTAACTTATCCTTAGAAGGCTTTCCAACCAACCCAGATTATTTTCTAACTAACTTATTGATGGCGTTGATAATGCTTATTGACTATGCGATTCTAACCAAACTACACAAGAAACCCAGTTTGCATTGTTAAAAGCTTCCATTGAAAGTTTAACTGCTAAATACAGAGTACTCGAGAATAAGAAAGAAGAGATGCTCACTGCAATTTATAGTTTAAAAAAATGCCTAAAAATGACCATCTTATTTAATGGTTTTAAAATTTACAAGATGACCTCAATCAATTAAGGCAACAATTTGATTGAATTCCCAATCAAGCCCATATCCCAGAGTTTGAACCCTCCAAAGCTAATCCAGTCATGGTATTGGGTGTACATGTCTTGAGCAAAGAACCCTCCACTTTTAACCCTACCTCTAAGGATAAGTTTGAGCTGGTTAAAGGTAGTATCAATTTTTTTCTATTTCTCTATGAGCGAGCAATGGATGGGGCAACAGATCAACAGAAGTTTTGGCATATTACCACTTGTATAAGCCAGTTCACTCAAGAAATCATGGTTCCTCACCTTAAGGTTTGCAATATGTGGGCTCAAGTGAAACTGCCCTTATTAAGTAATTCAGGAGTGATCAAATGCTAATTAACCAAAAGCAATCCTTTATGAGCTATCAAATTAAGCGAGAAGAGTCAATTTAAAATTTTGATAAGAGGTTCTATTATGAGGCCCAGACTCTGACTACTTGCAATCATATTACCATAGATGATGCCAGATTGGCTGTAATGAGTGAGTTTGCTTCTCATACTCAGTTGCTACTACATTTAAAATCACTTAAAAGAAATCTTTAGATCTATTATTAACATCAAAAAAGCGTTGATGGAGATTCCTAATGGTGTGGTACACCTGACCTCCACTAATAACCCTCGTTCTTATATCCATGCAATGCCACCTAAAGCCAAACCTAAACCAAAGAAGGAGCTGTGCAACTTTTGCGGTCTAGTGGGTCATATGGAAACTCAATTTTGGAAGAAACAAGCGGAAGGATTGAAAAAAGAGGAGTCAGAATAGGGCACGAGGCTCCCCATGCTGACCTACCTCCTGTGCCTCAATTGCAATCTTTTAACACTCCAAAAGACTGTTATGTGATATCCGCTCCTGGTGAACTTGATATCACTGATGAAGTAGCCAATAAAGATGCTATTTCTTATGCTTCTGTTGCTTCTTCTAATTCAATTTGATAGTTTAGTCCCTCAGTATTTTCAATCCCACACTTTGGCATTGATGTGACCTGGGTGTAAGTCATAGTGCACAAGGTGAAAGTCTTGGCTATCATCGATATGAGATCACCCATAAATGTGATCTCATCCAGGCTTATGTAAAAATTAAAGTGGCGCCAAACTTTTACCATTCTCAAGAAGATGGAACTGCTGTTCCTTCATATACTAAATCCATAGGAGCTTATTATTCCCTTCCAATGCGCTTTGAAAAGTTGTTTGTTTTTTGGCCCCTGCAGTAGTGTTGGACAATAACTGTTATGACTTACTTTTGGTATTCAAATTTCTCTTTGATTTTGATGTGATAATTAGACTTAAGGACAATTGTCTTTCTTTAATTAGGTACCAAGTCCCTTTACTTTTACAAGATGTCCCCAATAGCAAAGGAAAACTCAAACAACGCTTTTGCTTAATGGAATATCCTACTTCTATCTCACGCCTTGAGTATTGAATTTTGGACCTAATACTATTCTACCTCTATCAGCTTGTGCCTCTGAAGGAATTCCTTTTAATTCTAACAATCCAATTTATATTTCTCTAAAAGCTCAAGTTATAATTGATACTGGAGTACAAGTATCTGTGCTGGCTGATCATGTATTTAAAATTTCTGGTAACAGAAATCTCTCTCATTGGAGGCCATAACTTGCCCTGGTATCCTTGATCCCTCTTATTATGGGACTGTTTTAGTCTTACTAGCTAATCTCACCTCTCAATTTATCTAAATGAATCAAAATAAACCTATCACTTATGTGCGGCCTACTCCTGTGAATAAAATTTTATCCATCTAGGGATGTGATGATGCGCTTTATTTGGGTTGGAAGAACCACCTATCATTGCTATAGTTGACATTAGATTGTAGATTCACTCACTCCAAAACAACAGCATGAAGCTGAGGCTCTGATTGAAGAGTATGAGGATATATTTGCCAAACGTCCTGGAGATTTTGGGCTAACGAAAGATGTGCAGCATCAGGTGAAAACTGAAAAAAACTCCCCATATTTGAGCTTAACCTTATTGCAAATCTAAAGTCAAGGAGGCTCATGTATCAATGGGTTGAAACAGTTTCTTGATGCGGGGCTACTAATGGCTTCTATGAGTCCATTAGCTTCCCCTCTACTACACATCTGGAAAAAAGATGGGTGTAATAGAGTGGTTATGGACTATCATCAGCCCAATGCTGCTACCCAAAAGGATTATTATCCTCTGCCTCGCATTGATGATTCATTGAGACTATTGTCTGAGTCCCAATTCTTCTTGGCTATGAACCTTGCTAGTGGCTATTGAAAAATTGACCTGGCTCCGGAAGACCATCAAAAATGCGCCTTAATCTCCAGTGAGGGGTTAATTAAAGCCTACTCATATGCTTCAGGGGCTTTGTGATGCCTCTGCTACTTTTAAAGAGCCATGGATGTCTTATTTGGGGATTTGAAACTTTCCTGCTTTTAGTTTGTTTAGACGATGTTAATGTTTTCATTTCACACTTTTAATGATCATTTGTTCATTTAAAGGAAGTATTTGGTCAAATTCATTGTGCTTCACTTAAGCTAAAACCATCTAAGTGCACTTTTTTTTTTTTTTTTTTTTAACTAGATGGTCCCAACCCATAAGTGCACTTTTTCAAAAACAGAGATGGAATTCTTAGGCCATAAAGTTAATCATGATGGGATTTTAACCTTATCTAATAAAATACAAGCTATTTTGGACATGTCTGTTCCTAAAAGCTTGTGCAATATTTAAATGTTTTTAAGGATGGCTGGTTATTACCAACAATTCATAGCCCATTTTGATGAGATTGCGGAGCCTTTAGTCTATTTATTGTGCAAGGAAGTTCTTTTCTTATGGGAAGAATCACAACAGTAAGCTTTTGATCTTTTGTGTAAAGCTTTTTTTTTAGTGCCCCAATTTTAGCCCATCCTGATTTTTCCAAACCCTTTATCTTATTTACTGATGCCATTGATATTGCTATTAGTGCCATTGGCTCAGCATGATTCCAACCTGGTTGATCACCCCATTGCATATTATAGTAAAACATTTTCCAATAAGAGCACAATTATAGCGTTACCAAGAGGTAATGCCTCACCATCCTATCTGCAATCAAACATTTTCACTCTTACCTCAATGTCAAACATTTCCTTATCGTCATGGATCACGCTTCTTTGGAATGGTTATAACAAATGAAGGATCCTGATGGGCGCTTAGCTAGATGGGCGTTAAAGCTCCATAATTATGACTTTACAATTCAACATTGCGCTGGAGCTATAAACCAAAATGCTGATGGACTTTCTTGATTACCTATACTAACGTTATTTGCTGAGGAGGATCGTATCTATGATATTATTGGCAGACCTGAGCTCTAATATTGTGAATCTAAGGACTTTATAGCGAAGCTACAATCCTTAACTGAAAATACTCAAGTTAAAAAGGTTTTTATATAAAATTGGAATCTAAATAGTTGCCTTTTATTTGGCCCTTTGCGAGGACTGATACTAATATGGAGGCTCACCATACTTTAGGGCATGTAGATGTCGTTAAGACTTTACAGTGGTTGAAAAATAATTATTACTGGGATAACATGCTAAAAACTGTACATAAAGTGTTGGAGAATTGTCTCACTTGCCAACAAAAGCGTGGTGGAAATCTGATGTACCAACATAAAATTTTGGGATCTTCAGAATCTTTTTCCACTATGAGTATTGATGTGGTGGGCCCTCTCTCTACTGATACTTATGGATATCGTTATATTATATTAGCTATTGACTATTTTACCAAATGAATTTAAATTATCTCTGTTTCCACTGTCACCATTAAAGCTACTGCGTCCTTCCTTTTTAAGCAAGTTTCCACCCATCATGGTAGCCCAAAAGTTCATTTTATGATAATGGGACCAACTTTGTTTCTCAGAAGGTATCTGAGCTTACCAAATTAATGGGTACTTACAGTTGTTTACAACCCCTTACAATCCTGCTACTAATGGTGCAGTCAAATGAGCAAATGGTACCCTTGTAGCCATTCTTCAAAAGATGGCCTCCAACGATCCTAGTAGATGGAATCTCTACTTACCTAGTGCGATGTTAGCCTATAGGGTTAGCTACCATTGTATAAATGGAATGTCTCCCTTTAAGGCTCTTTATGGTCAGGATCCTATTATACCCTCAAGTGTACAACATATACTTGATGCTGCAACCCCGCAAACTACTGATTTAGTTATGAGGATACTAGCTGATGAATCATCTGAGTACAAGCTTTAGCTTCAAGTTCTCTTTCTGCTACAACCTTAAAAGAGGGAACTAGAACCAACGCTAGTTGACCTACGCTAGCTGAATATCAAGTTGGGGATCTTGTACTCTTCTATCATTATAGACCTGGAGAAAGGATTCACAAACTTGATACCTTATGTGCTGGTCCTTACCGTATTATTTACCATTGGGGTATTATATACTCTATTGCAGCTATTGATAATGGTAATGTTATCAATAAAGTTCATAGTAGGCTTCTTCATAAGTATGTGCCCCCTAGGCAAGACCTTGATGGGGCATTGTTGGTATTTCAACTGTGATGACTGAAAATAATCAAAATTAAGATTCTGTGTCTCAGTCTAATGAGATTTGAAAACCCTGTAGGAGATATCCAATTCTCAGATAGACTAATGATCAACCCTTTGGAGTTATCAGCCTCCTCTGAAGGATGAGGATAGCAATCTGAATGGTCAAAACATCCCACAAGGAGTTCAATCTCATCTAGTAAGAAAATTATCAGATCTTACCATCACAAGTATAGTAATAGTAATCAGCAATATTGATCATCTAAAAATTAAAGATCTTACCTCGAGTGAAGCATAAAAATCCTCAAAAAGAACTACCAAATCTAGCCCTATATATACCTTATTTCTAACTAATAAAGTACCACTATTTTTGTCTCACGTAGCTCAATTTTAGTCTATTTATAATAGAATTCTGTATTTCCAATTGGAATCAATTATTGTAATGGAACTAATAACTTCATTGCGCTTGTTTCTATCTTTGCTAGAGTCACAGAACTAATAATTTCATAGCCTTAATAACGTCTAAATTAATAATTTCTATCAAAAATAAATATATGGCTGAGGCCCTTTTGTACCATCCAACTGCAATAATTTGATAGTCAACAATGGTAACTTTTAATTTCCTTTTATCTTCAGAGCAGCTGTTATAATTTGATAGCTGCTCACAGAGGCAGAACCCAGTCTATACCACCAAGGATAGTTGTAGAATAAATACTCTGCTTTTACAAGTTTCCCATTTGAGCACCATTATCCAACTTAATTACTCTATTAAGTGAACATTTAATTTTGAAAGCATAATAACACTGCATTATCCTCATTTTGGCGCACATGAAACCCTAAATTAGCATATATAATAAGATTCAATAACTATCTAGCAAGTATAAGATCCCATACCTCACCAGGAAGCGGATATTGAACAATTAGATAACTAAACCCTGTCAACAGAAGTTTAATGTGAGGTAAAGCATCTACATCAAGGAGCTAGAGCGAATGGAATCTACAAATAGGTGAATTGAAGAAGCTCTTGATGAGAAGTTCCAAAAGAATAAAGATATTGATTATACCTAAATGCCTTTATATTTATAACACTTCTTGATTTTTACTAATTTATTAAAGTATTTAATCTTATTCTTATAAACTAGTTCTCTTTACAAAAATCCTATGTCTTCCCTTGTTTTAACTTTATTTGTACAAATTAAGATCTCCAAACACAGACTGAGATCAGTTTAGAGAAGTATCAACAGTAACCAGTCTTGGAATCTGCTTGGAAAATGCACTTTATTAGATGAAAGCTTGTGAAAATTTGAGCCTTTTAAATGAAGATTTGATCAAATTTTATTAAGTTTTGTGCAAAAGCTATAATTCAAAAGTATTTTTAAAAAGTGACAAAGTGTCCAAAAAGAATTTCTAGTAGAGCTACTTAAGTAATCTTTAAAACTCGCTGAAATGACAAGTAAGCATAGATTCACTCATTGAAGATATTTAAATTTTCTACAGCATCAGATGTGATTTTAGGAATATCTTCATTATTTGTAAACCCTAATTGACAAACAAGTCACATCTTGTATCAAACTTAAGTAATAAAGGACTGATGGGTGACTCTATTGTCATTACAGGGCTAATACTATCAGGTGAACTGCGTTCAGAGTGTGCAAATTACAATGAAATGAGTGATACTGAGATTATTGAAGCTTACCATGGTAAAATGGATCATCTGAACTCCTGGCAATGGATGAGGACATAATCAAGGTAAGGCTCAGGGCTTTTTAAGAAAAGATGGTGGAGTTGTGAACACAGATTGAGTGGGCAAGGACACAACCTAGTCAATTGCGTTGCAGCCATTCCTTTAGTTGGTGGAACCTCAACGGTTAGTTGAACTGAAATTATTTGATGGACTTTTATGAACAACTCTTTAGGAATCCTGCATGAAAAGAGAAGAATGGGCCCCATATTGAGATGACTCAGCGCTCAAAGTAGGATTCTCAAATAACATGACATCACTGTACTGTATCATGAAAATATGTAGGATTTTAAAATGCAATTTGTTTTTGTTATGGTGGGATAAATTTTTGATAGTCTCCTAGTAGAAATTTCGTCCTAGCTTCCTAGGCAGACATTGCAAAAAACCTTTTGGCTGACAACCTTATCACAGCTAGTGATAACCTGGGTGGCCCCTCCATAGACCTCATGTTAAAAAAGAAATGGAGAATTTTAATATAAATTATATAAGCTATATCTTGAGAGATGTTTTTTGACTAAGGAAATCTAAACTAAAGTAACACCCTACAATTACCAGGATGCTAGGCTATATAACTGAATGTAGTGGTAAGGCTTAAACTAAAATATGAAATATGGATTGTAAACAATATTCTTGAATCAGTTAATGCAGACTTAGAATGATAATTTTAAATTCAATAGTAATTGACTTCATTATTTTAAATGCCTTTTGATCACGCTAACAATGTTTAAGATCCCTGCGACATTTAAGAATTGTTTTGTAAAGCTCTAATGTTCAAATTTACTTTGCCAATTTTTTAATTCAATATCAGAATTTCTTCTGTTTTTGAATTTTCCCATCTAAAGTTATGATCATATGATTATCAATTGCCAGATTATTGTTGTCAGGGCTTTACCCATGCATCAAATTTTTGAAAAGTAAAAGAGGCTCCTGGTTGAGCCCCTTGTTTGTGAGGAGGATTTTGGATGTTGTTCCGGATTCAATTCATTATAAAATCCAAACAAAGCTGTCTGATTTTCAGCATACTTCTTTAAAGAATCATTAATAATGATGGGCTCATATTTGTGGTTGGTTGTAGGGTGGGATGGTACATGCAAGGAGGGACAGCAGTTACCCATCTCTCATAGGGTGTGTCTCAAGTTATTAATCTGAGTAAGTGGCAAGCTCTAGTGTTGGTGACCCTCTTGATTATGAAAGGGTATATTGTTCTGTCCAACTTGATGGCTGGATCCTGAAATATTAAAAAATTGTATTTTGTTGAGAGGAAAAATAATATACTATATGCACTATAGACTATTATGGGGAGAGCTTGGACTAAAATGACTATATATTAATAATATTGAGAAGTTTAAATTAACAATTATCTTAACTGCAAGCTCAGCCGCGCCCAGATATAAGTCTAATAAAAGAGGGAACCCATTTAGAGGCACAGATTTTGACAACTAAATTGATGACGGCGTCAACCCAAAAGGTATAAAATGGCCAGTTAATAAGTATACAGACATTTTCCTTAATTCAATACAATGTTTACACATGGTAAAGGAATGATCGTGGGCCTCTTGGAGATGTACAATAATAGTATGCATGACACAAGTAACCATCAGAAAGCTCTTCACGTTAAATATTTTATGAGACATGAGGCTTAAGAGATCCTCAGTACAAGGTTATGACCAGGACGTGCAAGATCTTTCATCAAAAATATTCTTTTCAAGTTTTCAGCAACTAAGGTTTCAAAAGTATGAATCAGGACTTATTGTTGATAAAGATGAATTAGAATGAGTCAGTCACCAACTATGCGGCTTGCTACATATCAAAAGCAAAACAGCTGTTGACAAATGTTGAGATGAAATTGCCAACAGCAAAGATGGTATATGTAACTTATTGAACTCATAAAGCCCTCAAGATGCACAATACCTTGCTTTTAAGGTCGTGATGACATATAAGTGATTAAAAAAGTATTACTGTAAATACAAGGGACATATAAAATAGAATGTAAGATTATCATCCACACTCTCAGAGAACTTTTCAATGCTTTTTATGCTTTCAGGACATGATCTATAAGCTGATAGAAGAAACTTAAGACAATTAATTATCAATAGAGAAGATAATTTAAATTTGAACAAGTACTATAATTTGAGACACTTTTGTTTTCTGTCCAACTAAAATTATTAAGTAAAAGGAACCCATGATAGGGAAAATACTTATGTGATTGCATATTGGGTTATCTTATAATCAGAAGGAAAGGATGACCATAAGTATGAAGATTAAGCCAGCGCAGGTTACCACGTGTCCAGAGATACTAGAACTGTGGCAGTACATGCAAGACTCCAAGTACATAAAATTTAAAAGATGGCCTGAGTACCTACTAACTGGTGCAGATTACTCATCTCACAAGGATAATTGACAATGTATAGGATGGTTAACAACATTTTTTAAAGACCTTTAAAAATATTAAGATTATAAATGAGAATACCACCACCTTGGCAATTCAAAATTCAGCTGCACCGGAGGAGTTTGAGAAGTCAGCAACTGATGTATAACAAATAGAGATCCACTTGGAAAGAGCGTAACCAAAGACAAGGTTGTGATTTATAGAGGCAGAGTTTATTTATCCTTGACATTGGCGCGCCAGTCAATATCATGCCATTCAAACTTAAAAAGAAGTTGACGTTTATTCCAAGCAATAATTACAATGTCAAGTACATAATAGATGGAACATATACCACGCATGTCTTAGGAGCATAATCATCTCTGGCTTTACATCTTTTTTAAGTGGTTTTACAACTTCATCAGTAATTCTGGACAATGACCACTACTATTCCCTTATCAGAACTAATTTTTTCCTTGAGTATGGTGCAAAGATTGATTTTACCAATAGTATGTTAACACTAATTACCAATTTTTCCTTTTATTTAAAGCTAAAGATACTTGGCCTCAAAAACAGCAAACGTGCTTTGTGGAATGGACCAATCAATCTATCCTATACATTACACTATCAAGGAGAAGAAAGTGAAGTATTTAATAGCCATGGTCAGTGCATAAGAAGGTTTTCAGTTGAGCGCAAGTGAGACTTTAAAAATCCAACCTGGTTAACAGCAAACTATGTCTTTTTTGATCATTATGTACTTACCCCAAGTACTATACTTGAATTTTCTGTCATGACGGGTTAATAGATCAGGAGCCACGGGCCTTATTTGGATTCTTTAATTCAATATACATGATAAAATTGACCATAATCTTGGGGAACATCAAAAATCAATCTATGTGGGCAAAGGGGGACAAGTCATTACCCAAGAAAGAATAATGAGTTGTGACACTATATAATCAGTACCTGTTATAGGAGACAGATATAAACTAGGTCTTCTGACATGACGGTCAAGGAGAAAAAGCAGTTGGATCCTATTAAGTGAGTTAAAAGATATTGGTAGTACAGAACCTAACAATTATAGGCTATGCAATGGAGAAGTTCATCACATAGACACTAGATAATATATACCCTTCAAATTTAAGCCATATTACCAATTCAAAGCAGAAAAAGGTAAAGCTATCATACTAATTAATTCTATTGAAGTCAGCAGACTGAGACAATTTAAGAGTGCATGGGCTTCATTGCTGCTGCTAGTATGAAAGAAGGATGGAATGCACCAAGTAAATTATGGAATAATACCGGTTGAATGAGATCATTGATAAAGTTTCATATCTACTACTGAAAATAGATAGCACCTTAAATTGTTTGAGAGGCTCAAAGATCTTCTTGGCGTTGGACTTATCCAGTGACTAATGGAAAATGGAGCTCTCACCAGAAGGCCAATATAAGTGTTCTTTAATTAGTAGTCAGGGACTTTTAGAGACTTCAAGATGCAGAAAGGGCTTTCCAAAGCCCGTAAAATGTTTTAAAAGCTATGTATCAAACATTTAAGTAAGTTTATCCTATCATATGTTTCAATATACCTGAATAACATCACTGTGTTTAATATAAAATTTCCAGGATCACCTCAAACACCTGCAAGAAGTATTAGCCAGATTACAAATACCCAAAACGAAGCTTAAACGAAGCAAGTGTTCATTTAAAAACAATAAGAGTTTTAAGGCCACTATATTACCCACTAGGATAAAGTCACAATAAAGAAAGATTTGAAAAATAATGGCCATAGAGAAACCATGATATATGAGTAATATTCAGGTCTTCTTAGGATGTTGTGATATAACTAGAAGTTTCCTCCTATTTCACATAAATGGACTGACCTTTACTTACCTCATGACAATCAAATTAAAGTTTGATTAAACCTAGAGCTGGATAAGACCTCTAAAGATTTGAAAAATGTTACCAAAGAATTATATTTTATCTTAAAGACTTTAAAAAGACGTTATTATACAAACGTCATTAATGTCAGGCTCGGTGAGAAACTAGCTTAGCTAAAAGAATATAGGATTTCTCATACTAACAAGTTTTACTTTAAGGTCTTTACGCTGGAAAAGAAGAACTACTCAGTTATTAAGAGAGAATGCCTGGCTGTCACCAGGTAAGTAAGACACTTTTGTTCCTACCTATATGTAGTACACTCTAATGTAGCAATGGATCAAAAGTCACTTTGATGACTTAACAACATGAAAGAATCCAGTGGAGGCTCACCAGATGGGCCTACAACTATAAAGATATATAAAAACACATCTACTAAGCGGGAAGCAGACACCTAGTACTAGTGAGTGGTGTAGATTGCCTGTATTAACCTTCAAGCCCACGGTATAGGATTTCTATATAAAATAATAGGATATTTGAAGAAGAGTAGCAAGATGATACTGAAGAAGTAAAAAATGATTTGAGAAGGTTTCTAAGGATACTTGAAAGATTGGCAGAAGTTAACTTAAGTTGGTCCAGAGACAATGATATCCAAACATCTAGACTAGCAATCATCTGGACCTAGTGATAAAGCCTCACAATCATGTTGGGCATGGTTAATTACAGAAGACAATAAAGTACTTTAAAGAAAGTTTGTAATGGGCAATAATGATAGATGTGCATCAAGCCTTAGAACTTTGTGTACAATGTGTAAGTTTCAGGCCTCTATAAAAATATATTTGATTATCAATAAGCCCCGCCTTTATCACTTTTTTACAACGCATTGATTGACATTATAGAACCACTACCCACAGCCTCAAGTGGAAAAGAAATATCTTATCATAGCAATACCATTTATCAAAATGGGTCAAAGTTGCACCAAAGAAGTCATATACTGCATTATAACAGATTATTTTTACACAAATAGGTCATTATTAGGCATGGATATCCACATAATTCTTCTACTAATATTGCCAAAAGCTTCATTTATAATTTAGTATGAAGGTTGATGGTCCTGGTAGGAGTGAAAAAGTAATTTACTACCCTTACATCTCTTCATCAATCGTAGATGTTGAAAGCATTTATGGAACCCTAGGAGAAATACTCAAGAAAATAGCAATAAAATAAATACAAGTGGCTCAAATAAATACCCACCTCTTTGTTTTAATTAAACTTAGTCAACAATGGGTGATAAGCATGTCTCCAAACAAGGCGCTATATGGACATGAGCGGTATTACCAAACCTACTTACCCCAAATTAAATTTGGACTACAAGAATCTACCCTCAGCAATTATTAGCAAAAAAGGGCTAATAGTTTAAGATACAGATAAAGGGGGCTATAATATTGATTCAACTATTTAAAAAGTCAATCTGAGAGTCAAAGAAGAACTAAAAATACCATAATTTGGAATAGTAGAAAAGGTATTATGCTATCATGTCTGTGGCAGCCAACTAGAGAAGTTGAAAACCATTTGTACTGGACCAACAACTGTCTTGTCCAAGTGAAGAACAAAGTATTCTATACATTATGATACAGTATTATAAATCTTTGATGACATTAAGAACTTGCATTTTCGCGGTCTGCTCATGCTTCAATGCTTCCAAGTTGACTCTTTTAAACCCTCACTACCCTTAAAACAGAAAAAGCCTTTACTTTTTCTCTTGTGTGTCAGAACTTATCAAATATGCCAAGTTCCAGCTGACCCAGTAAGTCAAGGCAGTGTAAATTGCAAGTATCATTTATAATCAAACTAATGGTTTCCATCTTCTTCTTCATACTGACATCTCACAGACTAAACTTTTTGTCTGCTCTGATGCTTTCCCTCAGGCCCGCGGAGTGTGGGAAACCTCCTGACCCCCTTCTCCATCTAATATGGCAACTTATAATTGCCACTGTGGCATCATAATGGGAGTTTATTTTCTTTTAGTTATTTGCACCACTAAAAAAATATAGACACATGGTCTCCCCATATTAAGGAGGTTCACAAAAGTACTAAATTTGACTAAAGTAATGTAGTCTTCACCAATGTGCATACATGTCACCTTAAATTCTTCCCCAGTTTTTTCTTAATATGACTATTGTCTTGGACAAAGAAAAAGTATACTAGATGATGATTTTTGACTTCAGAAGGAATATTTAAATTAATTAACAAGTTTATAAATGAGTTTAACAAGAAAATTATCAGTTGGTGAGGACTACAGATGGAGCCTTATATAGTCTTACTGTACAAAGTAAAGCCTTCAACATGGACAAGGCTCTTTTAAATCAGCTGACTTCAATAATATGATAGTCAGCTGTGACAATGATCAATCCCCAATATACCACAAGGCAACCAAAATATCTTAATGGCCTCCAGCAAGAACTGAACTCAGTATAATACTGATAATTATAGTTATATTATAGATACTCTAATAAAGATGAGTTTCCCCAATCTTAGCGCCATCAAACCTTCTTAATTACCATATAGATAAACATTTATCAAAAAGTGAATGGAACACTAATATTGCAGCTGTAATTTTGGACGGTATCACTAGGATCCGCTGGGCTATTCACACAGGTTGATCCCTCTGAACAACGGATGGATGATGTGAAGATTGTTGATCCTTTGGCTCACTTGAAAATATATTTAAAAATAGGAGCAACCCCCCCCAATCAGATCTTTTATTTATTTTATAAGTACAGCTATGTTTTGCTGTCCCGCTTGTCTTTTACTTCCCAAAAAACCTCTCTCTTTCAATAGCCCATTTCGCTTATATACATCAGCTGCAGGCGATACTATTTCTCATTGCTTAGGTTATTCTATTCCACCAATTTTCCTCAAATTTGGCTTATTATTCTTAATCCTTTGTTGCCCTATTTGTAGGAGATTTACTTTTTATCCATTAAACATCAACATCGCCTTATTTCCTTATTGCCTTATATAGAGGTAATCCAATAAACTCATTATATCTAATAAGACTCGTTATATCCCAATATCGCCTCATCTCAAGGCTATCAAACATTCATAACTGATACTGTGTTTGCCAGTTTTCACCCGGCTGTCCCAAGACTATCATCCAGTCATATCAAAATCGCGACATTACCCCCTCCTTGACTGGATGATAGGATCCTATTGTTTATAAGTTCTGAGGAACTTTGTTTGTACTCAATTAATGATCTGACCACTGATAGGATCCTTAATAGTATACGTGTCAACTCTAGTCTTCTCTATTATTTCAAATGGACCTATCCAAATACTGGCAAGTTTATGCTTATGGCCAAATCCATGCTGATCATGAAAAAAAATCATATCACCTTCCTTGAATGACACCAATCCACTATGGCATGTCTGATCAGCTGCCTGATTCTTAATCTTCTTAGCCAAACTGAAGGAATATGCTTTTGTTTTTAACTTGATCATAATGTTTTTGAGGTTATTCAAATAGTGGTGGTGTTCTAATCTGCCAGTGTCTTCTACACACACATAAAGCAACGCCAGAAGAGCTGGATGTCAGCCATATAGTAATTGGAAGGGACTCTTTCCTGTGGCGGAATGGTAACTAATCTTATAAGCAAACATGGCGGTGGAAAGGAGGGAGCTCCAAACAGAAGGGCGATCCCTTACTAATTTTTGGAGTATGTTCACCAGAGTTCCATTCACTCATTCGACCATTCCATTGGACTCAGGGTGGTATGGGGTCATCAGAACTCCGCAGATCCCCGTAAGCTCGTTCAATTTAGGAAGTATGTGTGAGGTGAAGTTGGTGTCATTATCAGTGAGAATAAACTGAGGGCAACCATGCCACTTAATAATGCATTCTAGCATGAATTTAGCTACCATAATGGCCTCCAGATCTCGTATCACCCTTGCTTTGACCCACCAGGTCAAGTGGTCAATAGCCACAAGAATGTACTTACAACAGTTGGCTCCTGTCAGCAAGGGCCCAACAACATCAAGGGAGACCATATGCCAAGAGAAGTGTGGTCTCACTAAAGGGTATGATGTCATATGATGGAACAGCTTCTCCACTTGGCACTGATGGCAACAGGAAATAGTTTCAAGCACATCGAAACTCATACTTTCCCAATAGTACTGGGGCATAACAACTCCATAGTTTTATGCATGCCACCATGCCTGACCGCCCTGTGAGTGCTCATAATGATTCCCAGCCATGTGGAGAGCTGCAGGAAATTCACTGTAGAATCACTGATTCATTTATACAGTTCTCAATTCCATTGGAAGGTATTCAAGCACAATTTGTTTAACATTTTGATTACTTGAGGCAGTTCATCATTGTATTTTCCGCTGATCATCTTACCATACATCACGTTGTTAAGATCCGCTGTCACAGCAATAGTTGGTAACCAAGATAAACAGTCCGCGTTCTGATGCTTTGCTCCCAGCTGATGGAGAATCTCAAAATTGTAAGCCTGTAACTTGAGAGCCCATCAAGCCAATTGACCTTTTGATTCTTTGAGATTTTGCAACCAGCGTAATGACGCGTGATTGGTTATGACTTTAAAATTTACCCCATACAGGTAGACTCTGAATTGTTTATACATGTAGATTACTGCTGAGAACTCCCGCTCAGTCACAGTATATTTACACTCATGACAGTTCAGACTATGACTACAGAAAGCAACAGGATGTTCTTCTCCCTCATCATCTTTCTGAGAAAGTACTGCCCCAACAGCAGAAAGGGATGCATCCATCTGAACAATAAATTCCCAATCAAGTTTTAAGTATTGCAGTACTGATGTGCTGCTCAACGCCATATGGAGTGCATCGAAAGCAGATTTACAACGTTCCATCCACTCTAACACAGTGTCCTTCTTAAACAAATTGAATAGCGGGCCCCCGATACAGCTAAAATTAGGGATAAAACGTCAATAGTAACCGAGCATCCCCAGAAATACCCGTATATTGCGCTTATTATTAGGTGTAGCCATTTTTCTAATGGCCTCCACCTTAGCTGGTTGTGGCTGCAGCCCAGTTGCATCTACCACAAAACCCAGATATTCTCTGATCTTTGAAAAAGTTGCACGTTTGAGGTTTAATTTTTATGCTCGCCTCAGCCAGCTGACAGAATACTGCTTTAAGGTGGTATAGGTGCTCCAAAAAGGAATAAGAGAAAACGTTAATATCATCAAGGTATACAGAACGCATGAAAGTTTCAGGTCGCCAAGAATAGTGTCCATTGCCTTTTAAAAAGTATCAGGAGCGTTACACAGTCCTTGAGGCATCTGTGTCAGTTGAAAAAGGCCTTTAGAGGTGATCACAGCGCATTTTTCTGTTCCGCTAAGGGTAACTCAATTTTCCAGAACCTGATATTAAATCCTTTGCAGAAAAGTAACGGGCACCCCCTAATCAGTCCAGAGCGTCATTAATTCTTAGAAAGGGGTATGAATCCTTTTTAGTAATACTGTTGAGTTTCTGATACTCTATTACTACCCGGTTGGTGCCATCCTTCTTTTTTACTATTAGAACAGGAGAAGCCCATGGGTCCTTGGATTGCTAAAGCATCCCTTATTGTAATAACTTATCGATTTCTTCAGTAACCTTGTCTTCTGCTGCCTGAGAGTGGCGATTTGGTCAAGACCTTATTGGAGGATGATCCCCAGTGTCCAATTGATGGACCACCCCTTGAGCACACCCTATATTGTGATCGTCAACAGTGAAAATCCCCTTGTATTTCTGAAATAAAGCCATTGCTTGATCTTGTTGTTCATCCATTAATCCCATTAAATTACTCTGCAGTACCACCGTTAGTACATCAACTGATGGTTCAAGCTGTAATCCAAATTCATCTAATGATCCAAAATCATGAACTTGGTAGACCTTGTCTATGGGAATCAGATGTAGATATTCTATAGTTTGGTGGCGGCGGATTTGCATTGGTTCACTCTGCAGGTTTGTTAACAAAACCTTTATCTCTCCATGTCCTGGGAGTATAATTCCTGGAGCCACATGCAGCTCAAGAAATGTTTGATGTTAGAGCCCAATAACTTACCTGTATAGCCCACTCGGCACTTCTACCTCTAACTCAGTATTCACTAAGGCTTGATAACCATAAGGGATGGATATGGGTCCTGCCGCTCAAAGAGGTATCCCTTGGTATTCATAAATTTGCTGAGGAAGGGCCCGAGTTTTGTGCTTCACTTGTTGGTAGTGAACATGCCATATCCTGTCACTGTAGGCGAGATTGATATGACTAGTTTGTATCAGACCCTTTGGTACTCCCCTAGTATTAAAGTATATTGGGATCCGCTGACCCAAGATGTTGAGGGTCTCCTCTATCAAACCAACTATAGCCCTGGAATGACATAGAAAAGTGGTTCCAATTAATATGTCATATTGTTCATTTGGTAATACAATTGCCAGAGCCAAAATGACAATGTACCCAAAGCGCAGAGGAAGCGCACTATAAGCTCCCTTGGAGACAGTACTTACAGCTCCAGCAGTTTCATAAACCATGCGATGGTCTACATCAGGTTTCAACATCAATTTTTACATTAACTTAGTTGAAACGATGTTGACTGGAGCACCAGTATCTACTATAGCGCGAAAGCTATTTTTCACTACAAAGGTATCACAGTATGTACCCTCAGTATAAGAAGAATAATGAATGTTTAATATGTGAACATATATGGGCTCTCTTTTTCCAAGAAAATTCATAATCCCCTCTGACTTGGGGTATTCTCTGACAATGGTATCTATGGAAGGGTGACGTTTACTCCTTTCAGAGTTGGCGCATCCGTGGCAGGATCAAGTTGGTCCAAGGACACTTGATCAAGCGTTTGACAGGCATTGGGCTTTGATTGATTGAGGGGCTCATCTTTTGCCGCCGCTTTAGCTTGAGCTCAGGTTACTACTTTTACTCCTCCAACTGGCTGCTGATATAAAATTCTGTCATTGTACTGAGGAACTTTCACAGGATATACTACTATTGATTTGGTGACATGTTGAGTGGGTATCATGGAGGTAGAGAGTCCCATCTCTACTCTGCTCCATCTTTTTCCTGGTAGTATTGGTCTTGTTGTACATAATTTACTTGGCGATTGCGACAGAATTTTGCCAAATGACCAGGGCGACCGCATTTGTAGCAGTTGACCCCATAGGAACCACATCCTGAGTTATCATAAGCAGGTCCAGATTGGAAGGGTTGGGGTCGCTCAGTATACCCAGTTTCAGGTCAGAACGCCAATTGTTGATGGTTTGCGTAATTGGGTCCAGGTCAATAACCATGTTGCTGGCAGTTGTCATGGCAAGCCCATTGACACTGATTGAACTGTTGATTATAATTTGGTCGAGGATGAGGTGCAGAGTTATAGTAATGCCAAGGATTGCTAAATGAAGCTGGAGGAGAATGATAGTATTCTCCAGAATAAGAAGGTGCCATGGCAGTGGTAGTCTTGCAATCCAAATTTAGCGGTGGAAAAGTTAGGAGATACCCGCCATAAAAAACTGTTCAATCTTAAGCAGAGGTATGTCATTGTCCAAAAGTGGTGAAATAACGCTAGAAAGTTCATGATATGGCTTCACCGCGGTGGACATGGCAATGCACACGTCAGCTTCCGCTAAGTACCCAGCTCCAATCAGCACATGGGCTTCTGTTGTGAATTGATTAGCAAACTCAATACAAGTCTTTTTGACAGAATCCGATGGTCAAGAATTTTGCTTTCCACTGTGACATTTTTGAGTTTCCTCCAAACAAATAGAGTATGGTGTCTTTTACATCTTTATAAGAGACAGAACTACTGGGGAGGTAACAGTTGACCTGATTGGCGCTTCCCACATCAAGAGCAGATATTAGCAATTTAGCCTTCCATTTATTGGAGGCTCCTTCCATGGCAAACTCAAACCGTACAAAGAACCCATGGATGTTCCCATTATGATCAAATGAGGGTATCATTTTGACATTAATTTCCTACTCTTTTTTCGCAGTTATTAGGCCCGCACTGAGTAATGGAACGAGACCAAAAGTGGAGTCTCAATGAGGAGTGTGATTAGTGGAAGCTGGGATATCCATTGCTTCCAAGGTTGCATGACCGTCGGTGATAGGTGGTACAGCCATTACTGGGGGTAAGTGATGTTCTGACTCATATGAATATCTGGTGCTATTATTGGTAGTGTCATAGCTTTGACCAGCGTTGTCTTCTCCTATGTAGGATGCATCTTCTTGATAGTCATCTTCCTCCCAGCGAGATGACTGAGAAGGAGTAGAGAATCTTTGTTCTGCATATTGCAGCCACTGGGTGGTATCATTTAGTAGTTCAGCAAGTTCTTTGTTTTGTAGTCCCATGATTCGCATTTGACTAAATGTACTATCAAGCTGTTGCATGAATGCGTTATGTTCTTGAAGGAGTTCATCTTGGTTTCTGAGTACTGCGTTCAAGGTAACTTTGAGTTCCTTATATCCAGCTGTTATGGGGTTCCAGGAAGACTCCCCAATGACACAGCCTGAATAAGGCATGGTTGGCGATTGGGGTTCTGGAGTGTTGGGTGGTTGGTCAATGGGCCCCCTGTAGTAAACACCACTATTATATTTTTGGACGGTATCACTAGGATCCGCCAGGCTATTCACAAAGGTTGAGCCCTCTGAACAACGGACGGGCAATGTGAAGATTGTTGGTCCTTTGGACGCACTTGAAAATATACTTAAAAATAGGAGCAATTACACCAACCAGTACTTTTTATTTATTTTATAAATACAGCTACGTTTTCCTGTCCGCTTGTCTTTTTCTCAATCAAACCTACCTCTCTCAATCACCAATTTCGCTTATATACATCAGCTGCAGGTGATACTATTTCTTATTGCTTGGGTTATTATATTCCACCAATTTTTCTCAAATTATGGCTTATTATTCTTAATCTGCTATCACCCTATTTGTAGGCGATTTATTTCATATTCATTAAACATCAACATCGCCTTATCACCTTATTTAGAGGTGATCCAATAAACTCATCATATCCAATAAGACTTGTTATATCCCAATATCGCCTCAACTCAAGGCAATTGAATATTTGTAACTGATACTGTGTTCAGCGATTTCCACTCAGCTGTCCCAAGACTATCGTCCAATCATATCAAAATCGTGACAGGGGGATAAATAATTTAAACTTTTTTTGTAGAATTCATAGGGAATCCTGTCTAGAACTGAGCTCTTCCTGTTCAGTGCATCACAAATGACATACCAAAGTTTTTCATGGGTTATCATGTAAATGAGCTCTGGATAACAGGAAACGGTGCAGATGTGTGCGCTGGCGAGAAATACCATGATTTTGGTAGTATTGACTGGGGCAGCCCTGTAAAACTTGGAGTAATAGTTTTGAACTTCAGTGACTACTTCAGACGGCGTTTCCACAATGAAATTGTTTGGGCGCTTCACCTTTGTGCAGGCCAAGTTTTAACATGCGGTTAAAAATTGGAGGAAAAAGTGGGCGGAGCATTTTTCGCCCATGGTGATAATCTTTGCTTTATACTGAACACAAATGAGCTAGTTTGTATTGTCCAATCAGCGCATTAAGATGGGCAGATACTTTAACCCATTTATGACCTCAAGCAGGGATGTACCCTGCCCTGGGGACATTATTCTCCAGGTGGTCCACCTCCTCCAGGGTGCATTTGATGACTGCTGAGGCAGCCTGAGAGCACCGCATCAAGATGTAGCATTCTTGGTAGGTTGTGGCCACTTTGAAAGTTGACTAAGTTGACAGTGGATCAGCACAGGATGGAGTTGCAAACTCCTGAGTCAAAGTGGCGGTGTCCATACAACTTAAAAATGTGGGTGACATTAGTTTGGAAGTTCGAAGTTTGCTCCACTTAGGCGCCTGGGATTCCAGGCTTGACAGAGTAAATGACACCAAGACCATCCTGTGGTATTAGAAGTCTATTTTCTTCATAGTGAAACGCAAGATCTGGGGGAAAAGAATCAGTGGGGCAAGAATGAAGTCTATGTGGGACACAGACATCAGCTGCCAGTTGTGCACATGGGGACGTGATATGTTGGGTAGTAATGGAGCGTGCTTGGGAAGGGTAACAAAAAGGCCTAAGGTGGCTTTCATAACACAAAGTTTGACATACCCCTGCGGTGGGGCTAGTGTGGAAGGCCAGCAGTCGTTGGATGATTTGGCTAGCAGTTCAGGTCTCCAACCACAAAGGAATTGGGGGAGGGGAAGAGAATCCATGGCTGAGAGGAATTCTCATTGAGCCCTCACAAAGGTTGGGGAGTAAATGATAACTATTGCGTGCACTTCATCATCCCATGAAAAGGATATGACCAGCACATGACCCTCGAAATATGTATGTTTTTATAAAATTTTTAAACTAAGGTTGCTCATATAAGCACCTTATAGTGCAGCAACCAAAAAGATGAGAGGATGAGCATGGTTTCCCATATTCCCTTAGCACCATGTGGACTGTGAGAATCCTGAATCAGCAGGATGTCCACAGGTAAATTGTTTTTTAAAACTCAGTTTTATAGCCTGGGTTGGTGAGGCCTTGAGTCCAGCTACGTTCAACGTCCTTATTGTGAAGGAGACCCCCATCACACCTTAGGTGCAATGGGAAGGGCCACTTGCTCTTCCTGCGCAGCCTTTTCAGCACGCTCCTTGATGGCAGCACGTGTGCTTTGTGCCAATGAGTAGGTGTCCTTAAGAGCGAACCCTTTACTTTTGAATGTTTATCAGAATTTGGTTCTACTTTGACTGACTTTTGCATTGAGGTGCTCCTTCAGTGCACCATCAAAGGCTGACAAAATTTTGGGGGAGGTTGGGTTAGAGTCAGTTTCAATTGGTGCACAGTAAACTTGCACAGGTGAACATGACCCAAACAGCTGGTCCTCAGGTTGTTGGGCCCAATCTGATTGGTGAGCGAAATCTCAAGCCTCTTTGGCTGAGAATGACTCAATTTCTGCCTGGGTCTGGGCAGGTGGGATCATGGACGCTGCTATAGCCGCTGCCTTATGGGCCTGTTTGGCCTTCTTGCGCTTCTGAGGGAACATAGGTTTAACCTGAATATAACACTCCTGCGCACCACATGAAAGGCAGTATTGGTGTCAATAATGAGCTCCTAATGTGATTTGGCGCTTCCCATTGCATCTGGGAGAATTTCATATTTTTTGATGCCCTCTCTTGAAGGACAGGTGTGTGCTTTATGGCCAAAAGCATGACATATATGCAGATAGGGGGCATGCTATTCACTGTAATGCAGAATGGATGGGAGTCCTGTCCATTAAGATTAATAACATCGGTGTATGAAATATTAGTTAAGTCTTCTGAAATCACTGTGGATGTGGTAATGACCGCATTTCTTTGCCTGTGCTAAGCTCCAGCATGAGCAGGAATTTTTGCATCTTGAAAGAGTGCAAAACCACATAATTTTTAATCCCATTTGAGAGATGCTCTCTAGGACTGTATGTTTCACCCTTTGTGGAGAGGAAACCAAAAGTTACAAAAGTTTAGTCTGATTTGGTCCAACGCATGCGCTTCATTTTTACCGCCCATTATCCATCCAGGAGATCATCATTTACGTGCACTTGTGCAGTGGCATTCTTTGCTTGCACAGTTTTAAACCCAAGGTCCAACCAACCCAAGGTCACAGAATTCATTACAACATACATGACGGCTTGAAATTGTATGTGCTCATTATTACAGAACTTCTCCCACAGTACCATTAAATTTATATCAAGTAAACTCAAATACCATGCTCCACTGATGATAGGTCTGATAGTGTGGAGATTTTGTACTAATTACAATTTGCTTGCCATGCTACAATTTCCAGCAAGATACTCACCATGTTTTTTTCTTGGCCACTGGTGTTGCCAAAATTTTTTTAAACTTTGGAAGGTGAAAAAACCAACCCTGTGCCTCTCACCATGCTTGCCCAACCTATACTAGGCGTTGGGTGCACACTCATCTCCCTATGTGGATTATAAAACTTACTAGTCCTGAATAAAATTTAGTTGCAATTAGTGATTGCAACAGGAAAGAAAAGTTTTTTTACTTTAGCTAATTTTACTGAGAATATTCCTTTACTAAGGCAATAATAAACACTATAAAATTAATTAACATGAGAGATTTAAGTCAAGCGTAATTTAACTACAAATAATTGTGGATATCTATAATCAAAAGTGGGTATTCTCTTGGCAGGGATACACACTTGGGAGTAGCAAGATTTTCCACATATCTCAAGTTAGCTTTGACTTGAGTTCATTAAGTAATTAGCATAAAAAGGGCTAGGATTTGACATCCCTGACTCTTATATTGATGAAGGAAATTTTACTAAATAGATAGAGGGGTATAATAGATAAAATAAAGCTAGGTTAAGGGAAACAAGGTAAAATAAATCCTTGGTTCCTACTGGATAGTAAAGCACTGAATGGTGGTTTATCTTAAATTCAATTGATAAGTCATTTCAGCATTATAAACTGTTATATTCCATTTAAATTACTATCAATAATAATTTTGGGCCTTAGGCCCATTAAAGAATTGATTAATAGATAAATAAAAATAAATATAGGCTGAGATTGCCAAAAGAAACATTTAGTAAAAAGCCCAAGGTTGAGTCTTCACACTCAATAGTGCAAATCCTGCCAATCCTATAAATATTAAAAACTTTAAACTAAAGAAAAGTATTATATATCTTCCCCTAACAAATATATATTTATTTTACACTTTACATATTTATAATGTTAATTAATGTAATCCAGGATAGTTGCCATCAATTGGGCACTGCAGAAGCAAAAGTGCCTCGCTATCAACTCTCTGCAGCCATTCCACTCTTCAGTGCCATCTCAAGAACTTCAAGACTTCCTTTCCCTATTGCTCCATGCACCTAGATAATTGAAGGTCTGGCTTTCTCAATGTGAATAAGCCAAAACATGGTGCTCACTACAGGGGGCCTCAACTTGTAATAGTAAAAAATTATATATATGAACTATGGAAGATAACTCTAGCAACAAATCCCCTCCCCTAAATGGGGAAGGATCATTACCCAATGGATTAGTTCTTCTTTTTAAGGTACAACTTTTACATCCTGAGAGCCTGGAATTCTGGGATACCTTTGAAGTCAATCTAACCACGCCATATTGTAGTCAGATATATTTCCAAGCTGAAAACATAGCCAGTTTGAATATTGACTGTATTAATTATTGAGGTTAAAAATTATTTATATTGAACTGAATGTCTTCATTTCGCGCCATTGGAATCCTGGCTTGGCAAAAAGCTAGCAGGTGTTATTTTCATATAATCTAATAATACTTAGATGCAGGATATAAAAACTTGTTATAGCTGTATAATTTATATAATTAGGATATTATATACCACAGAAAGATTTATTTTTTCTAATATTTTTATCTAGTCGTATAAATCTTAGAAGCAAAAAAATAGAAACTTAAAATAAATTAATGCTTTTTAGTGTTTATGCTATTTTGAGGTTAATAGTGAACATTATGGGTATTCAGATTAGGCAGGGGAGGTCTGATTTAGCTTGATAAAGCTTAGATTTTAGATATAAGGTCAACTTATGGAATAACACAATTATGGGTAAGCAATATTAATGTAATCCCGCCAATCAGCCATCTTGCACATGTGAGTAGTGCAGCTGATTCCCATATCTCCCAGTGGCGATTGGTGATAATATATTTGCATGCCCTGAACCCCTTCAATCCTATAGAAGGAGGTTGTTTTACCTTAGGAAGTTATACTTATTTCAAGATGGCAGGAGGATGGACTTCAGGGTCAGTCTGCCAATCTTGCTGGGAGTTTAAACAACCTCCTCATCTCAATATAATCTATATAGTAGAATAGAGTTAGAAAGACCATTACTCCAATTAATAAGATTCCACTGAGAACTGGCCACAGATTTTAGATTAAAATTTGAAAGATTTAACACTGAAACAAACTTAACTAGTTAAACTTCCAATTGTCTGACACACCAAAATTATTTTTTAGTACTAGATGGTCCCAAAACACACCAAAATTATTAATTTCTGACACTTATAAAAAGCCAATTGATTTATTTAATCCAAGGGTTCAACTTTTAATATTCCGGCGTATTAAATAACGTCAGGCTTGATGCGAACTAATTTATTTTATTGATTTACATCAACTTTTGTTGTTAAATCTGATCCACCTTCAATTTAATCAAAAATTAGACATTTCAATTTATCAGATATTTCCAGAGTATTGAGGTTGATTCCTAATAGCTTTTATATATTTATCTTACCAGCAATTTTTACCATGGATAAAGCAACAGTTGAGTTTCTGGCGGGCAACGTCAAAGTCAGTTGGTTAATAATTGACTTGGTTAATTGTGAGAAAATTATTATTATTGTACTAAAAACTAGATTTTTGCACCTATTTAATTAATTTTTATTTAACCGAGGCAAGCCGACCAGGGGACAGGCATTACCGAAAGAAAGAAACGACATGAAACCTGAACAGGGTCAACTCCGAAGAAAGCTTTTCCACCTCCGGATCGGGACTCAAATTTTTCTGGTTACGTCATGGGTAAGGTTTACATGTTATTAGACCTACTAACCGCCAATAGCTTCCTTTGGCTAGCACCCCGATCGATGTGCGAAGGGCGGGAATCGAACCCGCAACCTTCAGGTTGGTAGCCGTACGCCCCTACCGACTCGCCTTCCACCCCCTTGCACCTATTTAATTAAGATAAGATAATTTTAAGTTAGTCAATTGTCATTAGAATATTAAGCCTATAAAAAAACTAGGGATTCACAGCCTAACAATTCTAATTAATAGTATTCAAATAAATGGTCCATTATTGGAGCATTTCAGTATAAGTTTAAATTAGATTTTAATGTTAATCCGTTGACAATAAAATGAATTTCTAGTATTGATATATAATTGTTTTGGCACTATGTTACCTTTGTTCAGAGAATTGATGGTTTACCTTTTGAAGATGCATCAGGGGGATTCTGTCTTAGAATAATTATCAGAAAGTCATTGACCACAAGGTGGAGCTGGGTGTACAGCAAGAAGCCTCACATGGGGAGAAGAACCTCAAAAACTTTCCCACAAGCCACTGATTAAGTGGTAATTCTAGGAGAGTCATCAAGGCTAAGATGCAGTTAGCATCAGAAGTAAGTCCATTTAAACTTGTATTGTGATATAGTAAAAAGGCAATTTTGGTAGCTTGTAAATATAAGATCAATACATTTGATACTTTTTGTTTATCTTATGTTAAAGATTTTACATTATTGATCAGGAAGATCATAGGGGAGGAAACCACAGTTCAAGTAAATGACAGAAGAATACAGCCTCAAGTCTTACATCTAAGGAGCTTATAATTAAAGATATACCATCTGCTAGTTTAGGGTCCTTATACAATAGGCGTTTATAACCAAATCCATATTTCAGCACAAAGCACAAACTATTTATAGAGTTGAAAACTTTAACAGCCAGAACTATAAAAAATCTTAGATTGTCTATTCTATCAAAATTCAATCCAGTCATTTACCATCTACTGCTGTCCCCCCTTTTATAATGAGACTCTAAAGGTCATATACCTTTGGAAAGCATTGATCTGGTCAGTGGGGCAGAACCCTACCTATTCTAGTTCATACATCTAGCCCTCCATCATCTCCTCCAACTATTGTTGGGTACACCATCATGAGATGCTATGTCAGCTAGGATTGATTCAGGGCTCAATTCCAATATGCTCAAATTTTTATGAGGCCGCTTCCACTTATGTTGGGATAGTTGGGAAGCAAACAAAGATAACTGTCAACTCATCAATCATTTTTGGTATCAGATCACCTTGCTGGACTCTGAAATTTATGGTTACGTGGTTAATTGCCTCACCCAATGACTATAAGGTGAGATATCTGAGTTATGTGAGTATATATAGCACAATGTGACAGAATCTGAAACCCAAACCCAGGCTTTGGAATTTGCACTATGCAACAGTTAAATTAAGTAAAAGTATTTCTGGACCAGTTTCAGTGCAAAAATGCACTATAACTTGAGGACCTGATGGGCCACAGGATCCACTGAATCTGATGGTCCTAAAGGAACTCAAGGCTTCAAAGGTCTAAGAGATCTGTAAGGGGTGGAAAGACAAGCAGGTTCCAGAGGGCCACCTGCACCCCTGGTTTAAACGCCACCCACCAAAGGTTCAGAGGATCCCATTCAAAGGGAAATTCTTAAATATATGGAAACCTTTTAGAAACAAATCAGGAAAGCTCACATGGATATGGAGTTCTCCTTGATGGTAGCCTGATCAATTCTGCCGTTACCTTAGCCATTTTAGACTACAAAGGGGGATTGTGAAAAATTCTGAGATTTACCAATAGGCATTTTGGAGAGATGGAACAAAAATATGCTACCTAGAGGCTTAGGTCTTCCATTGTGAGCCTAAGAATTTAAGCCTAAAACCCAAATGAACCAGAAAGATAATTCCAGTTATGTCAATTGTTTTGGTACAAACTATAGGATGACTTGGAAAAGATGCAAAGACAAATAGAGAAACAAGTTCCACAAGGATAACCCAAGTTAATGTCCATTAAAATTAGCCATATTATTGAGACTAGCATCTGTAACGCAAGGTCCCTTCATGCATCATGTGCACAGGTTATTTTTGTATGTCCTACTTTTATAACAATTCATAGTGCAACTATGCAGTAGCTCACAAATCTTAATTATAAGTAAAGATATGCTAAAGATCTAAATGAATATATGACAAGTTTGAAAAATATAAAAAAATCCTTTAATTATAATAAGCAAATAATATCCATAGTCCTTTCACTTTATTTAAGATTCAAAAAAGCTCTTGTTATATATATCATCATCTATTGTAAAATGCAATTATGGGAGGGAGTTTATTTGCCAAAGATGGTTTTAATGGGATGTCATGGGGTTGACTACAATGCAACCCATTTTAAGGCAAAATCTATTAATGTAGTTGGGTTCATTTTATGACTTTAATTTATAAACAAATAATCAAGTCAACAATTGCCCAAAAATCCCCCATCTTAACTTCATTTACTACTCAATCTTTGATGGGATGGAAATCTATTTTTTGATAAGGTCAGTAAATTTTGCTTGAACGAGATTGACTATTCTCCCATCATCTAAGCTTTAAATAGTGTATGCTTTGTCAAGGATATGGTCTAGTACAACTTAAGGCCCTTTCCATAAAATAGTTGACTTATGCGTCCTACCACATATATAATTATCTCATTAAATGGCTTGATAGCCTAGTTCAAAGCTCACCACTGTGAACCTATGGAAGCCACCCCTCTCTTTCTGATTATTTTCCTAGTCAGAGTTGCCCCATAGGCTTTGTTCTGAATCTTGTTTAGGCTTTTATCAGCTTTTAAAACACTTCAATGGTCAAACCATATCCTCATTGGTAATGATGGAATGTAATAAAGGTGATAGCACAGGTTATCAACTGTACAAAAGCTGGAGAGGCGAACATCTCATACTGCTGTGGTAACTGATATGTAAGCAAAAACAGTTAAGCCAAATATAGGCCATTGAGACAGGAAATTGATGGCAAAAATTTGAAGACCTTGTACTAAGGTATGGTTGGTATGCCTACCATACTATTGGTCTCAAGAAGATACAAGGCGGTAAGGACTTCGCGGATTCTCATTAGCTCATTCTGCTTATGAATAACTTAAGATGTGAAATTAGTTGCATTGTCCATGAGGATAACTTGTAGACAACCATGCCCGTTTATTACCTGTTCCATTATAAATTGTGCAGTTGATATTTCTACAAGATCCCTTGTGGCTTAAGCTTTGATACACTTAGTAAGATGGTTGATTGCTAAAATGATTTATTTTAAGTTGAGAATTCTAGTTGGGAAGGGTTTATAAATATCTAAAGACATTGTATTCCAAGCTCAATTAGTATTGATTAACCTTTAGGTTGTTGTAGGCTTATAGGTCTGATGATCTTGAAACTTGTGACATTTCATTAACACATCCTGAATGTCAATTAGTAATAATTACCAATAACATCCTTGTGCATTAACTTTAAGATTTTTAAGTAGACCTCCAAGTCCATCTGCGAAATTAGCTTGCATGATTTTTTTGGATGAGTTAAAAAGGGGTGGTATAGTATTTTTCATTACCAAAATTTGATACAATTGTCTGTTCCAAATCACAGTGTCTTTCATTATCCAATCTAAGGTGCAGCTAAGAGCAGGCTTTCATTGGAATAATTATTATTTTTTTTTTTTTGGAAAATTTTGATCCACAAAGGGAGCTAGTGCTGTTACAACAGGTAGCTGCAAAAATCTAATGGCAATATGATGGTTTATATAAACAATGTACTATCTGTTAGTCATAGACCTGTAATTCAAGGCCATCATTCTAAATGACCTTTGGGTTCCTTTAGATTATATAGACATTCTTAGCTTTGCGTTCTCTTGGAAACAATCTGAGGGTACATAACTGCTAATCAGTTGTTCCAGCAGGTCAACTTGATTGAAACTTAACTTTTTTTAGAGGTTCAGAGGTTCCTAGCAATTATTGTTAGGCTAAATATATTTCAGTGCTAGGAATCAGACTTTAATATAAAAATTGATATAGATTGTAAAAAGTATTTTATCAAGGAAAAGAATAGTACTTTAAGTGCCAAGGGAAAATCAGGAATGTGATGAATGATAGGCGAATACAGCATATCAGGGTGGAGAAGCTTCATTATTGCAGGAGGCAATGCACAGTCCAGATTTAGAGTGGAAGTAGATCATGATTCCTTTACAAAGGATTGACTGGGATCAGATAATGGTAACACAGTTAAGTGACAGTTAACTGGTTTTCATTATCTGATATTAATAATCTTAGGTGATAAAGCATAAAATGAGACGTAAGGTGGTTAATGGGGTGAGTAAAGGAGTTAAACACTGAATACATCATCACCTAATATCAGGACTAATAGTGACTCAACTCATGTATTCTTCCATATCTCATCAGCCAATGGAGTACTAATGAGCAATTTATAAAGATTTGTTAGGTCGTAAAATCAGCGTTATTATGGGAAATTTCTTTTTGCTTGAAAAATTAATAGTATTAGTGATTTTGGGCATTAGGCCTAATAAGACTCTAGTAGATAAATTATTATAGTAACATTGGGCTTTAACCCTGATTAAATATTAAATAGTAGTTTAAATTAACGTTGATAGTAATAATAGTAAAGTCAACATCAACTAAAGTAATTATATTGTAACTTTAAAGCTAAGGCTTCACCTAAATTAAGGCAAATTCTGACAGTTAGCACAAGAAAATATTGTTTATGATAAAGCATGAACTTGGTATCATGTAAAATATTCTCAATATTATTACCAGCGTTTATTGCAACAGCTAGTGACATATTTCCAGTAATTAACCGCCCTTCTAAAGCCAAGTCCAATAAGCCCTTGGGGAAGAGACCAGAACCCCTAAGGGTCACCAATGACCTATCTAAGGTCATTGACAAAAATGGGTTTTGGCTTTGCCAGTCAGGGCTGAAAAAAAGGCTTATTTAAAGCAAAAGCCCAGGAGGGAATTGAACTCAAGATCCTGAAATTTATAAGATATGAGGTTACAAAATCTGGCCATATTTGAAAATTTTTAATTTTATTTGAAAAACGACGCTTTTGTAGCTCATATCAGATTCCAACAACCACTGGAATCTTTGTGAAGCGACCCCTATAAATTAAGTTCCAAGATGAGAAAGGCTTTGCTTTTCTCAGATACAAAGATCATTTTAATAAAATTTAGGATTTTGGGCACATTTCCTTTATTTGGGTTTTTCCAAAAAATACAACTCTGAAAAGTTCTGCAATGGCTGGAGTCCGTTTTCCGCTCTGGTTTGCCCCTACTGTTGTACCTGAGTCCTCCACCTACTCCACCACCTATTCCGCCATTCCACCTCCTCCTATTTTGCTGCCTTTTTCCCTAGATTTTTCGCCACCTTTCCCAGCTCCCAGGGCCTCTTGTCCCTGATGGTTGTGGCCAGTTTGGTGTTCTTTTTATACCACAGATCTATTTGGAAACACAATACTGACCGTTTAGGATATGCCTTCATTTTGTTGGGTCACTTAGCCTTGTTGTGTCACCTTTGGCCTGTGTCTTTCCCTCCAGAGACCTCCTTCGCTCCAGTTTCCTTGACATTCTCTGAGAAAAGCCTAGAAATTTTTGTGAGTTTCTTCTACCGTTGGGTGGCTAGAGTTAGCCCAATCTTCTCAGAGTTGTCAACCCTTGAAGCGGACCACTGGGCTGGTACTTTTGTATCACTTCTGGCCTTGGTTGTTACTTTCCTCAAATGGTGTGCTGAGGGTGTTGCATGGCTCCCCTCACTCAAGACGCTCTTAAAGTGTGCAGTATCTGCCACTAATGGTCTCACTCTCCACTTTTCACGTGATTCCAAATTTAAAAATGAGATCTTCAACGCGTTTTCCAGCCTTAGGGCCCACCAGAAGTCTCAAGGCAAGGACTTAGCTGACGTCCTCCTCCTCCAGCTGCTGCTCCATGAAATTTCAGAGTAATCTCACCAATAGTTACTCTCCATGGGTGAGAATAATAGATCTTTCCTGGAATCTCTCCCAGCGTTGGAAACCTTTTTCAAGCCCTGTGAGTATCCCCTGCTACTTTTGAAGACTATAACTCTTTTGTACACTTATCCCAAGGAGACCTCACTACAGCTTAATACTTGCGCCTGTTTCAAGAGCAAGCATCAAGGTTGGAATCTCTTGAACAGTTGAAAAATGGCCCTTCTCCTCAAGTCCCTAGATAATAATGGTGCTTCCCTTAGCATATGGGATAACCCACCCCCTCCTTATCTGGGACATGCTCAATCCTTGCATCCCTGTTGTCTATCAGCCTCTGTGCCACTAAGCCTAATTATACCGCTGAACTACAGATCCTAGAACTTGATGACTCCATCACTGTGGGGCACCAGCATGTTTCCAATCCAGTGGTGACATATCCAGCTGAGACACTGGCCATTATGGACACTTCCAATCAGATTCTAGAAGGCCCTACTTCCATACTCTCCCAGTACTGCTTGGAACCAGCAGTGAGCTCGTTATAAGGTGAGACTGAAACCTCTGTCATAGGTGGGAGCCTCTCACCACTGGCCCTGTTTAAGTCCTGGGGAACGTCCTCTGGCTGTTAATTGGGCCATCTTCCCATTCCCAAGTAAGAAGACACCAAAGAGGATGGCGATACCCCTCTTTATCAGGGCAATCTCGCTCATGTAGTAGATGAGCAATGGGTAACAGCCCTTCCACTTCAAATCCCACCCCCAGTACCCATGCTCACCTTGGTAGAACTGTTACAGGGAATTAACGAAATTTTTGCTGAAATTGGCAAATTGAAATCAGCCGGATCAAATTCAAGTGGCAACCTGGATGATGGCCAAAACTTAAATGGTTGATTAGGCATGAAGACTGAGGTATCAGCTGGACTGCCCAATGGCTCCAATTCAATCAATAATCTGATAGAGTTAACATCAGGCGCCATCAATGAGGGTTTGAAGCCCTCTGTTGATAATTTGGGCGTTGCGCCCAATGCAATGCCATTGAATGAACAAATGGTCCAGCGACTGAGTGTGGGTGGGTTGGGCGTCCTGAACCCGTTCCAAACCAAATGGACCCACCCCTATGTGGGGTGGCCTTGGGGGATTCCCATCACTTGTTGGGCTAAACGCCATCACGCCAACCGTTGGAAACATAACTGAGTTCCAATTAAGATGTTTGAGGTCGAACTGATAGCAACTCAGCCCACCGCCAAATTTTGCTATGTCAGTTCTCAAGTAACAAAACCCCCTATTCCTGAACAGTTTGCTGGTTAGGTCAAAATTGCAGGACCCACTCCCAGCTTTGTCACTACCCCAATTGACCACTATTTAATCAGTTGCATCACACTGAGAAAATTGTTGGCCAATTTTCTTTCCTAAATTCCTATTAAAAATGCCTTTCCCAAAGATTAATTTTTATATGTTAATAATTAAGCCACCTTATCCACCGACGTTCTTGTACCCCTCAGGGTTAATGGCCGTGTGCATCTGGTATTTTATTTTGTGCCTTTATGAAATTCTGGCTCACCAGCAGATATTGGTGAAAACCCTTTCTGGTTCCATATTCGTCATATCAGCAGCAGTGCCCCAGGCATTCTGGTTTGCTGTTTGGATGCTCTGGCACCCAGGCTGGCAGGCCAGTCTAGTTCTCACTTGATGTTTGCCTGACACCCTGCACCTTTGCGCTCCATGGAGTACCCCTCACTTTTGTCCTCAAAAGTAGAGGGGGTTAATAAGTCTAACCTATCTGATTCAGAGCATTCTCTTCCTCCAAGGTATGGACCTGCCGTTGACATTTTAGAACCTATTCCCTCTGCCCAACCTGTCATCCCAGTTGGCCCAGTTGAACAACTCTTTCCTATCACTCCAGAGTCACCTCTTGTGGCGGACTCCATCCATAAATAAGTAGAGATCCATGAGAGGATGATTGAAGAAGAGATAGCCATAGCTGACCCCACCAAAATCTTCGCTGTCATGACTGGTGTAGTCTCATGTAATAAAAATCTTCCTCCCGCTGAACATAGAGCATTAAGCTACCCCACACCATTTAAGTCCCGTGGACAACTTTATGGCAATGTGAGGGCATACAGGAAAATTTTTTAGGGGATACTCCACATTAACGCCGCCCTCTGGGCTTGGAGCCATCCTGTCATCCCTTGGCTCTGAGGAAAATAAACCCTTCTCTGCTTACTTCTTGTTCATGGCTACCTTTTCTTCTTCAGGAAAGAGCTTTCAAGCACTCACTTTGGTGGACATTGGTGCAACCAAATACTTTATCCGCCAAGAGTTGGCAGAGGCCCTGGAGCTACCCCTGGGAGTTGGTCAGTTTGTAAAGGGTGGTGCATCTCAAACCATTCCAAGTTACTGTGTGTTAACACCTGTCCCTTTTATTGCAGGTGATGGTTACTTTGTTGAAAGCTTATCCTCGATAAAGAACCTCCTATACCCTGTCAATTTAGGGGTTATCTGATGCGCCGATTTGACATTGCCACTAACCTCCTAGACTCTACTATGCATGCACAATTTCCTGGTGGAGTCACGGTTACCATCCCTTGCTTAGATGGGAGCGCCACAGTGCTCCCCAAAAGGTGGGGCCCCTCTCCTAAGGTGGGCCTAGCCTCTATTCAACCTACTGATACCCTGATCCAACACTTACTCTTCCATAATGCATCTGTGGATATGCTGATCTGTTTGATCCCACAAAGGCCCACCCACTCCTCAAGCACACCAAGTTTGACTTTGAGTTTAAGTTGACTGTGGATCTCATCAAGATATCCTCCCCAATTTACTCCTTGTCCCTGAGGGAGGAGGCTGCCTTGGATGCTTGGGTAGACAACATTCTCTAAGGGTCAAATATTTAAGAAATCCTCACCTGTGTGCTCCCCCCTCCTGATTGTAAAGAAGTCTGATGGTTTACTTCGTCCCTGCGTTGATTATGGCAATCTGAATAAAGTAACAGTGCCTGACCTCCATCCGCTCCCTTTGGAGCAACAGATTTCCCACTACTTGGAGAAGGCTAGGGTGTTCAGAAAGCTTGACTGTCTCAACGCTTTCAACCAGATCCAAATTAAAGAAGGCCAGGTGTGGTTGACCGCTTTTCACACTTGGAAAGGTATCTATCAGTTCAGGGTTATGCCGTTTGGTTTAAAGAACGCTCCCTCCTGCTTTCAGAGGCTCATTGATGCTGTCTTTGGAGACCTTATGGGTACATGCGCGATTGCATACATGGACGACATACTGGTTGTTTCCCTAGATGCAGAATCTCATGCCCGCCACCTTGTGTCTGCCATGAAGAGACTTTCACAGGCAAACCTTACAATTAAGGCTGAAAGTGTGAGTTCTTCTAACCCAAGGTCGAGTCCTTAGGAAACATTATCTTCTCTCATAGTCACATGATCGCCCCATATAAGGAAGCAGCTATCCGTGATTGGGTTACCCCCTCATCTCTCACAGAATTACGCAGCTTCCTTTGAACATGTAACTTTTTCAAGAAGTTCACCCCCCAGATCTCAGAAGTTGCCGCCCCTCACTACACCGCTTCAGGGAAGAAGATTTTTAGCTGGACCAATGAATGCAACGCTGCATTCCACGCCGTCAAGTCCATACTATTGTCCAGCCCAGTGTTGGTGCATGCAGACCCCAGCCACCCCTTCATTGTAACCACTGATGCTTCCAACTTTGCAGTGGGAGCTGCTCTGCTACAAGAGAGAAAGGATGGAGTGGAACGGTCCTGTTGCTTACTTTTCTAAGAAAATGACCCAGGCGCAGCACAACTATGCAATATACGATAAAAACTCCTTGCAGTTGTGGAGGCAGTACAACACTGGCGCCACCATTTGCATGGGTCTAAGTGGCCATTTACTGTCCGTACTGACCACAAGGCATTGATGTACTACCGCGCCCCCAAAAGCTATCCCCTCGCCAGTCCTGGTGGTTAGAAATCCTGTCAGTGTTTGACTTCAAATATGACTTCACTAAGGGCACTAAGAACATGTTACCTGATGCTCTATCCTAAAACCCTGCCCTAGCACCTGACCTAGAGCTATTTGATTCCCACAATACCCATGTGTTAATTAAGCCGGAACAGATGAAGGAGAGCTCACTATCCAACCCCCGCTCTTCTTATGATGGAACCTTTGGAAGGTGACTCTGACACCCCTTCCCGTGTTAGTTTGGTCCAACCTCTGTCAGCCGACTATGATAAGATTAAGCAGGCCTGCCATAGAAATGGCGAATCCCTGGACAAAGGCTACCAGTTGATAGATGGTGTCATCCTCTATCAGGGCAAGTGGTGGGTACCTCCTAGACCCCTGCGTGAGAAAGTGATCCGTGAAGCTCATGACCCTCCAACTGCTGGCCACCCTGGCAAGGACAAGACGCTTGAGTTAGTCCATCGCTCCTACAGTTGGAAAGGTATTGCCACTGATGTGGCAAAATTCACAAAGTCCTGCTTGACGTGCAACCGGTCAAAGCCAAGCTGCCTGAAGAGTGCTGGATTGCTTGTTCCCCTCCAAGCAACTGTGGGCCCTTGGACATCAGTGTCTGTCGATTTTATTGTGGAACTTCCCTTGTCCCAGGGTTATGATGCAGTAATGGTTGTGCTGGACCGTTTCACAAAAATTGCCCACTTCATCCCCTGCAACACCACCATTAATTTAGTTGAGACAGCCCGCCTCTTTGTAGATCACATCTTTTGCTTAAATGGTCTCCCCAAGAAGATTATCAGTGACTGGTGCCCACATTTCACCACTCAGTTCTAGGAAGCCCTGACTTTTTATCCTCAGCATCCGCCCCTGCCGCTCCACAGCCTTCCACCCCCAGTCAGATGGACAGACGGAGAGGGTGAACCAAGGTTTGGAGAAATTCTTGCGTAGTTATTCCAATGCTGAACAGAACAATTGGTCCTCTCACCACACACTGACGCAATTTGTTTATAATAACCTTAATCATGCCTCTACAGGCACTTCCCCCTTCTTTGCAAATTATGGTTACAACCCCAGTTTCAACCTAAGTCCGCAGATTGAGTCTAACGTCGTCACAGCCAATGAGCGCGCTAAAGAGCTCAGGGACATAAATTAGGCAGTGAAGGACCATCTCGTTGATGCTGTGAGGATCTACAAAGCATATGCTGACCTAAAGCACCGTGAAGGACTTGAGTATAAGCCTGGTGACTTGGTCGTGGTCAACGCCAAGAATCTCCACCTGAAGCAACCCTGCAGCAAGTTAGGTCCCAAGCGTGTTGGACCATTTAAGATCCTAAAGAAAGTTGGCCCATCAGCTTACCAGGTTGACTTACCCCCTCAATCAAAGTGTTCAGCACCTTACATGAATGCCTCCTGACCCCCTTCAATGGCCCCATGCCACCTCACCCAGATCCCGTGATAGTGGATGGTGAACCCCAATATGAGATTGATGCCATTTCTTGCTTCTCGCCTATCCCGGCGTCACCTGCAATACTTGGTGTCCTGGAAAGGATATGATGCGACAGAGAACAAATGGTTATCTTATTGGGACATGACCAATGCTCAGGACCTAATTTATGACTTCCACTCTATATTCCCAGATGCCGCAGGACCTGTCACCCAAACCTCTTTAACTGCCATGAAGCTACCTACTCCCCACAAGAACTTTTCTTTGGCCAATGTCCCCTCAGGTGGCATAGAACCCCGTCTAAAAACGGAGGGTGTTGTCACAGCTAGCGACATATTTCCAGGAATTAACCGCCCTTCTGAAGCCAAGTCCAATAAGCCCTTGGGGAAGAGACCAGAACCCCTAAGGGTCACCAATGACCTATCTAAGGTCATTGACAAAAAATGGGTTTTGGCTTTGCCAGTCAGGGCTGAAAAAAAGGCTTATTTAAAGCAAAAGCCCAGGAGGGAATTGAACTCAAGATCCCGAAATTCACAAGATATGAGGTTACAAAATCTGGCCAAATTTGAAAAGTTTTGATTTTGTTAAAAAATGACGATTTTGTAGCTCATATCAGATTCCAACAACCACTGGAATTTTCATGAAGCGACCCCCTATAAATTAAGTCCCAAGATGAGAAAGGCTTTGCTTTTCTCAGATTCAAAGATCATTTTAATAAAGTTTAGGATTTTTGACACATTTTCTGTATTTGAATTTTTCCAAAAAAATACAACTCTGAAAAGTTCTGCAATGGCTGGAGTCCGTTTTCCGCTCTGGTTTGCCCCTACTGTTGTACCTGAGTCCTCCACCTACTCCACCACCTATTCCGCCATTCCACCTCCTCCTATTTTGCTGCCTTTTTCCCTAGATTTTTCGCCACCTTTCTCAGCTCCCAGGGCCTCTTGTCCCTGATGGTTGTGGCCAGTTTGGTGTGCTTTTTGTACCACAGATCTATTTGGAAACATAATACTGACCGTTTAGGACATCTCTTCATTTTGTTGGGTCACTTAGCCTTGTTGTGTCACCTTTGGCCTGTTTTCCCTCCAGCAAACTCCTGCGCTCCAGTTTCCTGACATTTATGACAGCTAAGCATTCTCACTTAGTTACCGTGTAGTTGCATTCATGATTGTCCAAGACATGACTTCAGAAGGCTACCAGATGCTCCTCTATATCTCATATTTGGGAGAGCGCAGCTCTATAGCTGCGAGAGTTGCGTTGGATTGTACTATAAAAGGCTGGTCAAAGTTGGGATATTTCAGAATGGGGGATTCAGTTAAAGCTTTTTGAAGCTGATTAAAGAACTTTTTGCATTTTTAAAATGAATTGGAAAATGATTCCTCCTTAAAGTAGATGTAATAGAGGATCAGAAAGCTGTGGATATCACATTATATATCAGTGGTAGTACCCAACCATACCAATAATACTTAAATATCTCGCTTACTTTCAGGTTCTTGTATGCAGTTAATGGTATTGAGTTTTGTGTGTGTGCACGTATTCCTCAAGTTTCAATGATGTGACCTGATACTTAATTTGAGACTTAAAGGACTGGCACTTGCTAGGCTTTATTTTTAGATGAACTCAGACTACACATCTGTCAAGATTTTGTATGACTGGATGATAAGCCTGAAATAGCTACGGCAGATTGGGGAGAATCTGCCAACTATGATATTAGTTACAACTAGTTGAGCGCCTTAAGTTGAGGTGATTTTGGGTCAGATTAGGGTTATTATTGAATTGCCTATAAATAGGGCAATAAGATGATATTGAAGATTGATGAATATTGAGTGCAATCGCCTCAAACTAAGGCGATAGAGAATTGTATCCATACTCTGCCAGAACTAATGAGATACAGCGGAGATGATTACTAAGCTGAGAAAATGGTATCGTCCATAATTGCTGAGATATAAGTGAGAGGAGAAGATTTAAGAAGAGGGTTGTTAGTAGTTTAGAGAGAGCGGAACAGCGAGGATTTGCTGTATATATATTATATTAAATAAATAAAGTGTCATTCAGGGCATTAGCTCCATATATTATTATATTCTAAGTGTGTCCATAGGCGACAATCTTTATATTGTCTGTCTGATTGCTCAGTGGGCTTGACACTGTGCAAAATCCCCCAGCATATCTCAACAATTTCACCAAAGTTATAAGAGTGGTCTCACTACAGGGAGGCCATTGAACAACCACAAATATCAACCAAAAAAATTTCCAATTCGCAATAATGGTCTTCACTGAGGGGAATTATCCCAAACAGCTGCGCTGGCTGAGACCGCAGAACTTAAACTTGTTGTGGATGCTGTGCTTAAAAATCAGGAGGAACTTCTTCAGGAGCGCGATGAAGTAATGACTCAACTTGAGAATGCAGCTAGTCAGCTGCACATACTTGAACAGTAGAACAGACAGCTTGCCAATTGACTGGATGATGCTACTGAACATTTACAATGCACAGAGCAGAAGTTAACACCTACCTTTTACCTGCCTTATCCCCATTGGGAAGTTTGAACAAGGGATGCTTGAGAAGGATCTTTTTACAATGAACATGCGACCATTGTAATGGATGTCCTACCCACTGAAGAGCCCTATCCTACCCCAAGAGCAGCTGGGCCTTCTGAGCCCGCCCCTCCTTGAGATTCCAGTTATAGGGCACTGACAAATCCGTATACACTTATAAGACTTGCGTTTATTAGTTGGAGGAGGAGGTCTGCATTGAAAAAGTACTCTCATTTGACCACAATGGAAACATCCACGGGTTCTTCAAATAATTTGAATTTGTGGTGGAAGGAGCCTCCAATCAGTGGAAGGCTAAATTGCTGATATCCGCTTTGGATGTTGGAAGCGCCAACCAAGTTACCTATTATCTTCCAAGCAGTTCGTTACTTACCATGAAGTAAAGGAAACCATGTTGCAGTTGTTTGGTACTTCAAAAATTTCGCAACATAAAGCTGAGTTTCTGACCATTAAGTTCCAACGTAATGAGACCCTTACTGCATTTGTGGATCAATTTATGGCGGAAGCCCATGTGTTAATAAGAGCAGGCATTCTCGCTGAAGCCAACATGTACATTGCAATGACCTCCGCTGTGAAGCCATACCGTGAGCTTTACATTGCCATTTCTCCAATTTTGGATGATGACGTCCCCCTGCTCAAAACTGTTCATTCTTACCCCAAATATCCACTAACTTTCCGCCGCCCAATACAGAGTGGAAACACACCGCTGCTGTATCTGGACCACCTTATTTGGAGAATCCTTCCGTCCTGTCCTGATTACGCCTAGTAACCCCCAGCCTTATTATAATCACGTGACCCGCCCTCAGCCAAGTTACTCTCAGTAGGCTTAAGTTAAACTGGCCCTAATTATGCCGAATATCAACAAATATCTTACCGCTCTGGCCCTGGTTACGCCAAACGTCAACAAACTATCAGCTTGAAACTTTTTATGAGAACCAAGGATGTGGATCCTATGGGGTGTATTGTTTTGAATGTGGCCGCCCTGGTCATATTGCCTGAAGTTGCCCCAACTGGCATGTCCACTATATACATCAGGACCAATACTACCTGGGAAAATTGGAGCAAAGTAGAGATGGTACTCTCTACCTCTGCTATTCTAACACCAGACGTCCCACCTGAATCAATTGTAGTATTTCAAGCCGATGTCCCCAGTATGGTGACAGAATTTTATATTATCAGCAGGTCTGAAGAGTAAATGTTCTGACATGGGCACAAGCCCAGTCCGCAGTGGAAGAAGGACCTCAGGAGCAAACAAATCTGTACGCCTGCCAAATGTTCGACTAAGCTTCTGCAGATAAGCTAAATTCAGCAGCCAATGGCCCTTCCCTAATAGGTGTAAACGTTGCCCTCCCAGTAGAAGCTATTGCCAAAGAATACGCTAAAGTCAGTGAGGGGATTCCCAGTTTTCTTGGGATGCAAGACCACTTAAACGTCCACTTATTAAACAGTCAATATTCTTCTTATACTGAATGTACCTACTGTGACATTGTTGTAGCAAAAACACAGGTTCACGCTATAAAAGATACAGGCGCTAAATCAACATAGTTTCCGCCAAGTGGTGGCGAAGCTGACACTAAAACTTGATGTGGACTACCGTAGGGTGTATAAAACTGTGGGAGCAGAAAACATGGTCTCCTAAGGAGTGTACAGTGCAATTACATTGCAGTTTGGGTCAATCGTTATGGTAGCCTCAGCGATAGTGTTACTGAGCACTAATTATGAGTTGTTAGTTGATACTGCTTTCATGTGACATTATGAGACTGTTATTGATATGATGGAAGAGATTTTCAATATTTTGGGGCAGAAGATACCCATTTACTTTACCTCCAATAGAGTGCTAAAGGATCCAGCACTCATGGAACATATCAAATTTGCTTATAGTGATGGAGTGATTATGGTTTGCTACCATTGACTAAAAGTAAAAACCAGGATCTTCCCCAGAAGGCATATGAATATCAAGGGCTACCGCTCAGAGCTTCTGGGCTTATATCCATTCCCTCCGGACACCAAGTAATAATAAGCTCTGAGTTAGAGGTGGAAGTGCCAGTGGGCTTTATGTGGAGATCATTGAGCTTATCAGAAATTGCAGCTTGAGCTCCACGTGGAGCCAGACATTATACCAGTATAGGGAGAGATAAAGGTTTTACTAGTGAACCTACAAAACAAACCACTTTAGATACGCCAACACCAAATAGTGATGTATCTGCATCTTAATAATGTTGAGGAGGTCCTTCATATTCATGAGTTTGGTTCACTGGATGAATTTGGTCTGTCCATCAAAACACAGCTTGGCGTAATGGTGGTGGTACTGCACAAAAACTTTCGTCAGATTATTGGAAGACCATAAAAATCAGGCAATAGCTTTATTTCAAAAATATAAGGAGATCTTTGCCATCAATAACCACAATTTATGGTGGGCGCGGGGAGTAGTCCATTAAGTGGAGACTGGGGATTATCCCCATTAGATCTCAGCTGATTCACCATTATAGGGCAGTGGAGGAAGTAGTAACAGGGGGATA
The DNA here is from genome assembly GCA_022478985.1 of Massospora cicadina. Taxonomy (NCBI): domain Eukaryota; kingdom Fungi; phylum Entomophthoromycota; class Entomophthoromycetes; order Entomophthorales; family Entomophthoraceae; genus Massospora; species Massospora cicadina. The sequence continues at coordinate 254,876 of JAKSZP010003997.1, forward strand.
AGAAATTGCTTAAACAAGGGATGCTCAAACCATCAAGGAGTCCGTGGATTTCACCTGTTTTGAATGTCAAAAATAAGGATGGCACCAACAGAAAAGTAATAGACAACCAGAAGCTCAATAGAATTATCAAAAAGGACTCATACCACATGCCACAATTTGACAATTCCTTAGATTGGTTGGGAGAAGCTCATTACTTCTCTGCAATGATTTAATATCCAGTTATTGGTATATAAAGTTATCCATGATGGAACAGGAGAAATACATCATTATTGCGTCCAAGGGACTTTTAGAACTTACCTTATGCCTCATGGGCTATGTAATTCTCCGCTAAGTTTCAGCAATCCATGGACATCATTCTCAGTGACCTAAAGCTGTCATTCATCATCATGTACCTTGACAATATTAATGTCTTTTTGTGTACATTATTTGAGAGTCTTAATCACCTGGAGGAGGTCTTCCGCCAACTTGTGGAGGCCAACATCAAAATTATGCCTATAAATTTCACTTCTTTAAGGACCAACTTGAGTAACTTGGATTTATGGTGGATATTACTGGGCTGAGGCCCCAACCATCTAATGTGGAGGCTAAACAGAAAATGACCCCACCAAGCAGCAAATGTGATGTACAGGTATTGTTGATGATAGTTACTACTGAAGCTTCATCCCCAACTTTAGTTGTATAAAGGACTGCTGTTTGAGCTATTGAATAAGGATGCCCATTTGAATGGACGGAACACCGCCAATGCTCCTTCAATATTCTTTGAACGGCACTATTCAGTGCGCCCATGCTGAGCTACCTTAATTTCAATAAAGAGTTCATTGTTCAGACGGATTCAACCCTTTCCACTGTTAGGGCGGTCCTATCCCAAAAGGATAGGAAGGAGAGAAGCACCCAGTGGTGTACTGAAGTTGAAGACTTGTTTGCCACGAACATAATTACATTGTGACTGAGTGGGAGTGCTTAGTGGTAATATATGCATATAAGCAGTTTAGGGTGTATTTGCATGGAGTGAAGTTTAAAGTCATAATGTACCAACCTTCGTTACGCTGGTTGCAGAACCTCAGGGAGCCTGAAGGGCACCTATTCTGATGGGCTCTCAAACTGCAGGCTTACGACTTTTTATCCTCCACCACCTGGAGCAAAACACCAAAATGCTGATTGGTTATGATTGCCAACCATTACTTTATGGCGGATCTCAGTGACGGTATGTATGATAAAATGTTAAGCGGAAAATATGATGATGAAACAGCCCAAGCCATCAAGTTGTTAGATGGAATAAGGGCCAATTTGTCCAAAAAATTGGTGAATTGTACAAGTAGATATGGTATAATATGGTGAATATCCCAATGACTTCCGCCTGATCAAACATTATCATGAGTGCACACCAAGCAGTTGGACATGGTGAAGTACAGAAGACCCTGAAATTGTTGCAGCCTCAG
>JAKSZP010003998.1:0-255008 GCA_022478985.1 Massospora cicadina
AGCTTGACTGCATTCTTCAAGTTCTCCTAAGACTCCCAAGTGCTCTCTTATGCAGGATATCCAGCCCATTTAACCAGGTATTTCAATTTACCATGATGTGTTTGTCTCACTTTTATAGCCTACACCTCATACTCAGGACAGGGACCTTTAATCAGTGGTGGTGCTAGCTCTTTGACTTTCTGATGTGTGATAGGGAACTTCCTTCTTTTTTGTGCATGAGAAAATGATGGAATACATTGTGAATTTTTCAACCCTCAGGAAAAATAATATGGTAAGCCATCTGTCATGAAAGCGGCAGAAGAAGTTTAGACTGGCCTGCCAGTTGGGATGCATGAGCACCCAAAAAGCAAGCCAGAATGCCAGAGGCATTGCTGCACATTTGACGTTGTATGGAGCTGCGAATTGGGAAAAAATAAATCGTTAGTGTAGGGCAATTGTGAATAACAATCCAAAAACGAACCAAATGGTGACAAATTCAAACACTGGGTGTCTTGCTGCAGGGGATGGTACCACTGGGATCATTTCTTCAAGGTCACCAGCGTGTGGGTTTAATACAACTGAGGAGACAAAGGGGTGGATCCTTGTTTGGGAATGGTGGACTTAAGACCACAAGGTCCCAGTATATTTATGGCATATAGTCTAAATAAAGGGGTTGGATTGCCAGAAGTATATGTCCCGTTGAATCCATTTGCCAATGGTGGGAGCCATAGTAATCATCAATACTGGTAAAGCCCATCTGGTATAGGGACTGACAGGCCACCAGAGTGATGCCATCAGGAATATGGCCAGAAGGATATCAATAAAGTAGAAAATTGATAGTTTTTAACAGCAGAATTTTATTTAAAGGAAAGTGAAGAAAATTAACCAACAATTTTCTCAGTGCGATGCAACTGATTAAATAGTGGTTGGTTGATGCAGGAACAAGCAGGGCTTGGGTCTTCAATTTTGACCTGACTGGCGAATTTTTTGGGGATGGGGGCAGATAAGCTCAATAGGAACTGACATTGAAGAATTTAACAGCAGGCTGAGTTGCTGTCAGTTTGACCTTGAATTCCTGAACCAAGGCTTGACTGTGTTTTCAGCAGTTGGCACAATGGCGTCTGGCCTGATGAGCAATAGTAATTCCCCAGGGCCACCCCACATAGGGCGGTCCCAATTGGTTGGAAACAGGTTCAGGATGCCCAACCTTCCCGTGCCCAGTCACTGGGCTGTTCATTTGGTCAAAAGAGTTGCACTGGCTGCAACTCCCAATTTTCCAGATGGGAGCTTCAAAATATTTTTGATGGTTTCTGATACTACTACCTGCACATCAGGGATCATCCCTGAAGATTTCAAGAGGGGTTTGGTTTTGACAATTGCACTGCTGGCTGAATCAAAACCTTCAGTGATTCTGGCTGTGGGATCCACCAATGAATGCCACAAATAATTTATTAAAGTGAGAAATTTACTTTTTAACAAAAGTATTATATAACGCTTTGTTAGAGTTTTTTATGTTTTTTATTGTTAAGCAGGGTCAAAACCAAAGAAGGTCCTTTTCTTGATACTAGTTCTTCCTATTTAGCCTTGTTCAGATTTTGAGACCATGGGTATTCGAGGCAAAAGTATACAAAGCTGAGTTATCTAAATTAGGAAAGATAGGCTTTTGGCATATCAAATTGAAGATGAAATTTTTTTGAGGCAAAACTGACCCATGTGGTAATGATTTGATGAATTGTATCCAATCATCAGTGAGTAAAATCTTCTCACCTCGGCAATGGTCAGACTCATGTGGTGATTGGTTGATTTTCTCCTATCATCATCTAGTAAAATCTTTGCACCTCAGAGGCGGTCAGATTCATGTGGCAACGAACACCTCAAACTTGGCTGAGAAGTTGGAGTAATCCTATTATTAGTTTTTACTTTTTTAGGCCAATTTTGATTATAATACTTATTTCTCCAATATTTAGGATTCCACTGAGAATCCACTAGGGTCTTTTCGCCTTTGGTACTCATATTGTTGATTACCACATTATTACTTGAAGATTGGGCAGGAGATGGGCCAATCAGGTAGCAGATTTGGGAGCACTCATACCTCCAACATTCTTTCTCCTAAGTTGAGAAGGTGAATGTCTGACATTGCCCCCTCAAGAATGTTGGGAGGGGTGTAGGGTCATAGGAAGCGGCCATGTACCCAGTTTATGATAATTCCTATAGCCAAAGATTTGATAGAATACTCATTTCCTCTTTTATACGTGATGATAAATGGCCCCTCCCAGATTGATCCAAGTTTGCCACTACGGGGAGATATGCAATTGTGGTAATATAAAAACCATATCTGACACTTGGAAGGAAGGTAGAGGAGTTTGGAGCTCATTGGCAGCTTGGCCTTCTTTAGTAACCATTTTTGCTAGGTTGGTCATAGCCTCTGATTGAAGCTGAATGATGCGGTTAGCTAACCTTCACATGGCTTTTTCAGGCTCCTCTCCTCTAGAGAAGACGTCCTTAGCTAGGAGAGCAGGTATGCACAGTTCCCTGCCATACAAAACTCGGAAAGGGGACATTTTCAAAATCTGATGATAGCTAATCCAGCAATCCATAAGCGCGCTTGAAAGATATTGATCCCAATGAAGGGGATCAGACGAAGCCATTTTCCATAAGATAGAAACTAAAGTACCATTTGCTCACTCCATGGTACCATTGGTTGATGAGTTATATGGAGCTGAGAATAATTGCTGTGCTCCCATGGAAGCAGCCAAAATTTTGACTATTCTGGATATAAAAATTTTCCCGTTATCACAGAGTAGCACTTGAGGACACCCATGTCAAGTGAAAATATTTTGGTGAAGAAAGGTGGCAGTGGCCTTAGCAGTTTGTGCCGGCAATGCCACAGCTTCAACCCACTTTGTGAAGTGGTCAATGCCTACCAAAATATATCTGTTTCCACCTGTGGTTTGAGGAAGCGGCCTTACTACATCTAAGCTCATGGTATGGAATGGCTGTTGTGGGGTAGTCAGCTGATATTGGTATCTAGTCTTGAATCAAGACTGCTTCTTACACGTAAGGCAAGCATCCAAGACTTCAACAATGGTGTCCATGATTTCCTCCAAAAAATATCGATCCTTTATCCACTCATAGGTTTTCTTTACTCCTCTAAGGCCTAAAATTGAATGAGCTTCCATGATTACAGGCACACGTTCTGAGGTCGTAGGTAAGGTAACTACTTCACCCCCACTTGCTTGTACAACTTCCCGCTATCCACTTCAGTGTTATGAAAGTGTCAGGCCAACATCCTCTGTACAGGCTCATCCTCATCTTCCCAGTCATTTGGGGTCATTAGAAGTTCATACAGCCGCTCCACTTCACTGTTATCTAGGTGGAGGATGGGCAGCCGAGTTAACCCATCAACATTCATGTGGCGGGTTCCAGCGCAGTGTTTGATCTTCTTATCATAATGCTGGAGCTTTAGAGCCCAGCGAGCTAAGCGCCCCGTAGGGTCCTTCATGTTTTGCAACCATTTTAAAGATGCATGGTCCGTAATCACAGTGAAAGAGGTCCCATACAAGAAAGGGTGGTAATGCTTCACTGTGAGTAGAACGGTGAGACACGCCTTCTCAGTAACACTATAGTTGCGTTCTGCCAATGATAGCATTTTACTAAAATATGAGACAGGATGATCTACCCCTTTTTCATCCAGTTGGGCTAGGATGGCCCCGACGGCGTAGTCTGAGGCATCTGTAAACAAAACAAACAGTTTTCCATAATCAGGATGCCTTAGGATAAGCCGTTCTTGCAGCAGCAACTTCATTGTTTCATAGGCGGCCTTCTGTTCAGTGCCCCATTGAAAAGAGATATTCTTTTTCAGTAAAAGAACAAGGGGCTCGCTGAGTTGGGAAAACTTAGGGATTGACTTATGGTAATACCCCATCATCCCTAGAAATACCTGTATATCCCATAGATTTTTGGGGGGAGGCATTCTGGCAATCGCTTCAACCTTATCTTGTATGGGTTGGATTCCCTCTCGAGAAATGGTATGTCTGAGGAAGTTTAATTTCTTTTGGAAGAACAAACACTTTAAAGGATTTAATTTGATAGTTGAGCGTCGTAAGCATTGGAAACTTCTTTTAAATGATCAAGATGTTCCTTAAAGGTCTTTGAGAATACAGTAATGTTGTCAAGGTAGACGATAATGCAGGTTAACTTGAGATACTGCAAAATGTGATCCATCGCACGCTGGAAAGAAGCAGGTGCATTGCACAACCCTTGAGGTAATCGCGTGGGTTGGAAAAGACCTTCACTGCATATCAACGCGCATTTCTCTTGATCTTGAGGAGATAGATCCATTTGCCAATAACCACTTGCCAAGTCCATGGCAGAGAAAAAATTTGAGCCTGAAAGCTGGGCCAGGGCATCGTCAATGCGTGGGATAGGATAGCTATCCTTTTTCATAAGATTGTTTAACCTGCGGTAGTCCAAGACTACCTGGTGACCTCCATTTTTTTCTTAGTTAGCAGAAGGGGGAGGACCAAGGGCTTTGAGAAGGAACTAATAACCCCGCGTCTAATAACTGTGTGAGTTCCTTCCTCATTTGTTGCTCCTCCACTTTTGACTTGTGATAAGGTTTTGACCTAATGGGATGGGCATCACCCACATCGATGGAGTGACACCAGTCCTTCATGTGGCCATAATCATTGTCTGACTTCGAGAATATATCACTATACTCATCCAGAAAAGTATGCACTTTCTTCAACTCATCTGAGGTCAGCTCATCCGAGATATGGATGTTCGGTAAGGTACATACCAGGTTATCTTTGGGAAGGCCTAAATCTGCCATTGAGACAATAGAGTGGACTTGTTCAACTTCCTCCACAGGGAGTAAAAACCCTCGGCCCACCTCCTGGTGCTTTCTTACAATTATGTCCTTTTGGTGAGGTTTCCCAACAGTAGAGTAATAGGCCTCTGATAGGCTGGGTCTAAAACGCCAGGCAATACCCAAGGCTCAAAAGGGCTAGCTCCATCGATGCTTAAGAGGTGTAATAAGCAGTGGCGTGGGATTTGGAGTGTGATTTTCGTGTCAACCACTTGTTATTCACCCAGCTTAATCACCACCTAATCTGCTGCATAGAATGGAATACCATCACTAGCCTCCACTGAATCGGGCAATTTCTTAGTGTTGTGCCCAGAAGTAACATAATGTAAAGACAAAGCGGAAAAGGGGTATTCAACCAAGCAAGTGTAGTCATTCTTGATGGGTTCTTTGTTGTACAAGATTAATGGAACTTCATATTTCATTAAAGATAGGAACCCTTGCTTCATGTTGATGAAGCCTTCATATTCAATCATAAACTGAGTACTAATGAGCATATCATAGGAGTTATTTAAGGCCACAGCGGGGGCCAATAGGATAAGCTTCCCAATGCATATGGGAATAGAGGAGTAAGCGCCAAGAGCGCGGGTATTGTTTGGGCCCACAGTTCCAAATTTCTTAATACAATCCAAGTCAGGCATCAATTTAATCCTTTTCATCAGCTGAGATGAAATTACATTCACTGGAGAACCTGTATCCAGAATAGCCATCACCCAGACTTTGTGAACAACTACTTCAACCTTGGTAAGTGTGCTTCCAAAGTTGGCTGACAGCGCTAAAACCTCCTTGAGATGTAAAGTGGAGGTTAATTTTTGTGTGGTCTCAGAGTGAGTCTCCAGAATAGACTGCATGGTATGCCTTTGCTGTAAAGGGCGAATTAGACTCAATAGGAGCTGATCAGCATCACTGGCTGTGTCAATAGTTTCCATACAACCTATAACTTGGCGGAGGTAAGTATCCTCAGGTATGGTGGTTTCATCTACTCCTTTGTCATTTAGGCGATCAGGGACCTCCACTTCCGCGGGAGCTCCCAATAAGTAGTACCCAACATCATTGTAACCCCCTCAGAGTCGGCCTCAGCAGTATTCTTAACCAAGGGCAAGGCTACAATTGAAGTAAGGGAGACAGCCACGAGGGGTTGGGTATTTAGCTTTGCTTTAATCGGCATTTTCACAACCCCAGTCATTCGGGAGGATATACCCTTAGGTCGCGCACTTGTTGGCTGAGTTGAAAGAGAACCCACAGTAGGGATCTCCACTTTATGCTGCACCAAAGAAGCAGGTTTTTCAGAGAGGATAGGCATAGGTGGCCTCACTCCTAACGGTGCAATAGGCCGCAGCTCTAGCTTTTGAGATGGGAGAAAGAGCTGGCTAGTTACTTCTTGAGAGCAACTAATTGTGATTCAAAAGAGCTGCTCATGTTTGCAGCCTCCATTGCTTTAATACTTTATCAAAGTATTCAGGGTAATGGCCCCTGTAGTGAGCACCAGTTTTTGGGATCCACCAACGGATGCCACAAATAATTTATTAAAGTGAGAAATTTACTTTTTAACAAAAGTATTAGATAACGCTTTGTTAGAGTTTTTTATGTTTTTTATTGTTAAGCAGGGCCAAAACCAAAGAAGTTCCTTTTCTTGATACTAGTTTTTCCTATTTAAACTAGTTCAGATTTTGAGACCATGGGTATTCGAGGCAAAAGTATACAAAGCTGAGTTTTCTAAATTAGGAAATATAGGCTTTTGGCCTATCAAATCGAAGATAAAAATTTTTGAGGCAAAACTGACCCATGTGGTAATGATTTGATGAATTGTATCCAATCACCAGTGATCAAAATCTTCTCACCTTGGCGGTGGTCAGACTTGTGTGGTAATGATTGGTTAATTTGCACCCTATCATCTTCAAGTAAAATCTTTGCACCTCTGAGTTGCGGTCAGACTCATGTGGTAATGATTTGTTAATTTTTACCCTATCATCGTCGAGTGAAATCTTTGCACCTTGGAGGTGGTCAGATTCATTTGGTAATGAACACCTCAAATTTGGCTGAGAAGTCAGAGAATTCCTATTATCATTCTTACCTTATTACGCCAATTTTGGTTATAATCCTTATTTTTCTAATATTTAGGATTCCACTGAGAATTCACCAAGGCCTTTTTGCCATTGGTACTCATATCATCATTACCACAATATTATTCAAAGATTGGGCAGGAGATGGGCTAATCATGGTAGCAGATTCAGGAGCACTCATACCTCCAACATTCTTTCTCCTAAGTCAAGAAGGTGAATGTCTGACACTGGCCAATAATTCAATCTTCATCCCTTTTTAACTATGTGGTTTCTGATCGTCAGGCTTGATTTCAATCAGTTTCAGACTAATCACCTTTTTTTGTGATATTGGCGCAGATTTCCCTGATCCAGTGGAAAATTTTGGCTGAGGTGAGTGTGGGCACTGGGGGAGGGATAAGAAGAGGGAGAGCTGTTACCCAGCGCTTGTCTACCATGTGGGCAAGGTCACCCTGGGTAATGAGGGGTACTGCCACCATCTTCAGAACCTTTTTACTAAGAAATGGGAAGAGTGCCCGATCCATGCATAGGGGACGTTCCTAGGACTTACACCACCTTTTTTTAACCTCTGAGACCTTGTATGGCCCTACGCACCAATGAGCAAGTTTCTGACATGGTACATCCAAAGGTATACTGTGAGCATCCAGGCAAACTTTTCTACCTACTTCCAACACCTTACCACGCACACGCTTATTATCTGCAAAGTCTTTGTAAGTATGTACTGCTCAGTTCAGATTTGCCAAGAAAACTGCATGTGTTTGATGACGTTTAACAAAATTCCCTCCATGGGGGTTGTCTGCTTCAATAGATGACAATGGTTCCCAGTTCACATCTTGCCCATAGTTATCTTTGAATGGACACATTCCAGTTAAAGGATAATCTATAAAGTTATAATAAAACTGGGCCATAGGCAACAACTCAACCCAGTTGTCCTGCTTCACACTAACATAGCATCTCAGGTACTTCTCCAGCACCTGATTAACTCTTAGTCTGTCCATCAGTCTGCGGATGGTATGCTATGGATAAAAATCTCTTAATTCCAAGGTCTAAAAGGAGCTGTTTCCAAAATTTTGATGTGTTTTTGCGGCCCTCTGTCTGATACACCTCCTTTGGAGTGCCATGATGCAGGAATTTATTTCTAAAAAACAGATGCGCTATTTCTTTAGCCGTGACATTGGTAGTAGTTAGTATTGAATAAACCATTTTAGTAAATCTATTAACCACCATCAATATTGCATTGAATCCTTAGGAATGTGGTAGCTCTACTATAAAATCCATGGATATTGAATCCCATGGCTTTTGTGCGATTAATAATGGTTTTTATTTTCCAATAGAAAGTCCTCTAAAAACCTTGGTTCTCTCAAAGACCTTACATCCTGTCACATATTTAAAGACATCCCCTCTAAGACCAGGCCATCGGTAAGTTTTTTGAATTGGTTGGATCATTTTATACTTCCAGGGTGTCCTGCCATTCCTAATTAGTGGTGTTTGCGCATGACCTCCAATCTTAAAGGTCCTTCTGGTACATAAAGACAACCTTCTAGAATACTGACTGACCCTTTAACGAGTAACCCTTTTTGTGCCATACTTTGTCCAAGTTTTGAATGTAATCATCCTTCACATCTGGCAGAAAGCATCATCATTTTGAACATCCAAAATCTCATCTTTAATGCCCACTAGTACAAGATAAAAATAATACCGCAGCGGGATCCTTGGTCTTCAGAAGTATCTGTGTACTATACTCAGTAATTTCTTTTCTTCAGGTATCATGTCAGGATGCCAGCTTAAGGAATCTGGAACCACATTAATTTTACAAGGTTTTTAACCAATGTCAAAGTCATAATCCGCCAGAGTAAGTGCCCATCGTGCCTGGCGCTGGTTCAATTGCCGTGGAGTGAAAAAGTAAGTCAAGTTTTATTTTTCTGTCAAAAATCTCACTGGGTACTTTCCCCGCACAGGTACTGGCACCAGTGTTCTAGACATTGAACAACGACCAACATTTCCTTGTCATAAATAGGATAGTTGCATTCCGCTTTGATTCTTTCTTGGAATAGTAGTCTATGGGATGTAGCCTACCATCATTCCCCTCCTGAAAGAAACTCCCTCTAAGAGCGTATCCTGAAGCATCAGTCTCAACCACGAAGGGCTTTTTATCATTGGGCATTGACAACACAGGTGCAGAAACAAAGGCAGCCTTAAGTCAGAAAAAGGTTCTTCCGCCACCTGAGACCATTTATATGGAGCACTTTTTGATATAAGCCGTGTTAAGGTTAACTCAATAGAAGAAAAGTCTTTGATAAAATACCTGCAAAAGTTTGTCAAGCCTAAGAAACTGCAAGCATCCTTCTGTCTATTAGGTGTAGGCCAAAATGTGATGGCATCCACTTTGCTAGGTGCCATGGTGAACCCATTCCTTCCCACAACATAACCAAGAAATTCAACCTCCTCCTGCGCAAACTCGCATCTTGATAGCTTCATATGCAAGTTGTACCTTCCAAACTGCTCAAAGGCCAAGTCTAAGTGCAGTAAGTGTTTCTACTGTGTCTTGTTGTGGATCAAAATGTCATCATGGTAGGCTACGCAGCAGTGGTCCAGGTAGCCACCCATCACCATATTAATCATTTGTTGAAATGTACTAGGCGCGTTGCACAACCCAAATGGCATCACCAGATACTCAAATAGCCAAATCTTGTCTTAACCGATGTTTTACACTAATCACCTTCTTTTATTTGTATCTGGTTGAATGCATCCTTCAAGTCAACTTTGGAAAAGACTGTAGCTCCAGACAATTGGTCACTCAAGTGATTAGTATCAGGTAAGGGATACCGGTTCTTTATGGTTATATCATTGATATTCTGGTAGTTTATACATGGCCGTAGTCCACCGTACATCTTACTAACAATCAATAAGAGATATGAACAGGGAGAGCGGGATTCTCGTAAAACATCTTCTCAATCATTGTATCCAAGTATTATCTCAGGACAATTTGTTCCCTCTTATTGCAACTATAAATAGGTCCATAAGTGGGCTGCTTCTCTTCTAGTAAATCAATTGCGTGATCAAAGTATCCATGAGCTGGTAGTTTCTTAGTCTCATTATCTCAAAAAAGGAAGCCCATTTTGAGAGATACTCAGGGATCTTTCCTTTGCAAGTCTCTAATGGACCACCCTAAGAAACTGCTGCGGACATTTCCAAACCTTTATGCTCTTCTAACGCACACTCAATGAGCTTATCCTTTAGCTTAATTGTGATAGAATTCCGTCCATGATTGTTCTGGAGTTCAACCTGTGTCCACAAAGATACCCAAGGATTATAGGATGGGGTGAACTACGCATGAACCAAACCTCAACTTTCATTTTACTTACCCCAAAATTCAAGTCAATGTGACGTGCGCAGCGGTAGGCTAAAGACTTTTCATCATTCACCTGGTTACTTTCATCAAAGGTTTCTTTTCATTCAAGCCCAGCATGTTCACTGCATGCTCCGAGATGAAGTTTCATGAGGCCCCACTGTCAAGAAAAGCCATAATTTCCAAATTTCTCTTTCCAACGTTTAAATTCAAACTCAATACTGGATAATACTGATTATCATTTTTTGATGAGGAATTGAGGGTCTGAGGTTTTCCCTTATGGCACTTCCGTTCCCAGCATTCTCTTGGTCTGCTAATACCCACTATCAGACTGTTGTTATCTCAATAACTTAACTGAAGGGTAGTGTGATGGGGTGATGTCTAATCAAATCTGCTAAGTGACCTTCCGACCCTTGTCTGAGATAAAGCGCTCCCATTTCCTATCTAATTCTGCCCTCTAAAAGTTCTCCAAGAACTTATGAGTATATTCCTCAATGGTTTGAACTTCCTGTTGAAGGTTCATCAAGGCAATCCGTGCCTGTAATCTGTTACCAGTGAAGCATCTGCAGCTAACAACTGGACTTTTGATGCTCCATAATCTTCACACAAATTCTCATTCTCTTCTAAGGCCCTTATAAATCAACCCAGAGCATCACCAGTGAGTTGTGAGCCCACTGCCATAATTTCGCACGTCATCTGAATAAGTATCAGGATAAGCTTTGAAATAAGTCCCCAACAACGTAAACCTTCTTTTACTTCAGCTAAAGTTAATTAAGCAAGGAGACTGTAAGGTAAGACATAGGCCTATAGTTGGCAACATACTCTGTTTGCATCTGAATGTGTCATACTGCCTCTTTATAAGTTGTTTCATCTTGCTTTACAGATGAAACCATCCGCACCAGTAATTGGTAACTTTTCATCAATAGAACAAATATCAAAGCTCCCAATAATAAAATCGTGGTATGATATCTATTTAAAATTTTGCCAGTCAAATTTCAGGGACTGGTGCACTACTGACCTGGCTGGTAATAGCTAACTATAAGCTAACATATCCAAGGGGTTTAACCCAGTATGACAAGGACACTAGAGATATCCAGGTATAAGGAATGGTGGATAAGCTGATATGGGATTTGCCTAAAGATATATTTTTGAAGGGAAAGTTGAAAGGGAGTTTCTTGTAGGCTGGTGTAATAGATCAATATTGATAACACTTTAGTAAATGAATTTTGTAGTATTTGAATGATCAAGAATATTTTTATTGACCATAAAGAGTAACCAAATGAATGACTTGGTATTATATATACCATCCAATTTCCTGGACTTACCTAAGCTTAATTGATTTTAAAACAGTGCGCTATTCTTCTCTGGAGCTTATGGGATTGCAGATTGTATTAGATTTTGATAATCAGTATAAAGGTCTCAGTATCATTGTAAATTCGTTTAGTGCTATTAATTGACTCAATTTTGTCACAATTGAGGTAATTTAGATGATTAATTGAACATTTTCATTACAATTATATATTTGATATGCAATTATTCGATCTAACTTTATCACATATCCACTTGATCTGATGGTTGATATATTTAATCTCAGGAATTCCACTAATGTCAGGATTTACCCTGAACTCAATTACAATGGGCTCTGTGTCCAATGGAATTGTTCCCCTAAATGGGGACAGCTGAGAGATATGGAACACCGGATGTTGCTTCTAGTGGGGTGGCTTCTTCAGTTGGAAGGCGCCATTCCCTAACCCTTCTTCCACCAAAAGAGGGACCAAGCATTTACTTGCAAACTTCCATGTGGGAACCTTCATCTGAAGATGGCGTGTGTCAAGCATTACATATGACCCCACAGTTATCTCATGAGCTGGGTGCTGCTTCTGATCTGCAAACCATTTTTTATCGCTTATGGCCTTAATTAAATGCTCTCAAACCAGGGGTGTATATCTAAAATATTCTGGGCATGGTCAGCAGCAGCCGGTACCTCAGGACAAAGGCATGGGTCAACTGAAAAAGAGGGATTATAACCTATGGTTGCTTTGTTTGAGGAGAAGCCCATGGACGCATGAGTTCCATTATAGTATGCAAACTGGGTGAGGGGAAGGTCGTCTGCACAGCTATCCAAGCAGCTAAAGCATAGCACCACAGGTACTGCTCTAGTATTTGGTTGACTCGTTTGGTTTGACCATCTGACTGTGAATGGTATGCGGTGGAGTTGCAGAGCGTAATCTTCAAAATTGCCAAAAGCTCATTCCAAAACCATGTGCAAATTAAGGCCTACATTCACTGAAAATTTACTGCAGGAGGCCAAACATTGAGTAAACATGACGCACAAATAGGTGGGAAGTCTCCTTGGAAGTAATGGAGGAGGATCAAGGGATAAACAGGGAGAATTTGTAAAGCGGTCCCTAACCACCATAACTGCTGTAAACCCCTTGGATCTGGGTAGCTCAACATTAAAGTCCACAGACACCGATGTTTATGGACCCTCTGCCTGCTGCAAGGGGTTCAAAAGTCCATTACTACCCGACTCATCCAAATTGGCTCATTCACAAGTCACTCAATCCGCAATACAGGCTGAAATATCTTTTGACAAGCCAGGCAGTTATAGGTACACTTAACCAAATCAATGCACTTTTTGTTCCGTGGGTGACCAACTGCTGGGGATCATGATGCGCTTGAATGACTTCAGCTTGAAGGAGAGGAGGGACCCACATTATGCGACCTAAACTGGCTGATCCCTTAAACCAAAGGATATAAGTAATGCTTGGAAGCAGGGAGGGACAACTACTTTATAAGTTCCACCTCTTCTGCACATGCCGACTGTGCAGCTAAGACCTGTGACACCAAAGGTGCATCCAGAGCTAAGTCAACTGCTGAGACCATGGGAGGTACAATGGACAAGATTTTTGGTGGGGGGAACACCCGTGATGAGATATCCTTCATCTGAATCTGTTGGGCAAAGTGCTGGATTGTGACTGAGAAAATCAGCAAGGACGTCCAGGGATCCCTTCACAAACTCATATTTGAAGTTGAAGCTTCACAGGTCCTGGTAGTTTGGGCCTAATGGTGCACCAACTTCTGTGGCTTGCAGAAATATAGCAGTGCTTAGTGGTCAGTTTTCACAGTCAACTCGTGCTGAGCACCCTGTAAAAGATATCTCCACTGGGCCAAGGCCCACGCCATAGCTGCAAACTCCTTATCGTAGATGTCTTAGGATTGCTCAGTTAATAAAAAATGTGGGAATAGTAAGCAACTGGATGTTCCAATCCATCATGCTCCTGGAGCAAGACAGCCCCTACCGTAGTGGAAGAAACATTGCATGCTACAATATAGGGCTTAAAAAGATCCATGTGCTTGAGGATTAGTGGTGGCAAAAACATCTCTTTGATAGTGTCAAGTGCCTGATGGCACTTATGCGTCCAACGGTGAAAAAATTTTGCCAGTAAGTAGATGCAGTGGTGCAGCCAACTGTGGGGGTGTGGGGAAAGTTTTTAAAAAAATAATGGTGCCCAAGAAGCTTCTTAATTGCTTCTGGGTTGTTGGAATTGGCCACCCATGGATGGCGTCCAATTTGCTGGGTGGGATGGCATACCATTTTCAAAAAGGATTACCAAAGAAGGTGACTTCTTCCCAATAAAATTTGCATTTTGACGGCTTGACAAACAAGCCATCTTCATGAAGGACCGCCATTACCGCCTCCAGATCCTTTTCAAGTTGTTTGGGGGATAAGAATGTTTTAGGATATCATCTATATAAGCAAATGCGCTGGGGAACCTGAGATCTCCTAGCACACTATTGATCATTCTCTGGAATGTTGCGGGTGCATTATTTAGCCCAAAGGGCATCACCCAAGATTGAAATAGGCCTCGTTTTGTTCAGATAGCAGTAAGCCATTCCTAGCCTTCCTTCACCCAATTTAATTAAAAACATTCACAGTATTAAGTTTTAAAACACCTGCAACTTGGCAATCACCTGGCCTATGGTCTGCTCCAACGTAAGTGGGTAGGGGTCATGGACCATTATCCTATTGAGGTGCCTGTAATCCATACAGGGACAAAGTGACCCATCTGCTTTTTGGCATAGAAAATTGGGGAGGCAACTGGAGATGTCTCCTGGAACAACCAACACTTCTTGAGCATGTCATCCAACCATGCATTGAGGGCCACATCCTCCTCCACCATATGCGGGTATAGTGGACAATTTATATTAACTGCATGCACCGTTGTTTAATTATAAATTAAATTCCATATGAGGGAAAGGCGGTTAGCCTTGTAAAAGTTAAAGGTGCTCTGGTAGCCCATCAACTTAGCAGGAAAATCCGGTGGAAGCCCAACAGGGGAAACAAGGGCTGTAATGTGACCACGTTCATAAGCTTTAGTGAGGGTATCCAACAATAAAACTTGCCCTCTACCTGATTTTGGAGAAGGACAGCATGTTTGTCTCCAGGTGGATTCTCACATGCTGCCAACGCCACCAACCTACACCCAAAATCATTTAGAACACAAGGTTGGTCATCACAGAGAAGTGATCAAAAAAAGAAACTGGTGGACTGAGAAAGGCATGGGGCGCCATACTCTGAAGGAGGGTTGAGCAGCTGATGATGCAATCAGCACTGATGGCCAACATCCAAGTCCATATTGAGCTGCTGGGCCAACTCCATACTCATGAAGTTAATTTCTGCTCCCATGTCAACCAAGGCCTCAAAAGACACCAGATGTGCCCCAATACTAATTTTATTGGTAAAAAAATAGGAGGAATTATGTATATTGGCAGATGCGGTCATGTCTGTTAATATAGAAGAGATTGCAACTAGATCAGGGGTGATACACAAGGTTTGCAATAGAAGCAGAACTGGAGTGACAAAGGGGTTGAAAAATCTTCTCTCCATGCTGGACCATTAACAAGTTATAAGATGGTGTGATAGTACAAACTAAAACGGGCGCAGGGGAAGCATCAGTTTTCAGAATCAATAAAGATACTGATTTGGATCTGGAATTATAAACTGAAGCCACGTCAGAAGCTTCAAGCATGAAGAGCCATTTGAGGGTGGACTGAGTAAAACGTTGAAGGCACTAGGGCAGTGAACCCATTGAAAAACTCCTTCACAACCCTCTACAACTGGTAAAAGTTGACCACTGCTGCACCCATATCAATGAGAAGGGTGGTAATGGTGGAAAAACTGGACGGTTAATTATGTCATGAGGCAGCAGATAAAGTTTATATAAACCTGACAGTCTGAATGCCCAAACACCCATAAGGCAAGCTTAAATGCAAGTGGCGCTGCTACCTGAGCAACGTTAAATTGTGTAGTGATGGAATTCATCAGAGAACGCCAAAAGCTTAAAATTATAATTATCAGCCTGGTAAGAAACCAGGCTGACATGACCCCAGGACCTGTGGGTTTAGGTGCTGGGTATAGTGAGATTGGAATGGTTGGTTTAAATTTCATCATAAGGGGGAAATGGATTTTGGAAACATAATTTTTTTGAATTTAAAATTGGAAAATCAACCGTCAATTTTCTCAGTGTGTTACAACTGCTTGGATAGATATTGATTTGTGGAATAGCTTAGACAAACTCTGAATCAGGGCCCTCAAGATTCGCCTAATATGACAAACTTTGAGCAAGTGGAAAATGAATTATTTTGAACCAACTTTAAAATTGTCAGTGGTGGGCCAAGTCAAGCTAGTTCATTCACAGATACCCAAATTGCTGATTTTCTTCAGTTTTGATGGTTAGAGTGACAGAGTCTCGCCTGATGGGCAGCGGGAAAGTCCCAAGGCCACACCACATAGGAGCGGACCCATGAGGTCAGGATCAGGTTCAAGACGCTCAACCTGCCTGCACCCAGTTGCTTTGGCGTCATTGGTCCAAACTAGAACTATTGGGAGGGGGTTGCAATATGGCCAGTGAAGGTTTTGACTCACATCTACATTTCTTAATGGCCTGATGCCATTGGCGAGCTTTTCCAGGGATTTGACATTGGGTGCTTTAGTTATCAAAAGTGCACGCACATTGGGCTTTGTTGCCAAGTTTTACATTTGTCAACTATTAACATCAAAGATTTGCCGCTGTTATCATACTCAGCCCCTTTTCCCCAGGCAGGTACCAATTCATTGCCAAATCACTGCAGATTCCCTTAATTTTCCCCATATTTCTTCAGATATAAGAACTGGGGTTAGGAATGGAATCCTCAAAGAGTACACTGTCATCCACCGCTCATCCACCACATGAGCAAGGTCGCTCTGGGTGACGAGGAGGGCTGCCAGCCTTCTTAGCTCCTTCTTGGATGAGAAAAGGGAACACCCCCCAATCCAAAAGGAGAGGGCTATCCTTAAGACTTACAGACCCTCCTCGTTTGCCACATATTTCTCCCAAACTTCCACATAAACCCATTAAAGTGTTGAAATCTGCAAATTTTTAATTTTAAAAAAAACAAGCAACTTTGTGAAGACTTTATAAAAATCAGAAGCACCACATACAGTCCTCATTTCCTGCTCCCAGCTGGTAGTTCAACCTGAAGTTAATCTTAAAGGGGAAAACTTAGAAAGCAAATTTGGGCAAAAAAAGTTGAAAAGAGAGGGTCAACAATGGGGATTGAACCTGACAACCCATTCTAGAATCAAAAATGAAAAAATGGACATTTGTAAGTAGGAAATCGTGATGGAAATAGCTTGAAAACCTTGGGCAACACTATCAAGACAAAAGTGGGGATCAAATTTGCTAATTAATGAATTCAAAAATGGAACTGGGTTACCCTATCATAATCCAGCTTATTATCTCATTCCCTCCTTTCTGCCATATACCCAGCATCCTGCTAATAGTAGGGTGTTGGGTTATTCCTTTTTCTTATTCCCTATTTGAGCTTTATTAAAAATTAACTATTTGTAAATCTGCTAAGTAGTTTATTTTACTAAGTAAACTCAAATTATGGGCAACAACTCATTGGGTTGAGCCTTTCCAACATCCCCTCCAACTTCCCACCCTGATATCTGTGAAACCAGCTGTGTCATGTGGACTGTGGCTGACCTTGTGGATCTTGGCGTATATACAAAGGAAGACAGATCTTTCCTTAGCACGCTGGGTTCCTAACAGACAACACAGGTACCAGCTCCTTCATGGGTGCCATCTCCCAACTGGTGTCAGGGAAGGGTAAGGGGAAGACACTGGATGTGGAGAGGGAGTAGCATTCTCCAGAACCAAGACACATACTCCTGAAACCTGGCTATAACAGCCACACTGAGCGAGAGACATGATGCACGCCACCTTGTCATTGAGTGTTCTACTCAAAACTACTTTTTAAGGAACATTTTGATACACCTCCTGCCCCACTTGGTGCACTCCAAAGCATGGCACTGATAGAGATGTCACTGCAGTTACTAGTACCAAAGAACTTAATTGACTTTATCAGGCAGAATGGTTGGCAGAAAAGGATTCAAAGAAGCACAGAATACCACAATCAAAACTTTTAATGAAAGTCCATAACCCAGGAGCATGACCCTGAAAAGATTCAATGAATGAGGGCATGTTGAAGGATTATGCGCTCAAAGTGAAAAATTGTAGGAGGTTAGTTAATCTTGAAATGAATCCTTAAGCACCGATGACAATAAAGTAATCAAGGGGTAAAACTCACACTTGATTTTCCAAGTGTAGAATCCTAATCAACTAATGACAGGCATCCCCTCAACAGCGTTCAAGAGGGCTTTATTTCACTTAGCATCCTTAAGGGAAGAGAAAGCTGCCATATTGTGCCAGAAACTGAACCTGAAACTCTACCAGAGCTTCCAAAACCTGGTCCTCCAGTTCTAAGGAAGGTAAGGATGAACCCACCCCACTAAATGGGGTAAAACTGAAGTAAGATCGTGTGTAAGGAAGTATTGTGTCAAGAACTCCACCACCACATTAAGCACCAGACAAACGCACCAACTGACCATACAAAAAAGACTAAACAAAGCACTTATGGTAAGTTAAATTTGGTATAATGAGACCAACAGGTCACCTGCTTCCATAAGAAAAGTGTAAATAGCAAAAACTAAGGGTCAATCAATTTTTTATGGAGCTGAATAATGAATTTAAGATCATTCTACCAGTATGAGTAAGTTGGCACCCAGAACACAAGCATAATATCAGAGGTATAGCTGTCCATATGATTTGGTATTTGAACAGAGAGGGAACAACTGATGGATGACAGTTGGCAATCACCGTTACCAACATACCTGCCATCAACTACACAGTTGCAAGGGTGGCAGGTGCGGATTCTTTGAGGGTTGTGTCCTTAGTCGCCCCAGGGGGCCAAACATCTGCTCTTTAAGCATGAGGGGTCAAGTGCATGAAATGGCTGTGAAGCCTAACCCAGTGGGTGGGAATAACTTCAAGGAGCATAGTTGTACCATGACGCTACAGGGCATCCTAAATGGGGCCAACCCTAGGTAACCATCAAACTGATATCCTCATTCAAGTAAAGAGTGCAACAAGGTAGTGATTATGGCCACTATGGCCCAGTCATTATGCAGACTGGGAAACATGACCTTAGCAATAACAAGGCTAACAGATATCTCAAATATATAAAATGTTAATTTACACGCACATATTTTGTTTATTGAAAACAAAGGATATAAATTGACCAATAACAGTACCTGTTGGACTGTTGTCTTAAATTCTGGTCTTGGGGAGTAATCAAATTTTCATTAACTAAGAGTAACACTATCACATTTGATTCTGGTGAATTGACATTACAAAAATTATGGCGCCAGATTGATCCCACCTTAGCCATCTGACTTAGATGCGAATTTTTCCAAAAAAATTCTACTAGCACAATTTTTTACTTGCCAGATTATTACCACTTTGTCCGGTGTATAAATGGTTGCACCCATGGCCAGTATAGTTATTATAGGTCTCATTGCATATTAAAGGGGTTTATTGCACCCAATCATGTTGGGGATGGGCTCGCCCTTCCTGATAGAGAAGGAATGAATTGACTGGGCTTTAAACATGAGCACATAACAGATGATTCAATTGTGACAGGCAACATCTTTCAATTTTCTTGAGAACCCTGCATTTGGACCTAAGACTATCAAGGGAGAGGAGCAGCCACAAAATTTCTGCTGGTGTTGGTTTCTTGATGCTGCCACCTCAAAACATACAAACCCATTTTTCTGCACCAACTCCTGTATGATGAGAAAGGGGTTTTAGGGGAACAATCTTCGGTGGTTAGGCCATCACCCACCTCTTGTCTACCACATGGCTAGATTTCCCTGAGAAATGCAAGGGACGGCTGCCTTCTTAGCCACTTTTTTGTCCAGAATAGGAACTCTTCACAATTGAGGTGCATGGGGTGCTCCCAGAACTTACATAGTCTACCTTGATCTCTAATTCTACATCAGTTTTTAGAACAAGCCTTAAATTAAAATTTTCTATAACTAGTGATCCATAACTTCTAGTATACATAGCTTATCATCTCTGTTTGGCACGCATTGTAAGTTCTAATTGCTTAGCTTAAAAAACAAAATCATTAGGTACCATAATACTTTCATATAGTATATTTATGTACCTGTGTTTTATCTATTAGGAAAGTTGTTGCCCCTTTTTTGTTTTCATACGCTCATTATATGTTCTAAGCATGTAAATTTGTTTAGATCATTAAAAACTACAAATTACTAATTTAACATTTTTTATATAATTGCACTGATATGAAACCTAAACCTTTTGTTTTATTTTATTTATTTATACTATGATGTATATAGCATGCCTTTAATTTTCCAAGCCTCTATTAGTAACCTGATACAAAAATTGTAATTCTTTATTTCATTCCTATAAAAAGTGTATCTGCTATTTGGTGTTAGAAACATTATAAAGATTTTTGATACCAGAAGATGGCGTATAAGCTCTAATCTTTATCTAATGTTTTCTACCAACGCATAGTAGTTATTGTGTATTGAGCAGATTATTTCACCTATTGTGAATTCTAATGCATATTTATTAGAGGTTTCTTAGATCCAGAAGTTGTACAGAACCTATGTTGGAGTTTCCAGAAGAGAATTTTTATAGCATGCAACCTCCCTGGTTAGTTCAGGCCCTTTTTTATAATTTAGTAAAATTTCAGTAGTGGTATTTCATCAGTTATCCTTAGTAGCCTTATAGCCTTATTACATCTACTTGTGCACACTGTCTTTCTCTATCATCTTGATATTTTAATTTTTATTGGTAAGTTATACCGTTTTGATGAATGATGTATGCATCAGTTTATACTAATTAATATAGAATTAGATTTCTAAAATCTGTTTTCACAAAGGGTTTTTTCTTGAACATCCTAAGTGGCTATAAATTTTATACTAGCAATATAATCTATTTCATATTAACATACATCTATTTTTTGTTTCCTTAGCAATACTTTGGTATTTCTTATCTATATGGTCCTTTATAAAGCTTTACTTGCCTTCTTAGTTCCTTGAGATGTAAAAGTGATAAGGTACTACAACTTTTCAAAATGGATCAATTATTAGTTGGCACAAGTTCTATGCATGACCTTAATCTATGTTTTAATGGTGCATAAAATTTTTTAAAAGTTCAATAATTCTTGTATCAAGATATATGTATATGTCAATAATCCCTTTTTTGCAAAAACAATAATTCTAGAAAGTTATCTTTTAATCAGAATAAGAGATATTTTGTTTTGTTGGGACCATCTAGTACTAAAAAAAGAGATATTTTGTTTTATATTAATTACTAGATAAAACTTTTTTTGTCATAAAAAGATACTGTTATTTTTTTTGCATTTAGTTATTTTCATCTTAATCACGCTTAGTATATATCTAAGTGGAATATATAAAACAGCTATATCTTTTAAAGATCACATATATAAGGCCCTCAGGTTAAGCAATTTTTCAATACATTTTATAAGTTATAAATTTTGATTAAGGGAAACTAGACTATAGTATAGTTTAACATTCAGGGTTTACAGTACTAGACATTTAAAAAAGGGTATTGGTATTGGTATAAAATGTCTAAATAGGATTAAACTTTAAAGCATACCTTTTATATATAAAGCTTTAAAATAAAACATGAAGAATTAAAACATATCATGTAAGATTAATAGCTTTAATATCACTTGGGAAATGAGCTTTGCAAGATTAATATGGTATTGGTAAATTTCAGTTTTATGGTAAAATTTAAGCTAAACACAGAAAATTTTAAAGTATATAAGTTTGAGACAGTCTATATATAAAAATTGCATATTAAGATATGAACTTAATCTGAAAAGTGACGATTATTAAGTTATCATCTTAGCTAATAAGGCTACCTACAAATTTGATTCTAAATCACATAGAAGTAAATCTGCTAGGTCTATAAAGAAATAAAGTTCTTCATTGGAATCCTGACTTGGAAAGGTGCTTACAGGTGCTATTTACACAAGATTTCAACAATTGAGTATTTGCAGGAGGGTTATAACTCTCAACTGCTCATTAAAATTATATAAAAGAGAACATTTTCACTTTAAGGAGTATTTGGATCAAATATTTTTATTTATAGTAAACTGGGAGGACCTGAAAAAGATAATCCTTATTACATTGATATTGCTTAGTATTTGCACTAATTTGAGGCTTAGTAGTAGGAGGCAATGGAATCCAAATTAGGCAGAGGGCATCCCAATTTGGCTTTTCAACTTGATAAAGCTTAGATTTTAGATGTGAGTTCAATCATTGGAATGATGCAACCATGGGAACGCATTTTAGTGTAAATCTGTCAATCTGCCATCTTATACATAGGAGTAATTTGGGAAAATATCAAAGTTCCTAAGTGGCAATTAGAGGATAAAATATTTCCACTCCTCTGGACCCCCTTCAGGTCTATAAAGTGGGGGTGCTTCTCCTTAGGAAGTTGGGCTACTTTCAAGCTAGTGAGAGGGAGAACCTTAATGTCAGTTTAAAAGTTTTCTCATGGGCTCAAAGTAGCTCCTTCATTTTGGAATAACCTATTCAGCAGAATAGGCAGAGTATAACCATTACACCAATTAATTGGATTTGACCAAGAACTGGTCCCTGATTTTATATTAAGAGTTGAAGGAGTCAACACCAGAACATTCTTACTACCTAGTCAAACTACTAATTGTCTGGCTTTTCAAACTTTTTGCAACTAAAGTTTACTTTAATTTTGTATCTTATGTTATTATATCTGTTTTATTTGCACTAGATCTCTGCCACCTATTTTTATTTCTTGTTGAGCTTCTTTATAATTAGATGGCAGGCAGGGCCACAACCTATTAATTTTCTATGGTAATTGGAAAGATAATATTATTCATGTTTATGTGACATTATTGAAGGAACAAACATCAAGGATAAGACTAGGTGGCAGGAGGCCCAAAGGGTCAAGTTGCAGGACTTTTCTGACCTAAAGCACACCTTGAATCAGCGTTTAGTACAGGATAGATATGTCCGGGTTGGTCCAGGTGAGGTGCTTAACGCTCAGCCCCCAGTTTCAGCTTTATCATTAAAACAAATAATTTACCTCTTGAACAATGATGGCTCTGTTTAATTAATCAGTGAGTGGGGGTTCAAAACCCAATCAGTTTAGGAAATGTCCAACTTGGGTCAGCCTCAACTTCAATCAATTACTTTAGTCAGACTATTTAAAATTATAGCACTCTGTTGGATAAAAAGTGTGAACTTATTAAGCCTCAGCTTGGTACCACTTTCTCTGATAGACAATTTCTCCAGTTTGGTTTAAATATTTCTTTGATGCCAACTTTTCTTGTTGGTTGCCTTCCTCCTTACAATAAACCCATAGTCAGTTTAACATTTTTCTTATGTTCACTTGGGTGTACCTGTGCATGGACCTCTTCAAGATGGTCTCACGTCACGTTAGCTAATTAATTTGTTTCAAATTTATTATAGCATTTGGTACACGTTGGGACGCCTAGGTTCCCTCCAAACCAGGGCACCCGTGCACTATAGACCTGCTTAAAACTTGGTTATAAACTGCCCTTTGGGGTACAGCCAAGTTTTGCTGTTTGATTGATCACTATTTATAAGTACAATGCTAACCACCCTTGCCCTATATTACTTTAGCTCAAGCTCCCTCTGCTGGGCTATCCTCATTCTAATACTGACAACTAGTTCCCTTGCGTTGGTCTAGTGCTTTGTGCACCACCACGCTGGGAACTGGAGAGCTATAGATACTCTCCTGACATTAGACAACCAACCCTTTTTTTATGTGCATGAAATTCTTTCCATGTGAGACTTTTGCAAAATTGCAAATGGGGTGTGCCAGCTGTTGAGCAAGCTGCAGTGGGGCTAACATTCACTTTCTCATTTTGCCAATGGTTGGATCATCTTGGCGTTATCTTGCTGTCTCTGACTTGGAAATACCCACCCTTTGTGTTAATACTTGGTGTTACCAGTCGTTTCACAATCTGAGAGTCATGATTACCCAACTTTCCACCAAATATCATAAAACTAACAAATAAACTGTTTTTTTTCTTTGGCACTGTCTTTAGATGGTGCAGGTGTTATCCTCAACGGAGGCCTGGTGGTGATGGCCTTGGATAACATCATAAAACCTGTTGCCAAAATGGGTATGGGGTCATTTGCGGCCCAAAACGCGTTTTATAACAACGTTTCCATATATACAACTGAGCCATATATCTTCTCTTATGGCTTAGATATGAACCCCATTTCAGTGTATCAAATTACCTCAGAAAACCCACGCTTGACCACCACCATGATCCTCAGAACCCAGGAGGTGGAGAAGGAGTTGTTATTGAAATATAAAAACGTCTATGCACTTTCTTAATATATGGTGGGATATGAGTCATCTGTATTAAAAGTGGCCAATTATCCCTCTCAGATATGATGCAAAAACGTATCCTGGGGTATGATAGACCCTGAAGAAGAGTTTGGTGGTGAAGTTTTGGAGTTTTCTGTTATAAATAAAAATCACTTGGGTTAATTTTTATTGGCTGCTACCCTTTCATCCCCTTTGGGGAAGATCAGCACAAATAAATTGGTGGATACTGTAGCCTCTGAAAATTTTATTGACCAAGACCTAGCCGACTACCTTGAGATATATTTACTTTCCAGGTAATATGGTTAGAGGAGGGGCTTCCCAAAATAGTCCCACGCTGAAAATTATGGGGTTAGTGGGCTATCAAGTTGATAAATATCATTTGTCCAACAACTTCCAAGCTATCAAAAACCTCTTGTACCCCATCATTTTGGGTGTAGAGTGGTGGCGCAAGTTTGACGTCAGAACCAACTTGAAGAAAAATACCCTGTCCTTAACTTTGAAGGATAGTCACAAGTTAGTTGTCCCATTTGACTGACGCATACTTTCAGGGCAATTTGCCCCACTGGCCTAATATTCACACACTCAGCCTTACTACGTTGCTGAAGCCCTCTTTGGAGGTTCCCCTACCTTCCTGTTTGGAGGAGTTGAAATATTTGTTTGATGCGGCTTCAGCCAATGTACTACCAGCTCATTCAGAGTTTTATTGTGAGTTCAAGCTCACCATTGATCTGATGCATATATCTTCCCCAATTTATCCATTGATTGTACTGGAGGAAGCGGCCTTGAATGTGTGAGTTAAATAGAAGTTAGCCAAAGGCACAATACATCAGCGAACCTCACCTGTATGTTCCCCACTTCTCTTTTTTAAGAAGGCTAATGGTACCTTACGCCCATGTGTAGATTATGGGAATTTCAACAACGTTGCAGTACCAGACTTACATCCCATCCCACTGGACTCACAGATTGCACGCTATGTGAAGAAGGCGAGAGTTTTCTCTGAGTTTAGTGGTTTAAACGCATTCAATTAGATCCATATTAAGAATGGCCAGGAGTGACTGACCGCATTCCATACCAGATAAGGTATTTTCCAATTTTGGGTTATGCCCTTTGGTCTTAAAAATGCCCCTGCTATCTTTCAACGCCATATTGATTCAGCTTTAGGGGACCTAATGAGGGTATGTGTGGTAGCTTATATGGATGATATTTTGGTATTTTCTCCTGACAATGAGTCCCATGAAGTACACCTTTGGCAGGTGGTGGGGCATTTGAGGGCAGCTGACCTTACATTAAAAAAATAGTGCAAATTCTTTAAGTCCCAGGTCACCTTTTGGGACAACGTTGTGTATGACCAAGGGCACATGACAACTCCAGACAAGGAGAAGGCAATTTGTGAGTGGCCCACTCCAACTTTGGTTAAGGAATTGAGGAGCTTTTTAGAAAATGTACATTCATTAAGAAGTTCACATTAAAAATTTTCTGAAGTTGCAGCGCCTTTGTATAAGGAGAGTGGGGAAAAAGTACTTCAGTGGCCCCAACTTTGCAGTATTCCTTCCAAGCTGTAAAGTGTACTATGCTGTACACATCCATTCTTTGCCATGTTGACCCCAATAAAGAGTTCATTGTTGCTTCTGATGCCTCCAACTTCAACATAGTGATGGCTCTAATACAAGTAGGCAAAGATGGAATAGATCATCTGGTGGGATATTTTCCAGAAAGATGTCTCTATTAGAGTCAAATTACGCCATATATGACAAAGAGTTATTAGCAGTGGTTGAGGCGCTGACCTATTGGCGTCATCATTTGCATGGCTCATCCCAAACCTTCTGCATATGTACAGATCACTTTGCCTTACTGTACTACCAACACCTCATGTCTTAACTCCATGGCAAACCCGCTGGCATGAGACCCTTACCCAATTTTCATTTTTTTATGAATTTACTAAGGGCAAGGAGAATGGGTTGGCGGATGCTTTGGGCTGCAACCCTTCATTAGCTCCAGATTCAAAGAAGATAGAGGTGCATAATACCCATTCAATGATTCCACTGGGTAAGATTGTGCCTCAACTTCCATCTTCCTTGGCCAATGGGCCAGCGCTTGCTCCTCTGGAAAATGCAGAGTAATACAGTATGTTCAGAAAAGTAGTCCTTTTCCAACCTTTGTCACCCAAATATACTATGGTCCTTGCTAAGAGCGCGTTGAATCAGGAGGATATAACTAGGGGTTATCATGTAAAGGATGAGATGGTGTGGTTTTGGGGCGCCTATGTGTTCCCACTGGACCACTTCTCCTGGAAATCATCCAGGACCATCACGACGGAATCATCATTGTCATACTGGAAAGGCAAAGACTCTGGAGCTAATTTGCTGCAAATACAATTTGAAGGGGTTAGCCACTCAGATGGGCAGGTATTGTAGAGAGTGCCTGGTATGCAATCAAATGAAGCTGAACCGTCAGCCACTAGCAGGGTCGTTGGTACCAGTTTAAAAGGCTGAATGGCTTTGAACTTCCTTATCAGTAATTTTATTGTGAAATTTCTGTATCTGATGTGTAAGTCTCAGGGAACATCCTCTGGCTCTCTATTGGGTCATATATCCATTCCCAAATAAAAAGACACCAAAGAGGATGGCGGTACCTCTCATCACTCAGGGTGATCTCGCTCACATAGTAGATGAGCGATGGTTGACAGCTCGTCCGCTTTGGATCCCACCCCCAATACCCACACTCACCTCAGCAGAACTGTTGTGGGGAATTAGTGAAATCTGTGCTGAGATTACTGATTGAAATCAGTCAGATCTAATTCAGGTGGCAATCTGGCTGATGCCCAAAATTTGAATGGCTGTAAAAGCATGAAGAATGAGACATCAGCTGTATTGCCCAATGGTTCCAATTCAATCACTAAACCAGTAGAACAAATATCGGGTGCCATTGACAAGGGTTTGAAGCCCCTGATCTTAATTTGGGCGTTGCGCCTAATGTGCTTCTATTGACCAAACGAATGGTTAAATTGACCAAGCGCGGGTGGGTTGGCTGTCCCAAACCTGTTCCCAACCAAATGGACCCATCCCTATATGGGATGGCCTTGGGGATTCCCATCGCCTGTCAGGCCAAATGCCATCATGCTAACCATCAAAAATGTAGTCAAGCCCAGGTTTATACATTTGAGGTCAAACCAACAGAGACTCAGCCTGTCATTAAATTTTGCGATGTCAGTTCCCAAAGAATAAACCTGCCCATTCCTGAACAATTCGCTGGTTAGGTCGAATTTGTGGGCCCCAACCCCATCCTGTCACTACCCAATTGACCACTATTTAATCAGTTGCATGGCACTGAGAAAATTGTTGGTCAATTTTCTTACTTTCCTTTCCAAATAAAATTTTACCTAAAAAACCAAATTTTTTATTTTCCGCTCTGACTGCATCCCAGATGGCATTTCCCTGGTGGCCCATCACCCCGCACTCCGGGTGGGCTTTACCAATTCTTTTGGTCACTATGGCTCCCTCTATCGCCAATTGGGCCCAGCGAGTCTGACACTTTTGGCTTTACAACCCCTCGCTTATGAACATCAGCAACAATACATGAGGATCTTATGGCCCTACATGCAACAATGTAAAGAAAGAACCCATCTCCTTATTGCCCCCAATGAGTTGGCCTCCCATGCCAAGAATCTCGTCAAAACTATCCCAGTAATCCCACCTCATGCAGCTAGAACCACTGAGTTGGGAATGGGTTCAGTGTGGTTTGTCGTTGGGATACTCCTTACCCTGTTGTTGCACCACCACTTCGTGGTATCACATTTCCCAGCTCCATATCAAGTCATACGGTTGGCAATGCCTCTGGCATTCTGGCTTGCTTTTTGGGTGTTCACGCATCCTGACTGGCAGGCTGGTCTAAACCTCTTCTGCTGTTTCCATGGCATAATTGACCAACCATAATTCCCAGCCACTTCCGCCTTGGTTTTCAAATTGGGCGCTGCAGTGGTTACCCTCTACCAGATGAACGTACAATCAATTGTGTGTTGTTTGTTGTTCATTTGGTCACTTTCTGACTTTGGGAGAAGCATCCGCTCTATTTTGGAAAACCTTCTTCAAGCCACCCAATATGTGCAGACTGCATCTCTTCTTACTTCCTCCGGCCTGGGAAAAGGGTCAAGTATCCCCTCCCAAGAGATCGCCAATTAGGTTCTTGACACTCTCGCCAAAGTACAAATGTGGACAACAATTGCACTCAATAACACTTCTGCTATATCTCATGCCCAACAAGGGCTCATGTTGTTAGATGCCGTGGATGGAGATGCCTGCCATTGGGTGAGAAGTCTTTTTATTCTTCCTCACAAGAAGGAGACTTTATCCCCCTGATGGCTGTTGTATCAGCCGCCTTAAAACCCCTTGTGTCCCAATCAGACCACTTACTCAGACTGCTCCTTGCTATGGTCAAAGCCCCTAGTTTGGCTTCTTTTATTTCTACCTTTTGTGAGCTGGCTCCCGCGTCAGGCCTATCTATCAATATGCTTCAGGCAGTCTTTAGAGCGAGCTTGGATTTGGTTTCCACTCATCACGTGGTCTGTTCTACCATCCAAGAATTAGTAGATAAAATATGTGCCACCGCAACTACTATCAAAGCATTACCTCACCACGTTTCCCCATATCAGAAGGGGAACTTTATGATAGGATTTCTTAACAAAGATGTAGATGATGCGCCTGTCACCAAAATAGCAGTTGATGTGGGTCCCAACCCTGCCATAACCCCCAAGTCTGAGTTGGCATTTCCAGAGTTAACTATTAATGATTTGTTCAAGCCCAGATAGAGAAAATTATTTCCCCCACAATTGTACTTCCAATTTTCGTCCCAGCTAAGAATCCTGATCCTGGTCCCAACATACCCATTATTTCCTTAGTCATCCATGAGTCAGTCAAATCTCCCAATAAACAAAATTCTGCTTATTTCCTTATCCCTATGAAAATCAGTATTGGTCCGCATCATGTCTCCTTCAAAGCTCTGGTGGATACCGGAGCAGCGGGGAACTTCATGAGTGTTGAGTTGGCACAACAACTAAAACTGGAAATGTATGTGGGCTCCTCAGTAATGGTGGCCTCATCTACTTACCAGCCTTTGTATGTCATTTGCCAGCTGATACACTTCTCAATCCACCAATATAACTTCTGCAATTGTTTTTTAGCCATGCCAAACTTGGTATTCCCGGTGATCTTGGGTGTGGAATGGTGGCGTTGACAACATGTGAAGATTCATTTAGAGTCTAATATGTTGTCATTTACCAATGATGATTCAGAGGAAGAGTTCTCTTTGATCAACACCCTCAAGAAAATACAAGGGACCAGCTCTATCACTACCTTAGTTACTTCCGTGGGCATTCTGGCCAATTTTCTCAAAAGCTTAATGCAATATTGGAGAATCTTCAACATGGAAAAAGTGGATTGTCTGCCAAAACATACTAGGTACAATTGTGGATTTTGGACAACCGTGGAGTTGGTGAACATCAACTGCCTGTTGTATCCTCATACAGCGGAGGAAGAGGTTGCACTCAATACCTGGTTGGATGATATGTTAAAAAAAGGTTGGTTGTTCAAAGAGACCTCACCCGTCGCCTCCCCTATCATCTTTGCAAGAAAATTGGATGGATCACTCCGTCCTTGCATGGATTATGGTCACTTGAACAAAATAACAGTTACAGATCCCTACCCATTGACTTTAGAGCAGACAATCAGTCAGGCAATTGCCAAATCCTGTGTGTTTTTGAAACTGGATCTGGAGAACGCTTTTAACAAAATTTGAATGATGGAAGGACAGGAATGGTTGAACGCAATCTGAACAAGGCGAGGCATTTTTCAATTTCGTGTAATGCCCTTTGGGTTGAAAAATGCTCCCGCTACATTTCAATGAATGATTGACAACGCGCTAGGGATCTCCAGTTCTCTTGTGCTATTGCATACATCAATGATATCCTAGTTCATTCCCAACTCCTGAACAACACCCTATTGACTTGGAAGTGGTGGTGGTCACTTTGCATAAAGCAGGGCTGTTCCTCAAAGCTTCCAAATGTGAGTTTTACAAGGAAGAGGTTACATTTTCAGAAACTTGGTACTTAAAGAAGGGGTCGCCATCCCCCCCAACAAATTAGATGCAATCTGAGAATGGCCAACCCCAACTACACAGAAGCAGCTTTGAAGTTTCTTGGGTACTATCATTTTCCTAAATAAATTTTCCCCCGCACTTTCCCAGTTGGCCGCCCCGCTCCACCCCCTCACAGGGAAAAATGTACCGTTTTGTTGGACCCCCGAATGCCATCAGGCGTTTGAAGTGATCAAAGAAGTGTTCATATCTCCCCCCATTTTGAAACATGCCGATCCCACCAAACCATATATTGTTGCATGCGATGCTTTGTCAGTAGCTGTGAGTGCAGTGCTACTTCAGGATTACAATGGTCTCGAACATCTGGTCACTTATTTCTCCTGAAAATTCACCACTATAGAGCAGTCCTGGGCCATCTATGACAAGGAACTGGCCGCTATTGCATGGGCATTAACTCATTGGTGGTACCTGTTGCAAGGTGCTCATCATGAGTTAACGGTTTGCACAGATCACCAAGCTCTCTTGTATTTTTGCAAACCCCAAAAATTAGCACACCAGCAAGCCCAATCCTATCGGGACCTGTGCAGTTTTAACTTCAAATATGAATTCTTCAAGGGTGCACTAAATATCCTTCCTGATTTCCTAAGTCATAGTCCCACTCACTGCCCCTCAGAGCCTGAGGAAGAGGATCTCGTTACCATGATCCCTGCTAAACAAATCCTATTGATTGCTCCCTCCGTTGTTTCCTCCGCTGCATTGTCGCCTGATGATCCATTATTGGCCCAGGTATAGCTGGTCAAACGGCCTGCCCTGAGGGCGTGGAGTTGATTGAACACTTGACTCACTCAAGCCTCAAACACTCCCTATATTCTTTAGAAGCAGGTCTCATCTACTTTTGTTCTTGTGTTTGGGTGCCTCCCTCCTTCTGCCTGAACATATTCCACGCACACCATGATCCCCCCATGATTGGACACCCCGGTAACAAGAAATGCATCAACCTGATCAAGCAATCCTTTAATTGGGCAAGACTGACTAAAGAGGTTTCAACTTGGATTGCCAATTGTGTTACTTGTGCTAGGGCAAAGTCAGATCGTTCTAGAAAAAATGGCCTCCTGCACCCTTTACAACAGGTGGAAGGTCCATGGACCTTGGCCTCCATTGATTTCATTGTCAAACTTCCCTGCTCCAATGGTTTCACAGCGGTAATGGTGGTGGTAGATCACTTTACCAAATTTACCTGTTCACTCCTTGTACTTCTGTGATCACATCAGAAGAAATGGCGCGTCTATTTGTTCACCATGTGTTTTTGATGTTTGGCCTTCCCCAGGAAATTGTTAGTGACAGGGGTACCCAGTTTACCACCTGGTTTTGGAGTGAACTCTTGTTAATCCTTAAGATAACCCCCTGTCATTCCATGGTGTATCATCCCCAGTCTGACGGCCAGACTGAGCGGGTTAACCAAGTTCTCAAACAGTACCTGCGTTGTTATGTGGTAGCAGCACAAAATACCTGGGCCAGTGACTTGCCTCTTGCTCAATTTGCGTACAATAATGGGATCCATGCATCCACGGGGTTTTCACCATATGAAGCAACATTGGGTTATAACCCATCATTTTCAGTTGGGGCATGCTTGCGACCTGAGGTTCAATCTGCTGTGGATCATGCTACCCATATTCGATCAGCTTAAGCTTTAGTGTGGGAACACCTCACCAAAGCCATCAACAACTATAAGTGATTCGCGGACCATAAGCGCCTTCTGGGCCATGACTTTATGGTGGGTTCCTACATCATGCTTGATACCCACCATTTGCAAATTCAAACCCCTTCCCACAAGTTCGCCAGTAAGCGTTTGGGTCCTCACTTAGTGGAGGAAGTATTGGGTAATGGGGCGTTCTGCTTGAAGCTTCCCGCGCATTAGAAGCAGCACCCAGTTTTCCATGTTTCCCAGTTGTTGCCCTTCAAGAGTGTAATTCCCACAGACCTGGAACTGATCATCATCAATAATGAGGAAGAGGCTGAGGTAGAGGCTATCCTGGCATCTTGCAAGTTGCGACGTTCAGTCCAATATCTCATGGCCTGGAAAAGATACCCAGCCTACAAAAATAGTTGTGTCAAGACACATGATTGTGCAAATTGCATGGCCCTGGTTGAAGCCTTCCACGCATCCCACCCTGAGGCTCCCCGCCCTCCTCAGAAGATTGCAACTATTAGGACTATCAAGTTACCTAAAGCACACAAGAATGTGGCTCTGGTGCAGTTTCCCGGTGGGGGTGCCATTCCTTTGGAAAAAGGAAAGGGTAATGTAAGTCTTGGGGAATGTCCTCTGGCTCTCAATTGGGTCATCTTCCCATTACCAAATAAAAAGACACCAAAGAGGATGGCGGTACCTCTCATCACTCAGGGTGATCTCGCTCACATAGTAGATGAGCGATGGTTGACAGCTCGTCCACTTTGGATCCCACCCCCAATACCCACACTCACCTCAGCAGAACTGTTGTGGGGAATTAGTGAAATCTGTGCTAAGATTACTGAATTGAAATCAGTCAGATCTAATTCAGGTGGCAATCTGGCTGATGCCCAAAATTTGAATGGCTGTAAAAGCATGAAGAATGAGACATCAGCTGTATTGCCCAATGGTTCCAATTCAATCACTAAACCAGTAGAACAAATATTGGGCGCCATTGATGAGGGTTTGAAGCCCTCAGATAGTAATTTGGGTGTTGCGCCTGATGTGCTGCTGTTGACCAAACAAATGGTTAAATTGACCAAGCGCGGGTGGGTTGGCTGTCCCAAACCTGTTCCCAACCAAATGGACCCATCCCTATATGGGATGGCCTTGGGGGATTCCCATCGCCTGTCAGGCCAAATGCCATCATGCTAACCATCAAAAATGTAGTCAAGCCCAGGTTTATACATTTGAGGTCAAACCAACAGAGACTCAGCCTGTCATTAAATTTTGCGATGTCAGTTCCCAAAGAATAAACCTGCCCATTCCTGAACAATTCGCTGGTTAGGTCGAATTTGTGGGCCCCAACCCCATCCTGTCACTACCCAATTGACCACTATTTAATCAGTTGCATGGCACTGAGAAAATTGTTGTTCAATTTTCTTATTTTCCTCTCCAAATAAAATTTTACCTAAAAAACCAAATTTTTTATTTTCCGCTCTGACTGCATCCCAGATGGCATTTCCCTGGTGGCCCATCACCCCGCACTCTGGGTGGGCTTTACCAATTCTTTTGGTCACTATGGCTCCCTCTATCGCCAATTGGGCCCAGCGAGTCTGACACTTTTGGCTTTACAACCCCTCGCTTATGAACATCAGCAACAATACATGGGGATCTTATGGCCCTATGTACAACAATGTAAAGAAAGAACCCATCTCCTTATTGCCCCCAATGAGTTGGCCTCCCATGCCAAGAATCTCGTCAAAACTATCCCAGTAATCCCACCTCATGCAGCTAGAACCACTGAGTTGGGAATGGGTTCAGTGTGGTTTGTCGTTGGGATACTCCTTACCCTGTTGTTGCACCACCACTTCGTGGTATCACATTTCCCAGCTCCATATCAAGTCATACGGTTGGCAATGCCTCTGGCATTCTGGCTTGCTTTTGGGTATTTACGCATCCTGACTGGCAGACCGGTCTAAACTTCTTCTGCCATTTCCATGACATGATGGTTACGATGCCATCATGGTGGTGGTGGACCATTTTCTGAAGTGCACCAATTTTATCCCCTGCAGAACCACAGTCATCACAGCTGAGATGGCTAGGCTTTTTGTCACTCATGTGTTTGCTCTTCAAAGGATCCCTCAAGAGATAATTAGCAATTGTGGACCCCAGTTTACCTCTGTCTTTTGGGAAGAGTTGTGTAAGGCTCTGTAAATCTATCCCTGTAATTTAACTGCCTATCACCCCCAATCAGATGGGAAGACTAAACGAGTGAACCAGTGCCTTGTACAGTTCTTGCAGCGTTACACTGCATCAGATCATTCAGATTGGGTTTCTCATCTCCCCATAGCCCAATTCAGTTATACAACGCCCTACATGCATCAACCAGTTGTTCCCCCTTCTTAGCCAACTATGGCTTCAATCCCACCTTCAACAAGAAGCCCAGTTGTGGATCCAAGGTGGAAGCAGTGGTGGAGTTTTCAAAAATGATCAATAAAGTACACTAAGGGGTGAGAACAAATTTAGATGTGACCATGAAGGCTTACAAGGAGAACGCTGATGGTAAGAGATGAGTTGTACCAGCATACAAGGAAGGAGATCTCATGATGCTGGATGCTAAAAACATCCCAATCAAGCAACCATGCAAAAAACTAGGACCTAAGAGGACTGGCCATACCACATCATCAGAAAGGTGGTCCACACCTCATACCAGTTAGATATCCCCCCTCATTTTGAATCTTTTCAGTATTTCATGAAAGCAAGATCACATTGTTTGAGGGTCCCCCACCAGAAACTCCTGAGGCTTATCTCATGGATGGGGTGCCAGAGTGAGAAGTGGAGAAAATTGTAGCCTCTCATTAGGTAAGAAGAAGACTTGAGTATCTTGTATTTCAGAAAGATATTGATGCAGTGGAGAACAGTTGGGTCTCAGAATGGGACTGTGCCCATACCCAAGATCTAATTGTAGCATTCTACAAGCATTTTCCTGAGGCTGCAGGATCTAATTCCAAGCAAGCTGTTGCTGCCATGAATTTGGTTACTGCCCATAAAAACTTTTCCTTGGCAAATGCCCCTGAAGGGGGGTGGAGCTTAAAAAGGAGGAGAGGGTAATGTCATGTTTGCATGACCTGATTGAAGACACCAACACCAAGTATAAGGCTGGGTTGCAGGAGGTCCAAAGGGTCAAGTTGAAGGACTTTTCTAACCTAAAGCACACCTTGGATCAATGCTTAGTACAGGCCAGATATGTACAGGTTGGTCCAGGTAAGGTGCTTAACGCCCAGCCCCTTGTTTCAGCTTTAGCATTAAAATGAATGAGTTACCTCTTGAATGATGATGGCTTGATTCAATCAATTGGCAAAAGAGTTTGAAACCCATTCAGTTTATGAGTAGTCCAACTCAGGTCAGCCTCAACTTCAACTAATTACTTGAGTTCAGACTATTTTGAAGTATAGCACCCTGTCAAATGGAAGTGTGAACTTATTGATGCACCTCAGCTTGGTACCACTTTCTCTGATAGACAATTTCTTTATTTTGGTTTAAGTGTTTCTTTGATGTCAACTTTTCTTGTTGGTTGTCTTCCTCCTTACAATAAACCCATAGTTAGTTTAACATTTTTCTTATGTTCACTTGGGTGTACCTGTGCATAGACCTCTTCAAGGAGGTCTCATATCATATTAGCCAATTCATTTGCTTTGAAATTATTATAGCATCAGGTACACCATTGGGATTCCTAGGTTCCCTCAAAACCAGGGCACCTGTGCACTATAGACCTGTTCAAAACTTGGTTATGAATGGCCCTTTGGGGTACAGCCAAGTTTTGCTGTTTGCTCAATCACTATTTATGAGTACAATGCTAACCACCCTTGCCCTATATCACTTTAGCTTAAGCTCCCTCTGCTGGACTATCCTCATTCTAACACTAACAACTAGTTCCCTTGCATTGGTCCAGTGCTCTGTGCATCACCATGCTGGGAACTGGAGAGTTATAGCCACTCTCCTGGCACTATCTTTATAAAATAATTCAAGGTGGGTCAACCTTGGGACAAATAACCACACCAAGAATTTTTTTAGCCAGTACAGGTTTTGAACTCAAAACCTGCACTAGGGGTGGAAGCAGTTTTACCTGTCATGCTAACCACCCCCACTATCTTTATAAAAAAATTTATTTGAGGTGGGTCAACCTTGGGACAAACATACCACACCAAGAATGTTTTCTAGCCAGTACAGGTTTCAAACTCAAAACCTGCACTAGGGGTGGAAGCAGTTTTACCTGCCCGGCTAACCACCCTTAGTATTTTTGTTTAACTGAAAAAAGAAGCCAAGTGGTAGAATATACTATGAATTTTTTAATTTAACCTTGGACTTCTATTCGGTAGAGTTGGTCCCATGATCCTCCTACCTTGAATAAGCAACCTTAGGCTTCTATTGCTTTCGATTAGAAAATCAATCCATTTACGTTTATCAAATTAAAGAATTATAAATTACAAGCGAAATTTGCCCGGCGTTGCTCGGGTTTATTTATAAGCTCACACTGATATAGCCTATAGGCTGTGCCAGCACTACTCTCGAGCCACTCAGACAAACAGCTTCGCTGTTGCCCTCGTGACTGATGAGCTGATCATGCTAACTTGCCTTAATCTACTTAAAATCCTAAACTGATTTTTATTTTAGTTTCAGGTGAGCAATTTGGTGAATTATTGGCTAATATTTGGCAATTCTCACCCACTCGCCCAAATAGATTATACCTATCAGACTCAGTAGTTTCAAATTCGATAATATTCGCCAATTCTTACCCACTCACCCAAATAGATTGAACCTATCAGATTCGAAGGTTTCAGATGTCAGTCAGTCAGTTAGTCAGTCAGCCAGCCAGTATGTCAGTCGTGAATATGTATTAAGTAGATGTCATTAAAAATTAAATTTTTGAATACATAAAGGATTGTACTATCTATTTAAAACACATTCACTGACTGACCGACTGGCTGATATACTATTGATATACTGACTGACTATCTGAAACCTTCAAGCCTGATGAGTTCAAAAGGATTTAAGCGAGTGCGTGAAAATTGGCAAATATTATTGAATCTGAAACTATCAAGCCTGATAGGTTCAACCAAAATAGGCGAGTGGGTTAGAATTGGCAAATATATATTCCTAAAATGGGAAGAAAATGCACACATAGCTGTTAAAAAGCCATGTTCATTTAGATATATTGGTCTAAGTCAAATCTATTAGTATTCTAAAAATGAGATAAGGTGATCAATAGTAAATATAAGCACCAGTTGTAGTTGTGTACACCTGTAACCACGAACTAAGGATAGAGTAAAATCCCATTACAAGTTCAAGACCTGTTCTGGTTTGGATAAACATTGCTTTTTCTATTATTCTTACTATTATTTAATTAATAATAAGAAGTTAAAAGAGATTTGGATGGTTGTCAAAGTGGTTCCTGCTACTGATAAATCTCAAAAAAGAATTAGTAATATAAGTATATATATAACTATTAGAAAACATATACTATATTACTTTCATAGAAATAATTTGATATATTTCTATATATTATAAGATATAATTTGATTATAATAAAGAGTACAAATCTAGTAAATACTATAAATATGATGAAAGCTTTGGACTAAATATTTGTTTGTAATAACTCTGATGCTATATTTCACCACAATTTAACATGCTCTATTTTATACTTAAGTATCATTTGGCTAATAATATATTAAAATAGTTAATTAAGATAAGGGTATAATTATTTATATGATCATAATATTTATTTTATTATTTTTATGATGGCTATATCAGCATTTAAACAAAATTGTTTATTTGAGGTAGGAGGCTCATGGGACCAACTACTGAAAAATGGTTAAATAAATTTATTAAACTGGGTAACCTTTGAAACATGGGCTCAAAAACTACCAATTCAGAGCCAAGTTGTATTTAATACTCGATTTACAATTTTAAATCAAATTAAGCCAGCCCCTAGGTATGGATGAATGGTATCAGCTGAAGTGAGTGTTGCAGTGGTGTGCCGCTTCATTATAAAATCAATTCACTGTAACTGACAGTTTAGTAAGCATTTAAACCCCTCTTAAACTATCGTTTGCTCACTAAATTCAAGTTTTTAGATCAAAAATTAATATTCTACGAGAATCTGGTTTTGTTATATAACGCTATAAATGAGCGGACCAGATCAATGGATTGAAACATTAAAAAAATGTCAATTTTTACCTGAAAAGGATATGAAATTACTCTGTGAAAAGGTATTTATTTTACTTGCATATTTTACTTATCTTTTGGTATAAACTTTACCTTTTATCAAATTGGGGTTCAAACCCTGAAAGCTATTTAATTTCTAAGCTTTATTCCATTTCTTAGGTTAAAGAGCTTCTTATGGAAGAGTCGAACGTTCAGCCTGTTTCTAGCCCTGTTACAATTTGTGGCGATATCCATGGCCAATTCTATGATCTTCTAAAGCTGTTTCAAGTCGGTGGGGAGCTTCCGGATACAAATTATATTTTTATGGTATCTTTAGTATTTAAGCCAAATTTGCTTTTAATAAACTTCATAATTACTGATCCTTTTAGGGGGATTTTGTTGATCGTGGTTATTACAGCCTCGAGACATTTAGTTTATTGATGGCACTAAAAGCCAGGTGCTTTGCTTTTGTCTTATATTCTAATATCTTAGATATCCTTCTAAGATAACTTTATTAAGAGGAAATCATGGATCGCGGCAAATCACACAAGTTTATGGCTTCTATGGTATTTTACTCTCAAAACTTTATATATAATTCTTATTTAGAGGAATGCCAAAATAAGTATGGCAATGCAAATGTTTGGAAAAGCTGTTGCCAGGTTTTTGATTACCTTGGCCTTGCTGCTGTAAGTTCTAGGAGGGAATCCCACTATAATTTTTAGATAGTTGATGGGAGGATCCTTTGTGTCCATGGAGGTTTATCTCCACATATTCGGACACTTGATCAAATCAGAACAATTCAAAGGTGCCAAGAGATCCCACACGATGGCGCTTTTTGTGGTATAAATAATTCTTTTAGATAATTAACTTCTATTATTTTTAGATTTAATGTGGTCTGATCCTGATAATGTCAGTAGTTGGGCGGTAAGTCCTCGTGGAGCAGGTTGGCTTTTTGGTGGGCGAGTTACCACGAGGTAGCCTTAATTATTTTATATGGCTTATCCTCCTTAGTTCAATCATGTAAATGGCTTGGAGTTAATTGCCCGAGCTCATCAATTGGTGCAGGAGGGGTATAAGTTTATGTTTGATGACCAAAACCTGGTGACAGTTTGGTCAGCACCTAACTATTGCTATCGCTGTGGCAATGTCGCCTCAATTCTTAAAATTAATGAAACGTTAAAGGTTGATGATAGCAGCTTTGTGATATTTAATGCGGTTCCTGAATCAGAAAGAACTGTTCCTACTAAGAGCCTCTCATCTCACTACTTTTTGTAAAGAAATCAATTAATCTACTGAAGAATCTAGATTGTACACCCTTTCCCTTCTCCTTAGAGTAGCCTAAGGCCATTCAGAGTCCTTGACCATTTGCTCACTCCCATCTAACTCCATATTACTAATTGACAGCAAGATAATTTTATTATGTTAGTTTTTAGATTTAGATTTTTATCTAATTATTGCTTCTATTGCTGTTTGAGATTCCAAGTATATTGAATCTATACTTTTTTATCTATTATAAGCTTAAGTTTATATATGTATACTTTCACTAATTTATTACTCTTCTATTACAGATAATAGCAACTCTATAAACAATACATTATTAAACTGATTATATACAGAAACCTTATTTTATATTTTTAAATGGCAAGTTGATAGATAAAAGTAACTTTTGACCTATAAGAAAATATATACTCAAATAAGTTACTGGGCTACATAAATTTATTTGACAGAACTTGCAATACAGTAACATTTGGAATTTGATACCAGAATTAATTTGAATCAATTTTGCTGTAAAAGTTAACAGGTTTTATGAATAACATTTAAATAAAGTAGAATTTTAGAGCATGTACCTATATTATTATCATTGTGCCCTTTTAATTCTTTATAAAAATTGTGATTGGAAACTTTAATACTTTTAAATTATCTGCAGTTTGAGTGTCTGCTATTTGGCAACCAGCCTGTTTCAGCCAACTGTTGTGAAACTTGAAAATATGATAGAGTTTTGCTTTAAGTTGGTAAAAATTGTGGCTATACTTTTATTTAAATAATTTTATTTTTGTAAGTTTAAAGTTGACTCTCAGTATACCATATAAATATAAATGGATCATTGCATTATTTAAGTAATTATTTAAGGATATTTTAGGTTATTAATTTGTTAGGAATGTTAAAGCAAATAAGCAACATTGCAAGTTGCAGAAGAGAATCATGTAAGTATTAATTTCTAGTTTAGATAGTTTTATAGGAGCTTTGATGTACCCCTGTATTGGGACCATCCAGGATTAAAAGGTTTGAACAATGTTATAGCCTATGACATAAATTGTCTAGAACTAATTGAGATATAGAATTTTGACAGAAGCTCAGGTTGATATACTTTTTAAGTAACAATATCAGTATAAATGAAGCTTAAACTCTGAACTAAGGTTTTAGCTTATGTTCATAACTTTGACATGTAATTTTACTCGTTAGCTAGTTTGTTACTCTGAGAGAAATAAAGGATTGTTAAGTAAAAAATTTCTTGACTATAATAAACCTTGAAAGTACAAAAAGTGGCTATTTCATAGACATCCAATTCTACTCTAAGGCTTTTAGGAAGTTAAGCAATGCTATAGATGGCTTGTTAAATCTTGAGGTTCAGTGATTTTAGACCTAGATAAACTGCTAAACTACAACTCAGTGAAAATAAGTTAAATCCAATTATTACTCTAGATAATTAAATCAGTTGAGCTTAGTAGTTTGATGAGGAACTTAGCATCACAGTTGAGCTCATCCTAGCCTTTATATTGCTAATATATTCATGAGCAAAAGCTAAGCTTGTTATAGCTTAGATTTCATGAAGAGAAATATCAGTATATAAACCCTAGAGATTATAAGTAAAGACAACTGGTATGCGGTCACAAAGTTGCAGCAATTAAGAATCTAAATTTTTCTACTCATATATATATATATATATATATTAGATTATCAGATGTCTATGACATATATAGAAGCTATCTGCAAGAAT
Source organism: Massospora cicadina (assembly GCA_022478985.1). Classification (NCBI taxonomy): domain Eukaryota; kingdom Fungi; phylum Entomophthoromycota; class Entomophthoromycetes; order Entomophthorales; family Entomophthoraceae; genus Massospora; species Massospora cicadina. Next base: position 40,995 of record JAKSZP010003998.1, read on the forward strand.
ATAAGGAGAGCAGAGATATCTTTATATCCTAGAAATGTTTTTAAATGTCTTGTAAAATAAAAGTTCTGAAGGTGATTTTAGGTTAGGATGACATTTTATTTTTAGATGGTTTCTTTTCCACATATGAGATAGTTTAGTTAGAATTTTCTAGTTATATATTTGTAAAGTCTAAGCAGACCTGCTACAAAATTTTGTCTAGGTGCTATAAATTTAACAGCTAGCCTTTTAGTGTTTAAGGTATAGATTCTAAATTAGCAGTATTGATCATTTATCATGAAATCAAAGTGGCTTATATATCAAATGATCTATTATAGATGTTGCAAAAGCAATACTTAGACATACTTGCCATAAATATGAAATAGTTAGTGATACTAACACCTAAAAAGCCCTTTATCTTTGTATAAATCTCAGCAAAAACAAAAGATCACAAGATATAAAACAAACTAGTTGATATACAATATTGATAACATATCTATATAATTCTAATAGAAGTTATATCTAGAAATATACCTTGATGTTTACATAGTATATTAATTTTTTAGATAATATTGCACTGTATCATTATATTTGAATAACAAACTTCTTGGATTTAGTGGTTCCCTAAGTAGTAGTATCATATATCCTAGTATCTAGATTTATTTAAAGACATTATACTTTACATCTAGAAATCTTTAATTACCAATTACATGTTTATTGGTGTGTAGTTTAAAAATGAGATTTCTGTCATATAAAAAGATAATAAATACTTCAGGTTGGGATCACCTAGTAATAAAATGGTAATAAAAACACCTTCTATAATTATAAAATTAAATGTTTTATATAAGATTATATCACTTTCTAAATATGATATTCTAGTAGCTGATAATAAGATACTTTGTCTTAATAAAAATGTAGCTTGACCTGCCTCAAACCTTTTTATGTCTGATAAAAGATAATAATTTTCAAAGATGATATAAAGATTTATCTAAGTATCTCTGGGAATTCATGCCAGCGTGATTTTCTTGTTTTCTAAAGCTGAGATCTCCAATAAAACAAAATTTGCAAATTTCAACTAAAAGGATAAATGATATTTGCTAAGGTTACTTTTAACAGCATTAATAATGTTAAGTAAGCATATATTGCCACTTATTATATAACCCTGTTTGTTACCTAGTAAGACAGTTAATTAATGAAACTATATTATTGTCTTATAAAGAACGCCATAAAGCAATTATTGATTATAAATAGTAATGGTCTGATGCAATAAATGGTGAAGCCCTTTATTGCTACTTGGTTACTTAAGTTTATCTATAATTAAACCTATATAAAAAGTCCATAAATGAGATTATACTTTAGACACTATGTGAACTAAGTTGTATACAAACAATCTCTTAAGCAGGTACTCAATTGTGTATGTGTAGTAAATTTCTTTGCTGAAAAGTTAGCATAAATTGTATAGATCTAAATTAAAGTAAAAACTAAAGTTCACTATTGCAAAAATATAACTTGTTGTGTGTTAAAGACTAGAAGACACAGAAAAACACAGAGAATATATATTTGTGATTCTTCTCATAGCTTGTCTAAGACTTAAGCCAAGTAAATTTTCAAGTATAGCCTATATACTATAGATTGTATGTATAAAAATTGTAAAACTTAAAATAGACTAATCTATGGTAAACAAAAAACCATTAAATTAGCATACTCTAGATATGAGTATATACTTAAAAATTACTTATAATTGAAAACAAACAGTTTTTTGATGTTGCAAATAGAAATTTAAAATTTTGAAGCAGCCTTAAAAAATGAAAGTATCTTTTTGATACTACAAATATGGTTGGCTATGACTCTTATGTCCCAAATACTTTTTATAGGCTTTTATTACAAGATAGAGTTTATAACATACTTGCATACCAAGTATAAGGTAGTAACTAATAGATCTTAAACCAAGCAACCAGCAGCAAAAATCTAAAATAACTATTCAAGAGTCATCATATGTTTGTACTTTTAGTACTACAATTATCTATATACACAATAAAAGTACAATGATCTGTCACTGTGCTCAGTACAGTAAGCTTTTACTATTTAATCTTTCTTTTTTAGTAAAGAACTTATAGTTTTTTTATATGGCTATAAATATAAAAAAGCCCAAAATTGCCATCTTATTTTTTTTGGAGCACATTAAAAAGTTTTTTTTTGTTTTTAAAAACTAATTAGACAATAAAGATAACAAAGTATGTGGTCTATATTTTATGGCGCATATAAAGGCTATCTTTTTAGAGCTCATTGACATTGTTGGGATGAAGGGAATGAAATCTAGCTGTCCCTTAATTGAGTTAGGGTCCCTGAAGCTCCTGGTGGGTCAGTCACCATGTAGAGCATAAAAACTTACAACAGGACTAATGGTAAGAAAATAATAAGTTTTATTAGGATATAGCCTTATAGTATTTATAGTACTTTAAGGCTAAATGTGAGAGGAAAGAATTCAGAAAATGCAGGTGGTGGGAGCTAGGTGATAGGTGCCTAGGATAAGGTTAATCTTGGCCTCAGTTGCTGATAGACTAATAAATAATAATTTATTAAAACTAGTACTACAGAAAGAGTTGATTATCCTCAGCTTTTAGTCACCAGTAATTATTGGACTCAAACTACAATAGGGGATAATTCCTGATAATTTAGATGAGTTAATTTATAAGTGTCAGAAACATCATCACTTAATCAGTTTATTGGAAACCTCAGCATAAGTCCCCAGTACATCCTAAAATGACCATATGATTGGGTTTTGGCATTAAACTGTTATTACTTCACAAACCTAAATTAATATTATGATTATTTTGGCATCCTCAGATTTAGTCACTAGTGTTGAGTCAAACTCATTAATTTATAATTTTAATAAAAATGTTATCAGGGATGATCCCTGACACTTCAAATTGTGCTCAATTCAAGTTGATGAGGATCCCAATTTGGCATTTACTAGTAAATAAATAATAGTGAGGCGCGATCCCCAGAAAGTGGTTTACACTCAGTAAAAGAAAATCCTGAAATAGCTCTCTCCAGGCATTAATTAGCAGCTAAAAACTGAGATGGGGGTCAAAAGATCCTTCAAATGTAGTTTGGTATGGCATCAGGCGCAGTTAAGGTTTGATGCTCATATTTCTGTAAAATAAGGATACAAACTCAGTAGGGTTGTATGGATCAAGGGTAGTTGGTGCAGATACAACAAAGAGATCTGGTAACTTTGGCATTAAATTGCTAAAAAGAGTATATGTGGTGGGGCAACTGAATGCCTGGACAATTTGAGAAAGCTTCAGCAATGATTGCCAATAATTAGAAAAATCCTCAGCGATTTGGCCCCAGAAAATTAGAAAAAGTTAATAGATGGAAATAGCTTAGCCCAATTAATGGGGGGGTACAATTTGGATGGTTATCAAAACTAGGTGATTCAGTTAAAACCACTCCTAACCATCCTAACGTCTAATTTTATAGATGGAACAAAAGATTCCATGATTTAAAGAATATATCAGGTTTAGTAGATAATAAAATATAAATTAGTTATTTTATTATTTTAAAAAGATTGGACCAGATGAGAAAACCACTCCAATTGGCACCAACAGAATCAGATCAGATGGAGTTACTCCACCTGATCCTACTAGAAAGATTATCAGCAATAGTTGCTGGCATCAGGGATTGGCCCCAGCGTCAGGGAGAGGGCCCAAAAATTAAATTAAAATCAGATCAGCTGAGGAAAACCCTCAACTGATTCTACTAGATTCCTCCTGGTCTTGAGCACTTGAAGGCTGAGCAGGGGCCAGGAGGGTGATCATTCCTCCTCATTCCTGTTTTTTTTATTTTACATGGGAGCTTGAGGGTTCCCAGAAAGGATCACCAATTTTTTGTTGCAGGGTTAAACCAACCATCCCTTTATTGAGGCAGGGTCCCCAAAGCTCCTAGTAGGTTGGTCATCCCGTAGGGCATAAAAACCTACAATAGGACTATTGGTAAGAAAAACAATCGTTTTATTAAGATAAAGCCTTGAAGTATTTATAGTACTTCAAGGCTATAAGTGAGAGGAAAGAATTCAGGAAAGGCAGGTGGTGGGAGCTAAGTGATAGGTGCCTAGGATAAGGTTACCCTTGACCACAGTTGCTGATAGACCAATAATAATCTTTTAGTATTAGTATTACAGAAAGGGTTGATTATCCTCAACTTTTAGTCACCAGTAATCATTGGACTCAAAACGGTATTGGGGATTATTCCTGATAATTTAGACTAGAAATTTTAAGTGGCAGAAACATCATTGCTCACTCAATTTATTGGGAACCTTGGCATAAGTTGCTGGTACATCCTAAAATGACCATAAGATTGGGTTTTGGCGTCAAACTGTTATTACGCCACAAACCTGAATCAAAATTATGATTATTTTGAAATCCTCAGCTTTAGTTGTCAGTGTTGAGTTGAACCTATAAAATTATAATTTAATAAATGTTATTGGAATGATCCCTAACACTTAAAATTGGGCTCAACTCAAGTTGATAGAGACTAATTTGTCATTCATTATTAATTAAATATTATCTAGTTGTGACCCCTAGAAAGAGGCTTCACCCTATAAAAGAGTTTATCCTGAAATACATTATTAAAAATAAACTTAGATAATAAATGTTGCATATAATAAAGTTTAAATATTATTCAAGGTGGGATGACCTGAGGGATGGCACTGCACATATTAAGAAGATATTGTATGAATGGGAAAGGAGGATAAAACCTGAAAAACCTCCATGAATGGATTATGGTAGCCCAGAAGCTCATGGAAAACCTTTACTATTTGCTATCTTGGTTCTGGGCATTGGTGCATAACACCAACACAGTCATAATTGTCCCCTACCCAAAGTTTATTGACCGTGTTTCAAACTTGTGGAGGCAGTGGTAGAGGGTCCATATTCTACCACTAGAATATCCTCCCCACATATAATAAGGTTCCAATATAAATATTAAGATTATAAGTTAGAGACACCATATATAGATCAGACGTAAGAAAGCATATAAGATCAATCTATTACATGAAAATAAATATTCTAATACAATTGTCATTTTTAACAAAAAGTTTGGGAATCACAAAATTAACAACTACATTTAAAAAGCCATATTAGACTTTAGCAAGTAACATGTGTCACATAGCAAGAAAATTAATATAATGTCAAGGATAATATTTTAAATATAAGTAGGATAATATGACCATTGATGCTGTAAAAGACTAAGATACTGATAAAAAGTAACTAATTTTTAATAAAACTTTAAAAAAACTATAAAAGATTTTTTAAAATAAGATAAAATAGCAAAACATAAATAAAACTAAAAGAATATATATGATATTAATCATTCAATAGCATCTAAAATATTGAAAAGTGGCATAATTTTGATAAGAAGTTTAGAGTTAAACGATTAAAGTATATGTAAACTTAATGCATTACACTGAGGTTTTTAAATTTATTCAGGGAAGGCCAACCATGAGATGGACACTTCTGATATGTAATAATAATCAAGCACTAGTATACGCTAGAGGCACCCTAGATAAGCTATTATTATCTTCTATTGCCAGCAGGAACGCCAATTAAAGGAAGAGGGGTATCATGAGAAGAGGCTTGTGCCACTATTGAGCACATATGAAGGAAAGGGTTTGAAGTGATGAACCATACTGGGAACCAGGATGAGATCAACTTCATTGATGGGATGGTAGATATTAAAACAATCATGCTTGAAAGTGGTCCATAAGTTGTGACTAAATTGTCTTACAGCTTCCTGAAGGGTAGGAGTATAGCCTGAAATGGCATCCAGGACAACCATGTGGATAATCCACATAGCGATTGCCACCACTAAGGCTTAAAGGAAAGGTCATATAAGGGAATTCAAGGACAAGGCGAAGATATTCTTAAATATGATGAAGGTCTGTATTTGTTCCTGCAAAAGAGATGCTGAACCTAACGCCAGATCGCTTTTGAAGGTGGGCACACTTCCAGGCAGTGGACCAAAGTCCCATATTGGTCACACACAACACATGAAGAGTGTAATGTTTTGGATCACTCTGCGGTATAGCATACTCAATTCAAGCAGCGCCACACATGGAAACAAACTTGTGGCTGTAAAAGAGGGTAATGGGTGTATTTCCAGATGTCTTTCTGGGTTTCTAGGGAGTATGGGATGTCCAACATATTCAGATATCCCACTCTGGCCATGGTAGGGGCCTCCTGGGTATCAAATTGTTCAGAACGGCTTGCCATTGTACTTACTGTTTGAATTGGGTAGTAGGAAGATCCCTTTGTGAGATTTACCTGCTGATACTGATCCTCCATTATGCACTTCTCATATTAAGTAGAATCCTTTTAAAATGGGTGGTGGTCCCATGCGGGCCTGCTGCAGATGGGTGAGTTGCCATATATGTAAGAAGAGAGTTGGGGTTAGTGGGGTACAGAGACCAATGGCGCAGGCAAAGTTGGACCTGCCATGCGTGACCAGTATTGGGTTGGGAGTGAGGGGTTGGTTACTGAAGCAATCCATGTACCCAAATCCTGGATGCTTGGTCCAAGTAGTTAAGTAGGCCCATTCCCCCGCTTTGCTGTGGACCATATAGGACTTCCAATTGCACCTGGGGAGATCGACCTAGCCAAAGATACCCCTGTAAGAGGGCATATAATGAAGTAAAAAATGATGGGGAGAAAGAGATGGCATGGGCTGCAAACCATACTTTTGACAGAAGCAGAGTGTTGGCAAGCAATACTCTACCTGTTAAGCTGGTTTGTTGACCCCTTAATGAAGTGATACACTTTGATACATTAGCTAGTATGTGGTGTTCCATTATTGAATTGGAATATCCACCCGTCTCTATCCATACTCCCAGGTGGCGCACTGGACCTTCAGTGGGGCTGGACACAAAAGATAGCATGAGATAATTGTTTTGTGGTGGTCACCTGGGTAATCTGATGATAGACTGAACTACTGGGTCCCTCTGATTGATGGTCGCCATGAACCAGTGTTTTTACTTTCTACCAAGAATGATGATTTCAGTTTTGAATGTGTTGAGGGCTGCATTGCTATCCTTGGAGTATCCAAGGATTGTGGACTCCAGTGTGCGTGAATCATGGTTACTGGACACTCTAACCACACAATCATCTGCAAATGCAAGCATTTTAACTGGTGCTTGGCCTTGCGCTTGTACACCAGTAAGACGTGCATTTATTTTGTGGAGAAGTGGGTCAATGCTGAAATTGTATAAAAGTGGGCTCAGAGGGCCCCTTTGGCGAAAGCCCCTCTGAGGGTGCACCACATCAGTGAGGAAACCTGGTCCTCATAATGCCATTGCAGCTGATTCAGTGAGCATCATTTCCAAACTGATGAACAGTGGGGGAGGTGGAACTGGTGAAGGCAGGCCCTGAGGTATTCCCAATTGACCCTGTCATACGCTTTTTGTTGACCTAAAATTACAAGGGCCCCAGTATCTGTGGATTGACATACATTAGCCACAGTATGTATATCGTCCCAAATTGACCTTTTGGGAATAAGGCCAACTTGCTCTGGAGATATTACCTCAGATGCAATGACCCCTAAGCGGTTAACCATTATTTTTGTCAATATTTTAGTATCAGCGCTAGTGAAGGAAATAGAGCGCCAATTTGCAATATCTAGCTTATCCCCCTTTTTAAACACTGTTACCATATAAGCCTTTTGTCCCCCTGGGAGGAGATGTGTCTCTAAAAGATATTTGCTCATTGAGGCTATCATTAAGAGGGATAAATAGTTGAAATATTTCTTATAGGCTCATAAGGAATCCCATCTGGACCTGGGCTCTTCCTATGTGGTGCACCACAAACGGTGTAACAGAGTTCATCTTGAGTTATTAAATTCATAATCTTTGAATATCAGGAAATGGTATAAATTTGTGCACTGGTGAAAAATTCATCTATTTTTTCCAATCAACTGGATTGCCCTGTATACCTCAGAATGATATTTTTGAACTTCAGTTGATACTTCTGCTGGCGTTTCTGCAACTGGATCTGTCCACATGCTTTACCTGTGTGCAGGCCAAGCTTTGGCGTGGGGTGCTAAATTGGTAGAAAAAAATATAAAGAGCATTCTTTGCCCATGGTAATATTCTTTTCTTTAAACTGTACATAAATGCAATGTTTGTGTTGTCTGATCAGCGCGTTAAGATGTGCCAATACTTCAGCCCATTTATGAAACCAAGCAGGGCTGTACCCTGTCCTAGAGACATTATTCTCCAAATGGTCCACCTCCTTCAAGGCACGTTTGATGACTGCCAAAGCAGCCTGAGACCACAGTGACAAAATGTGGCAGGCTTGGGAAATTGTGGCTTTTTTGAATTTTGACCATGTTGATAGGGGATCCTCACAGAAAGGAGTTGTGAACTTCTGTGTCAATGTGTCGATGTCCATCCAACTTGAGAATGCAGGTATTTTGAGGATGGCTGGGCAAAGTTTGTCTATTTAGGTGCCTGTTGCACCGGACTTGACAAAGTAAATGACACTGAGACCATCCTATGGTCCAAGAAATCTATCTTTGCCATTTTAAAGTGTGAGATCTGGGAGCAAAAACATAGTGGGGCCAGAATGAAATCTATATGGGACATAGACACCAACTGCCTGTTGTTTACATGGGGACATGTCTTATTAGGTAGTAATGATGCTTACTTGGGGATGGTATTGAAGAGGCCTAGGTGCTTTCATCATCCAAAATTTGATATGTCCCTGCGGTGGAGTAGGTGCGGGTGGCCAGCAGTCAGTGGTTGGGTTGTCCCAGCAGTTTAGGTCACCGACCACAAAGGATTTGGATGGGAGGGGAGGGAGGCCACGTCCAAGATGAATTTTCTTCAAATTTGCGCACAGGTCAGGGCATAAATGGTAATTATTAAGTGCACTTTGGCATCCCATGAAAAGGTCACAACTAGAACACATCCATCAGGATGTGTTATTTTCTCTAAGAATTTAAAATTGCAATTTGCCCATATCAGCACCCCACAGTGCGGTGAACAAAAAGATTGGGAGAGGAGGAACATGGGTGCCCATGTGTCCTCAGAACCTTGCAGACAGTGTGTTTCCTGGATTGCCAGGATGTCCGCAGGTAAATTTATCTTTTTAGAAAGCTCAGTTTTTTAGCCCTGGATGGAGAGACCTTGAGTCCAGCGATGTTCAGCATACCCATTGTAAAGGATACCCCCCTCACTCCTTAGGAGTGAGGGGAGGGCTCATCAGGCCCTGCCGCTCCTTGCTGCTGTGCAAATCAGCAAATCTTTCCTTTTCCTTATGGAGAGTGTTAGAAGCTGGCATATTGTTTTGCATATATGTATTATCTTTGAGGGTCTCCTTAATTGAGAATTTCTTGCTTTGTTGGTTTTTTCTCTTTTCAGTTTTCAAGTTATTGGGGATTTGCGGTGCATTATCAAATATTTCAAACAATTTGTATCCAAAAAACTATGCTAAATCTGGATTAGAAAATCCATTTGCAATTGTTGTGCATGAATCCAGCGGGTGTATATCATGCACATATTGTGGGTTTGAGGTCTGGGTCCCCATCTGATTGGATGGGATTTTGTAATTCCACCAAAGTGGAAAACTCAATCTGGTTGGCTTGGATCTGGCAGGGGGGATGGCAGAGGCCGCCGTGGCTGCTGCCTTAGCCTGTGTTTGGTATTTCTGTTTTGCTTTATTTCATTCTTGTGGGGACAAAAGCTTTACTTAGATAAAGCACCCCTGTTTGCCCCATGGGAGTATGACACTAGAATCTACTGTGGGCTCACTTTGTTCCTCACCCATTGCTTCTGAGAAAGCTTCATTTGGGATAATAGCCTCTCTGGTGGGACAAGTGTGTACCTTGTGGCCAAACGCCCAACAATGAGTGCATATGGGCGGTGCGCTGTCAACTGTTAAGTGGAACGATTGAGTCTGTTGTTTGGTGATAATGAGTGTCACAGTGTGTGGGAATTGAGTTAGGCCCTCAGCTACCTCTGAGAATGAGATGATCACCACAATTGCCTTATCTGTGCTGAGTTCAGGCATATGTAAAATTTTTGCATTTTGAAGGATCTGATTTTCTCATGATTTTGAAGTCCTGCTTTGAGATGACTCTCAAGGGCTCCACGCTTAATGGTCATGGGGAGGAAACCAAAAAGTACAAAAAATTTGATTTTATTTTATCCACCGCATGTGCTTGGTTTCAACCACCTGTTGACCATCCAGGAGATCAACTACCACGCACACCTGTGCAGCTGTGTCTGCTGCTTTTAATGTTTTTAACCTGAGATCCAACCAACAGCAGGTCATCAAGTGCAGTGCTACATATATGACTTCTTGGAAATAAGTGCATACATCACCATAAAACTTCTCTCAGAGAGCTGCTGAATTAATGTCCAGGTAAACTTGGACCCCAAATTCCACTGACAACAGTGGATGTGAGTGGGGAGGTTTGATGTACTGGTTACATATGTATGCCATTTCAAGATTTTTGGCAGAATATTTACCGCAGTTTTCTCATTTTTATCCAGGTTAATGGTGTTCACATGGCGATTCAAACTTTAGGCGGTGTGAACGCCAAACCACTGCCTTTTACCACATTTTCCCAGCCCTTACTCAGCATTAGGTGCGTACACATCTCCACTTACTGACTATTAAAATTTATCTGTATTAATCATTCAGTTACAATTTCTGATTGCAATGGGAAAGAAAGTTCTTTGCATTAAGGATTTTTTAAACTAAAATAAGTAATACTCATGAATTTTATTATATCAAATTTTATTTGAGGTGGGCTGAGCTGGGGACAATACTCATTAATGAAGGATGAAGGAGTTTTGAATTAATGGGAAATGGGGATAAAACCTGGAAAACCTCCATGCGTGGAATATGATAGGCAGGTACTCCATGGACCGCCTTGCTATTTGCTATCTCAGTTTGGGGTACTGGTGTGCAACGCCAACATAGTCATAGTCGTCCCATACCCAAAGTTCCTGTTCCAGAAATAAACTAAGGGAGGTGGTGGTAAAGGGTCCATATTCTACCACTGGGGTATCCTCCCCTTCTCATGATTTTATTGTAACTTATAAAAGCATTATGCATAAATATATCTTATAAAATGAAATTATACTAAAACTTTATTTTTGTTTAAGTGGTTACTTTTATATAGATTTGTGATATATTAAGTTCTAAACATTATAACAAATATGTCGAAAAGCCCATTAAGTCATTAATGTTAATCTAAAATTGGATATTAGAGTATAACACTTGACCTTTAAAAACCACCTAGTTTAAAAAACAAAATGGCCTTTTTAGCACTAGTGGTGCCCAACCCAAAAGGGGTGCCACCACGCATCTCTAACTGCAAATGTGCCAAACAAAGGTTTTTATTAGAAATAAAAATTCCTAATATGGCACCTCAACTAACAGCTTAGGAAGCCATATCAGAAGGGGAGGAAGCTTTTGGGAAACTTTTTTCTGGCACCTGCTTTAGCTGGCAGACCACGGTGGAAAGCATTGGGTGGGAGCATCAGCAACATGGGGCATAAGGAGGTATAGTTGTGGGTTTTCTTCATTAATGAGGCTGGTTGTGTCCATCCCAACAAAATGGCTTTTTAATCTTTAAATACATGTCATTTTAGTGATATAATTAGTATACTTTTTTAAGAAATTATAATAATTATAAGCATGGTTTTGGTCAATTATAACATATTGTTTTTATAGACTAAACTTAAACCAACTAAGGCCACATCTGTTTGAAGAAAGATATCCCACTTTATAGAAAAAATAATCAATCAAGACTATATTTATAGGATGGTCTCAAATTTATATTCAAAGTTAGCTTATTATCATTAAAAATGTAAATCTATAATTTCCTCTAAAAATGCTAACATTTTATGATATAAAAGATCAGAATTGCTATACACTGTTAAATAAAAGTATAGCTTATATGAACTATAAAAATGGATCATATATAGCTTCAGACATAAAGAATACTGACATAAAGAGCACAAGTTTTGATAGCTCAAGTGCATACTAAAATGTTTTGTAAAATTATGAGATATAGCTTAAACCGTTATATTAATCTTAAATATCTCAAAATATAAAACTAGATCAGAACTATTTTAAATAAAATGTCCATAACACGTGTTTTTATGGTATACAACAAGAATTGAAAATAACATTATGATGTATAAAATCTAGAAACACTTACCTAATATTGTTTATATGAGGTAAGGTGACCAGAAAATAAACACTACATATCTTTTTTAAGGAGCAAGATAGAATCAAACCTTAACAAATGAATCAAAACACCCAAATTGAGCGTTTTGAAGCAAAAAATGAACAAAAACATAACCAACCAGGTGGAGAAGTGGAGAACCACTTATCCAAACATGATGGAAGGGGAGGGGGAATTGGGGGGCTTTTGGGACCTCTATATGCCCAAATTACCCAGATTAATGATATAATACATCTGCTTGTCTACTAGGGGATTCATACCGCTAGTGAATGTGGGATTTATTGATTATATACAATAACTATTGTTCAGGGTATTATCTTGAACAGATATTAAGTAATTATCCATGGTTGATCCATCAGATCAATACACCAGATTGCTTAATACTCGCTGGGGATGGTACTTCTAAAACAGGTGATTAGGTTGTCAATTTTATTAATAATTATAATTATTTTGTAAAAGTTAATTAAGTTTAGTTGCTAATCAACTAAAGGGTTCATGAGTTTCTGAGCGAGTAATACCACCTTTGACTAAGCATCTTGCAAGTTAACTTTTTAGGATTGCAACCTGCTGTTTATTGATAATAGTCCCATTACCTAAGCAGGTTATTACCTAATAAGGATGATTTGATGAGGGTTGAGCAAAGGCGTTGGGACACGTTCTTTATTTCAACCAAGAAGAGTTTCATTGAGAGTTTGGGAGAATCTGCTTAAAATATATGACGAAAACTAATTTTGTGTAACCCTGGAGGGTTAATTCATCAGCGGTGGATTCTGCGTCCAAATGGGGTGCCAAGAGAAGAGTTGAGAGCCAAATTCCCTTATATATTTCCTTGGGTTTCCTTAAGTAAGCAGATAGAAAAAATATATACCAATAAAGTTTTATAATTTAGACTGTTTGCTCTTGAGATTAGAGCTGGAAGGGTAAAGAGATCCTTTGTCTATCTTATTGTTATCTCTGAAGATTCTGCACGACAAGAAAAAAAGAACCTCTGAACCTAATTCTAGGCTTAGTTCTACATAAGTAATGAGAAGAACTAATGAACCTGAGCCGAGATTAAGTTCTACCAAAGAGGGAAGAAGTCCCTATCAATATTCCAGACCATTCTGGATTAGGAAAAGCACTAGTCTTGCGTTGGTTAAATAATCATCTTGGCTATCAAGAGCTCAACTAGAGTAGTTGCCTTCATACTACTGCTCAATATAATTTATCAACAACAACTCAAATAAAGCACATACAAAAGAACCTGGAAGTTAAACAAAAGGGAGTTGAAGCGAGCTACCATACAAAAAGAGTAAACCGCTCTTAAAAAGTTACCGTTTAGTGCTTACTACAAGGGATAGTTGAGTTTTTCCAGATTTAATGAGAAGATTGTATTGACCATGTCTTATAAGAATGAACTATGAAAGCTTTGGATGAACAAGAAACTGTCAACAAGAACACGCTCAACTTAGTGTCACAGGCTGATTTCATTACATTGGAGGAAAATGTGACAAAGCCAAGGATGAGGTCAAAAAAGTTGGAAAAATCAACAATGACCTCTGTGAAAAGGTCAACCCCTTGAATTGCAAGGAGGGTCAATTAATTAAAGAAGTAATATTCCATAAAGCTGATTGAGTAAGAAGATCAAGAACACTTACACAGGATAATGAAGAGATAGCGTGATTATTGAAATGTATAGAAAAACATGAGAATCACCAATGTTATTGCGCGCAAGTGGAGGCAGAAGAAGATGGCAACAAAGTGCACGAAACTCCAACCAGGAAGTTCCACCACCAAGAAATATGCCTGAGTTGTTTGGAAAAATTTTGGAAATGGCCCCCAAATTTACTCCTATGGTCAATCAAATCGTCAGGCAGGAATCCCCTACCAGTGGAACTACAGATAATTTTGGATTTCACCAAAATTACCCACGTTCCATTAGGATAACACCCTTGCATTTTTTAATTATTTGAGATGAAGATGTTCAGATTCAGTGGAAAATAAAAGGCAGTGATTGTCATGAACTTCCTGAACAACAATTGTCAGAATTTGGTGTTATGCCATCTGAATGGGGACAATTATTCATACAAGGAGGTCAAGGAAGCCATTATGATAGAATTTGGAGCCCTACGCGGATGTCTAATCACAAGCAGGAATATATAAGAATTTAATTCTGGAAAGTCAAGACTCTAGCAGCTTCTGCAGATGAATTCTACCAGAAATTACAGACCCTGGCTGGTGCAAAAGTGCTAACAGATAATAATGCACAAATTGTGATTCAAGCGGCACTTCAGTCCTATAATGATTTTCACCAAACAATGGCTTCAGCACTAGTGACACAGATTTCCACTTCTCAGATGATAGGATCATCTAAAAATGCTAGGAGCGACCTTTGAAGTGCCAAACTGAGACTTCAAAGTTATCAGACTCAAGCCCAAATTACTGTACGATTTACTGAGGTGAATAAGGAGCAAAAATTAGTTCATGATGGGAAACAAAAATGTTATACAAAAATGAGCAGACAAGATGCATATCCGCTTTCACCAATTTGGGAGACGTGGACATTTAGCTGCTTAATGTTGGAGAAAGAAACCCAAGAAGTAAGTTGCTCTAGTCTAGTTGAAGGTGAAGGAAATCAGCCAAGTGTCAAGAAAAGGGTCTGTGGTCTAGACAAGGAACAATCTGGCACCATGGAAAAACCTATTACTCTCAATATATTGTGAGATAATATAGATATTTCTGATCTATTTGTAGATGATGAAACAATTGAACCACCTTAACAAGCTGTTGTTTTATATTGAACGCCATAACCTGAGCCAAAGTGAAGGGGTCAACCCCAAAATCGTTAAGGAAGTGGCTTGCCATATGCTTATCAGCTAGAGCAAAAGATTAAATACACCAAGAACCCAGAGAAATTAATCAAGATGAGATTAGATGAGGTGAATATATCTCTTCCCATTAACTGATTAAGGAATATTTCCCTAATTTATCCACACAATTAATTCACACACTTAATTTAGTGATATATTCCACTATCCTTACATTAGTACCTCATTACAATACTATGTTTGTACCTATGTGGATATCATAGTCAACTGAGTGAGAGTGTGGGTGATAATCGATAATGGAGTGCACATCAACATTGTTTCAACCAACTTGATGAAAAGAATGTAGATTTAGCCAGGTTTAGAACTTGAAAGGAGTACAGAATGGTCAGACCAGATATTACTTACCTGTGGAGCCTACAGTGCACTGCCACTCTAGTTTGGGATTATCATGGTATCAGCTCCTCCCATAGTGTTGGCAAAAAAATTATGACATACTTATCAGTTTAGTATTCCTGAAAAAATATGGAGTAAAATGTTATTTTGAGGAAAATATTTTGACAATTTAGGGGAGAAACCCTGCCCTTGGTATATCAGATGGAAGGAGAACCGCCTCTGACAAAAAATAGTAATTTTGTAAACATTTACAATGATGGCACCATTACCATCCAATACAAGTTGATTGGATAATAATGAAGGGAAATGCAAAGGATATACTAGAAATTCATGGGCTACCCTTGAGAACAAAAACAACAAATAATATACTACTGGGAATGCAAATAATTGTTAACAGGGTTAACGCTCAAACTACAGAGCAGTTATATGAAGAAGTGATCAGCTCATGGAGGAAATTGATAATTGAGTCATGGGTAGCACCAAGTATTATTATGCTGGGACATGGAGAATTAAGTGCTACCGGCTAATATGGGTGAAAAACTGATGTGAATAGAAAAAAATCAAGTCATCGCGTTTCTACATCTAAACTCAATAGCAGAGATCAGTAAAGTGCATGACTTCAGAATATTAACCAAGATGGGATTACTGTCAAAAGCTGATGAAGGCATTAACGTATCAGGCAATCAAAAGCAGCTGGCTTTTACTATCAGAGCACCAACCTAGAAGATGTGCTACAATTATTTGAGAGACATTGGGAGATATTTACCCAAGATGACCATTACCTGGGATGCGCAAAAAACGTGATTTACAAGGTTAACACCAAAGAATAAACACTGATAAGGATGATACTGGTCTGCCAGTCTAGAGCTTCTGTTGCTGTGGTCAGTGAAGAAATCAGTAAGCTAGTTGAACATGGCTCCTCATTCCTTCATCAAATCCATAAGTGAGTCCAATCCTTATTGTAAAAAGAAGGGCATATCAAATTGAGTAGCGATTAATTATCAACAATTGAACAAAAGCACTAGAAAGGATTCTTATTCACTGCTAAAGTTAATGACGCACTTGATCACCTAGGGGATGCCAAGTAATTTTCAGCAATGGAATTGATTTTGGATATTGGCAAATTGATTTTCCTAAGGAGAATTAAGAAAGATGTGCTATACTACTACATATGGACTTTACCAAATGACTCAAATGCCCCAAGGATTAAGTAACACACCAGCAACATTCCAGAGAGCAATGGACTTTATCCTTAGTGACTTGAAGCCATCCTGCATTATCATATTTTGATGATATCAATCTATTCATCAGACCTTCACGGACCATTTGGAGCACTTAGAAGAAGTGTTCAAGCACATTGCAATGGTGAATCTGAAGGTCAAGTCAAAGAAATGTCATTTTTTCAAGAAAGTGCTTAAGTATTTGGGTTATGCTATAAACTCCAGTGGCTACAACCCAATCAGCAGAAGGTTATGAAAATTGACTGGATGCTAATCCCAAAGATCTTATGAATATCCAAGTATTTCTTTAAATGGTCAATTATTATTGCCAATTCATAAAGGACTTTTAATAGAATCATGGAGCCATTATTCCACTCTATAAAAGGATCCAAAATGAATTTTGTGTGGAATGATGAGGCCCAAGAGTCATTCAATGAGTTGCACCAATATTTGGCGATTAGACCTGTATTAAAGTACCCAAATTTTGGTCAGGAATTCATCATCTAAACTGATGCTTCGTTGATGGCAATTGGTGCTTTTTTAGTAAAGAGGACGACGATGGGGAAGAACATCAAATGGCCTATGTGAGCAGAACACTAACACCAGTAGAAAAAAATTACACCATGATTGGGGGGAGAATGACTAACATTGATCTATGCATGAAAGCAATTCAAAGTGTATATCCATGAAACACACTTTAAATTGGTGATGGACCATTTATCTTTATGCTGGCTTTAAAACCTGAAGAAACCAGAGGGGAGATTGGCCCACTGCGCTTTGAAATTACAAGCCTACGATTTTGAGATAGTATAATAGGCTGAAGAAGCCCATCAAAATTTCTGAAATATTATCAAGATTGCTGTTGTCCAAGTTGTTTATCATCAAGCGGATGATTTACACAAGAGAATGATTGAAGCCAATATCAGGAATGAGCTCCAAGAAATTCAGGGGTGCTAAAGAAAGCAATGGAAAACACTGAGATGAAAAATGGGTAAATATACAAAACTATTGACAGAAGATGACTTTTATTCCCAAAGCTATCAGATTAAGCGGAAATTATCTGAGACAAACATAAAGTCATTGTCCATGGTGGCCTAAGGAAAATCATGGACCATATTTGCCAGTACTACTACTGGGAATCGATCAACTATGATGTCGCTGACTACCTGACCTGCAGCATGGAATGAGAACTATACAAGCCTCATAAAAATATAACAGGATACAGGCTAGTACTCCCTGTGTTTGCATGACACATGGTGTCAATAGACATGATGCGACCCCTGAGTATCAGTACATGAGGAACAAAATACATCATAGTGGTGATAGACCATCTGACTAAATAAGTAGAAACCAAAGCCTTAAGCTAAGTGGGTGCTATAAGCATGGAGAGATTCATCTTGGACCAAGTGGTGTACTGGAATGGATGCTCATAAAATTTTTATTGAGTGACAATATATCCAAATTTTACCTCTTATGTGATTCCAAGGCTGGATAAAATGGTGGGAATCTGAGGAGTGGTATCCATTACATGTAGGCTAGAAATAAGTGAAATGGTGAAACAAATCAATGGAATGTTAACTGTGATGGTAAGAAAATTGTTTGCGGGGAAACTTCTACTTGGGGAACTTAATTAAGTTTTCTACCTTTGCTACAATTTCAATCATCATTTTGTGATAGGAAAAACAACAATTCAAATTACTATTGGATGAAAAGCAGCATTACCACTGATTTTGTATTCTGCTATAGAACCAGTATTGGGATGAGTACTGAGCACTACCTGGACTGACTGGCAAGTATTTATGATCATTCTGCTTTTGCAGGAGTTTGATACCACCTTAGAGAAAAAGGAACTAAGCGAAGATGACTGATGACAAGAATCACCAGCGATACAGGAGTACCATATGGTGGATAGGGTAGCCTATTGTGACACCCATGGTTTTGGAGGAAGAAATAAGATGGTTGCTTTGTAGTTGGGTTCATATGAGGTGATCGCCAAGTTGGTTAATGATGACTACACAATCAATAACCTCACAGATAGTTGTATAGTGAACTGGGTCCATATAAATATCTTAAGTATAGGATCTAGAGAAGTAATAAGTTGCAATTTTCCCAATGTACCACTAAACCTATAAAAATAGGTTAAGTCCTAGTGTTGGTCAAGTCCCAAAAGGGGACTGCTGAACCTTGAATGTAGGTAAGTTTTAAAAATAGACCACTGAACCATGATAGCTGGTCAAGTAAATAAAATAATCTGCTGAACCAGAGTAGGGGAACAAATATATGGATCTCTAACCTAATTGTGGGTTAAGTCCCATTGCAAAAAAGAGAAAAAATAACATTAAGAAAAGTATAAAAACAATATAAGATAAAAAATCATAAAGAAAAATATACAAAAATAAAAAATGCAAAAAAATTTATATTGGTTCTTATTTTTCATCAAAAAATCTAGTGATGTCACCTATGCTATTGATAGGACCAACTTGAGTTGAAACTGGATACATTGTGAATAATCCTGAGGCTCTGGAATGAAGAGAATATTAGTTGAATCATGATAAGTTAAAACTGGATTCTCTGGGAGTAGTCCCTAGGAAGAGGGATCCACTCTGATCAAAAACAGAGAGCCCAGCCTGAGGGGCATATAGATATCAAAGAATTGGAGAATCTGCCTGAGAAGATCCTTTAAACAATGAAGTGTCATATAAACCTTACCTGGGGGAAAACAGGCTTTCCGGACCTTTTATTGGCAAGAACACCCAAACTAGGCTGGCATAGCATGAGGCCATGTGAACTGCGCTCTGCGGAGGCTGCAGTGAGGAGGACATGGAACAAGAATGCACTAAGAAGAAGAATTACCAAGAATTGCATTGAGCAAGGAAAGGAGATGGACCAAGAGAATTCCAAGTTAAATTATGCTGACAGACTCAGTCAGAATCAAAGCGGCGTATGCGTCCAGAAAATCTTCATTATTGTATAATCTGGTCAGGTGGGGAGATGTGTTGGGATTTTGTTTTCCCACATAACCATCTAATCAATTATTTTACATCCGCTTATTTACTAGTGGATTCATCCCACTAGTGAATGTGGGATTTATTGATTATATACAATAACTATTGTTCAGGGTATTATCCTGAACAAATATAAGGTAATTTGCCATGGTTGATCCATTAAGTCAATATGTTAGATTACTTAATCCTCGTCAGGGATGATCCCTGACAATAAACAAATGATTAGGTTGTCAATTCTATTATTAATTATAATTATTTTGTGTGAGTTAATTAAGTTTAGTTGCTGATCAACGAATGGGGTTTTGAGTTTCTGGGAGAGTAATGCCATTTGTGATAAAGCAACTTGCAAGTTAACCTTTTAGGAATCACAACCTACTGCTTATGGGTAAGGGTCCCATCACCTAATCAGTTTGTTATCTGATAAGGGTGATTTAATGAGGGTTGAGCGAAGGCGGTGGGACTTTTATTTGTTTTAACTAAGAAGATTTGCATTGAGAGTCAGTGGGAGAATCTGCTTGAAACAGATGATAAAGATTATCACTTTGTGGAACCCCGGAGGATTAATTCATTGGTGATGACCACTGCTTCCAAATGGGATGCCAACAGAAGATTTGGGCGCTGAATTCCATTATTTTTCCTTGTAGTTTTCTTAATAAAGCAGATATAAAAATAATTGTCAATAAAGATTTATAATTTAGATTGTTTGCTCTTGATACTAGAGTTAGAAGGGTAAAGATATCGTTTGTCTATATTATTGTTGTCTCTTCTGACTCTGCGCGATGAGAAGGAAGAGCCTCTGAACATAATCCTAGTAAGTTCTACAGAATTAATGAGAAAACCTCTGAACAAGATCCAATGTTAATCTTTATCAAATAGGAAAGAAGTCCCTATCAATATTCCAGACCATTCAGGATTAGGACAAGCACTAGTTTTGCGTTGAACATAATAATCGCCTTGACTACAGAAGCTCAACTCTCTTCTCACTTGGCGTAACTTTCCAAGAAAAATTATACAGATTAAAGAGTAAAACTCAATCGCCCACCATAGTTTCAATCTGATGTCCTCAGATTCCCTGCTGGCTGCCCCAATATAAGGCAGTGGCGAAACTCCCCCTGCCGTTTTCTGTCTAACAGGAAAATGCACTTGGACTGGCTTGCCCAGTCATACCAAACCCCTGGGACAATTCATTCCTCCCAAGGATCTCAACGCCTACCTCACTCAAACCCAAGTGGTGCCCCGTCGCCTCCTGGTGCTCCCCCAGAGCAACATGTTTTTGGCCTTAGGGTCAAATATGGGAATCTTTTTTCCTACAATAACTAAGCCATTATCAAAATGGCTCAAGCGGTAATGTGTCCCGCCACTTTTATTGACTTCCACCCCTATAAGGGGTATTTTGATCTCAGCTTCACCTGAGAAGCCAATGCTGCCACTGCGGCAACTGTGCCCCTGGTCTTCCAGGGTACTCCTCTCCCAACAACTCAGACCTGGCTCCCATTGGACACCACTTTGGTGGTTCCATTTGCTGGTTTGCCCACCCGCCTTCCCCCTGTGGTCCACCAGGAGCTGATGGAAGGTTTGGCAGCCTATGGCTCCAACCCCATCTTGCAATTTGTGGTCCCAAATGGGGCTACATGCCTCGCTGGGCCTCGGGCATATGCCACAATCAGCCCTGAATCAAACAAAATTGCCCTGTTGATTTCTTTTTGCACCGCTATTCCCTCTACCCCCAACCATTGTGTCTAAGCCCACATCAATGGTGGATGAACGATCTGTCCATCCTGTTTGAGTTGGACCACTCAAAATGCAAGTGCCCATCCCTAGCTGCTTCTGATGGCGCTTAATTTCATCTGCCAGCCTCCAATCTGCCGCCCACCCTGCACCAGCTTCAGTATGGGGTACAATCCTACCTCCACTTCCCCCAAAACCTGATGCTGCAGCTGCACCTGCAGCCGCCAATCAGCCTCCTTCTCGCCACAGTGCCACAAACAATACATCCAATCAAGCACAGGATTAGACCCCAGTTTGATCCCATGCATCCAACGAATCAACTAAACCTTAACCTTATGCCGATTTCAGAATTAAATTTAACCAGAGCCCATAAGTGGTATTGGATGAACTTGACTTATTAGGTAATCTCATTGAAGAACCATCTCTGCAAATTGAGCAGTTCGTTAATGCAGAATGGGATGCATAATTCCCCCCTCATTTATATGCTCCACAGCCAGATGCTGAATCATTCTACAGCGACCACCAGCTTGCAGTAGAAGCAGCTGCCACACCAGATTGTCATCCCCTCCTCAGAGCGGCCGCCAAATCAGTGGTGATACTCACAGGAGGTATTCCACCTCATGTTATCTCTGTAAATCTTACTCCAAAAAGTAAGATTAATATAAACCAACTGCACAAAAATGTCAACGATGCTATCCAGAACGTGGTAACTGTATCACGGAATCCTAAGGCTAAGATTACCTGAATCAATATTGTCACGTTCATTAGATTACCAGACGCCTACAATAAAGCCAAAAAGCTTTAGCTGAATATATCATGGCCATTTTTGTAGTTGAAAATTTTTCAGAAGTACCAATCAGTAGAGATATCAAATCACATGCCACTGATGCCCCAACGCCCTGGTTATCTGCCTTGACATGTACCCTACTCTGGGATGAGGAAGCTGCTGCCAATGATGAGCCCCCAATACCCCCTCCCCTTCCACCATGGAGGGATAAGCGGTCTCTGCTCCCCACCTGGTTGGTTGTTATATTTGGTGTGTTCCATTCAATCTACTCATTTGGGCGCTTTGTTTGATTCAATTAGTTACATTATTTTTAGTTTTAGTTTTAGTTTGTTAATATCCATCCCCTGGTCAGTTTATCACGGTTAAGAAATAAGGAAGCTCAAATAAAGTATTAGTCTTCATACTATTGCTGCCTAATACAATTTATTAGCAATAACTAAAACAATAAACATACAAAAGAACCTGTGCAGTTAAATAAAAGGGAGCTGAAGTGAGATACTATCCAATAAAAGTAAATGGCTCCTAAAAACTTAACAGGGGCTCACCTTCAGTGGCGTCTTCCACATCCCAAAGCAGGATATAAGCCAAGGTGGGGAGCAAGGGTTTAAGGGCATTGGTGGTATGCAGTTCAATATCACTAATGGCAAAAATTGTAAAAATATTTGCATGGATAAGTCCACTAATATAGATAGCAAGTTCTTCTTCAGCTTAGATGAAGGCGTTGGGAAGCTTGATAAAAGTGGTAATATCAGGTTGTGTGATCTGGATTTTGGATTTCATGCTATTACTGCAACGCTCTGAATGTCATAATTAAACTTTGTATAAAATTTAAAAAGGTCATGCTTGCCCAGTGGGGCTAAGCTTAATGGGGCAACAGGAGGAGGGATACCCACTGCAAGCATCACCACTGACTTGGCAACAGCTTTTCAGAGGGGATGACAGTTTGGTGAGGCAGCCACTTTCACAGTGAGATGTTGGTCGCTTCAGAACAGAGCAGAGTTTGTCTGGGGGCGTAGAAACAAGGGGGAATTGTGCGTCATATTTTTCATGCAAAAATCGCTCAAGTTGATTGTCAGATGATTCAATAAAATCATCCAATTAATCAATCTCAAAAAGAAGCTGCAAAGGTTTTGGTTGAAATTGATCAGGATAATGGCTAAGATTGGGGTTTAGTTGGCAAATGGGAGAAAGCCTGCAAATGAACAGTAGTTCAAGCTGCTCCCTGATTGGCTGAGGTAGTTGCAGTTCTGAGCTGAGGATGGGCCTGATTGACTGGCACAGGAACCGCTGCAGCAGCAGGCTTTGGGGGAGAAGGGTAGTATTGTACCCCAGATAGAAATTACTAAAGAGTTGGTGGTGGGTTGGTCGCCAGAAAATATGGGATTAGAACTGGATGAAGCTTCAAGAGAGGGACATTTGCATTTCTATTGATCCAACACAAAACAGATTAAAAGCTTGTCCTCCTGCTCTCCACACAGGCCCAAAAATGATGGTCATTGGAATAAGGACAGAAGCAAGAGGAAATTGACAAAAAACTTTATTAGAACTAACGCAGATTGTGGCATATACCTGCAGCCCTGATAGATGTGTAGCCGTATTTGGGACCACAACTGAAGGATAAGGTCAGAGCTGTAGGCTGTTAAACTAACCATCGCCTCCTTATGGACCACATTGGGGGAATGTGGATGAAGAAACCAGAAAACTGAACCACTATAGTGGCATCTTCTGTGATCATGGTGAAAGTTGTAGGGAGGGGTGCCTTAGAAATACCAAGGTCACAGTTGTCACAGTAGCAGCTGTTGAACTTGCCCTAGTTACAATGAAACCTTAACTTTAGGTTTATAATACTTTAATCAATTTTACTTTATTTATTATTTATATAATTATTAGTTTATATTTATCAAATATTATATTAATCTTAAGGCATGAGATCATCACTAATAATCTATTAATTGATGTTTTTATAGGGCCTAAGGCCAAGATCATTAGTATTATTTTTTAAAGTACTGAGCAATTTCTTATAATAATGCTGAGATAACAACAAAAACAAATATAAGATAAATCAATCCATTGGTGTTCCTATGGCTGATGAGATAGGAAAGAATGTCCTAACCAACTTAAAATAATCTTAATATTAAGTATAAGGTTATATTCAGAGTTTAGCTCATCTAATTGACCTGCAAACAACCTTATACCACTTTATTATGACTCACTATCTATTAGCTTCCTAATGAAAAGTAATGGAATCCACTTAGTGCGAGCTGCACTTGCATTGATGCAGCAAAAACTTCTCTTTTCAACCCTAATTATCCCAAAACCCACCAGTGCATCAAGTAATTCACTTGTGCGCCTGATCTCATCATTTTCGCTGAGCATCAACTTGCTCAATACATTGAGGCAAATGACACTGCCGGCCTCATCAATGAAGAAAACCCACAATTATACTCCTTATGCCACATGTTGCTGATGCTCCTACCACGATATTGTCCATCATGGTCCACCAGCTAAAGTGGGCGCCAGACAAAAATTTCCCCAAATCTTCCTCAACTTCTGATATGGCTTCCTAGGCTGTTAGCTGAGATGCCATATTAGGAACTATTTATTTCTAATAATCCCTATGTTTGGCCCATTTGCAAATAAAGATGCATGACTGCTCCCCTTTTTGGGGTGGGCACCACTAGTGCTAAAAAGTAATGGAAACCGCTTACCTGTTTTAACATTATAATCTCATTTCAGCCTTTAATGATGGATCCTGGACGGATACAACTTTGAACCTGTATTGTTCCATCGTCTCCTACATTCATGAATCTGATTTCACTCTCACATGTAGTAATTGTCTATCACTCATAATACACTTATTTACTGGTACTTTAAATAGTACATCATTTTACTAATAAATTATCTGAATCAAAACCTTTTTTATAGTTTATAATATATATTCTTTTGTAGTTGCATGACAATAGTGTTATTGGTCATGCCCTAGATAGTTTGTATTGCAGACCCTTTGACTTAATTTTGCCAAGCCATCGCCTTTCAGAAGCTCTTCTGCTTAAAAAAGCCATCAAATGATGTTAGGATCTCCAAGTCAATAATGTACCTACTTGAGTTGTCCAACTTAAGAAGCTCCAAGTACCCAATAGGTTATTCCCAGCTTGTTGCCAATAGCAGCAAAGATTAGAGTGGTGCTCAATTCATGGGCTATAAATTGCCCCTGTGAGAATTTCAATCAAAATTGGACAATAATATTTGTTCACAATAACAATGACCCTGAGCCAACAAAGAATACCACTTCATCTAGCGCCCTTTGAAATATATGAGGAGGCTTTACCAGTATCGTTTAGATCTACCTCAATCCTACAGAG
The DNA here is from genome assembly GCA_022478985.1 of Massospora cicadina. Classification (NCBI taxonomy): domain Eukaryota; kingdom Fungi; phylum Entomophthoromycota; class Entomophthoromycetes; order Entomophthorales; family Entomophthoraceae; genus Massospora; species Massospora cicadina. Next base: position 66,528 of record JAKSZP010003998.1, read on the forward strand.
CTATTGAATAGACTTTAAAATGCCTAGACTATGGCTTTTTGAAAATATTGAAGATTAGAAAAGAAGAGCTTTTCTATGAGAGGGTTATGCAAATGGTGTACAATTTAGTGGAAAGCAACTTATATTAAGTTCCACTATACAAATAAATCTGCCTAACGCATAGCAAAAATATTGAAGAGGAAAATAAAGAGCTAAGCTCAAAAATTAGATCTATGATGATATTGCTTTTGATTATTATCAAAAGTTAAAGCAGATTACCAAGTTACACTTCAAATATCAATCCCTTGTTTTTGGAAAGAATTTGGAAAAAAGTAATTAAGCCTAGACTTGTACCCTAAGAAAATTTGGATGATACTGTCAAGTAACCCAGCAATGAGGATCCTGGAATCCATTTACTAACGCTCAATAAGGACTTCCAAGATAATAATAAGTATTTTATATCTATTAAATTAGGTACCTTTACATTTGAAACAAGCACCCAGAAAAATGAGCAAGCAGAAGAGCCAAATCCTGCAAAAGAGCCTGAAGTTAAGTGCAATTGCTTGCCAAAACCAAGCCGTAAAAAATTAAAAACTGGTTACTGGAAATTGAAATTAATTCCGCACCTAAGACAAAGCCTCTTGACAATAAAATCAGACCAACCAAACCAAATGCCTCTGTTCCCTCATTATTTCTCCACACTAAAGTTACCTGCTGTTCCATTTTTCAAAAGCAGAAAAACTAATCCAAATGCGTTGGCGCCCTCTCTGTTTCTCTGCGCTGGTGCTCATCACTGTTCCAATGACAAAATTGGAACAGCCAACCAAAACGCCTTAATGATTTCTCCGTTTCCCTGCGCCAAAGCTTTTCAATGCTTAAACAACAAAACTGACGCCACCAAAACCAATTTTCTACCTTTTCCAATTTGATTATCTAAAAAAACTTTATTAAAATTTAATTCTACTAATTTTTTAGGGTATATTGCTGGTGCAAAAAATTAATTTTTTATTAACCAAAATAGGATAGGTTAAGAAATTACCACCTGACCGCCATTCTTAGTTAAAGAGATGCTGTAATAATGAGCTTTTCCTCTGTCAGAATGTCAGCTAGGAAAAGCAATTAAAATGCTTTCACTTCACAATTTCAACTCTTATCTTAAAAATATTCTAACCTAACGCCTCTCTAATCTAAGTTTATATTTAACTGTTGACAACACAAATTTCCATATGATGAATAATCTCTGCAGTCAAGTTTTCCCCAACCAAAGTTTGCCTTCACCAGTTGCCAAGGTGAGCATTCAACTAACCAAAATTCTTGCTAGATGGTTTTACAAACCTTTGTTAAAATCTTTCAACCAACTTGTTGTTCCAAATGCAGTTCCAGATGCCACACCACCCTTTAAACACAATGTCAAGCCTACCTCAAAAGCCTTCCAAGGATTTATTATATCCTTGCACACTACCCCTTAGCCCTAATACTGAGATAAAGATTGCTAATCCCGAGTATAAATGAGATGTTTAAACCTAGGGACCCCATGTTTTCAAAATCAAGCTTGTTAAAGAGAACAAAGTCAGAAACAATGAAAATGAAAGGATTCACTATACCATTAACTACCTACAGATTATGAGACTGAATTAGATCTCATGCTTTTCAGGATAACATCTAACCCAACTGCCTTGGTTTATTACGCTTTACAAACTCTGGTAGTTTGGGACCCTACCAAGGCTAGCCACCCCTGGAGAAATCATTGTCACCCCCATTTGAGGCTTAGAGGTCTCTGTCATGATTTGCCCTAGTATAGGTAAAGCCTTGACTTTAGTTTGCAATTATCACTTTGATCTCTTTAAATTTCTTTTTATAATTGGTATCATTACAAGTATATTGTTTTAATGCTTAGTAAGGCTTGAGTCCCAAAGGTATTTTATTATTAATCTGTTGATCTATGTTTTATCAGGCCTAAGGCTTATTATTATTAAAAGATAAAAATTTTAAAGTACTGAGATATCTTATAATGACGTCAAGTTCGCAAACAAACATTTTCTGTATAAATTGACCCTTTAGTGATCTGTTGGCTGATAAGATTTGGGAAGAATACTCTAAACAACTCATTATTATCTTGATATTAAGTAAGATGTTGTATTAGTGTTTAACTCACCTACTGTCCCCATTAATAACCTTATTTCACCTATTATGTTCGATCTATTGGCTTCCCAATGGCATATTATGGGAACCACTTAACTGCGTTACCATATTGATAATAGTTCAGACTTCTATGATGAATCCTGATCTAATCTAACTCTGAACCTGGACTGTGTCATCATCTCCTACAATCATGAATCTACTTTCACTCTCACATGTGGTATTCGCTACTACTCATCATAACCCTGATTTTCAACTGGTACTTTAGATAGTACCATCGTTTACTTAGTGTATTGCTCAAAATTTATATTTTTTATATTAGTGTATTGTATATTCCTTTGTAGTTTATGACAATAGTGCTAGTAGGCATGCACTAAGATAGTTGCTTTTAAAGAACCTTTTGACAAAAAAGCCTAGCCTATACCTTAGAGAAGCCATTATGCAAAAAAGCTATCCCAAAGAGAGTTAAGATATCCAAGTCAAACTTTACCTCCCCAAGTTATCCAACACCGGCCTTTGGGTATCTAATAAGTTATCCCTGGCTTGTTGCCAAAAGCAGCAAAGCCAATAGTGGCATCAGCTTCACAATTGAAGCCCAGATCAATTACCCCCTTTAAGGGCAGGAGTCAATAAATCCTTTGGGTTCCACCACCGCCTAGTCTAATTCAATGATTGCTTTGTCTGCATATGGGAAAAGTTTCCCATATCTGAACTGAAAGGCCAAATCACATGTTGCTCCAGGGGAGCACCAGTGGACTCTGAGGCATCACCTGGGGACATGTAAGGTAGAGGTCTGTATCCTTGGCATGACTGTGTGACCCTGTCTGAATGCACTTGTCCACCAGATGGAAAATTCTAGGGAAAGGTTTGCTGCTGCCTCACACTGGACAGCCAGCAAAAGAGCTTTGGACATTGAGGTTCAGTTGGGCGTTAGGAGTATGGAAGCTTTAACTTTACTTTTAATCACTACAAAATTTGCTCTAGAAGTTATGCAAAGTGGAAAAAGATATCTATAATACCAAATGATCAGAATTTTTCTCATAGAGTCTAAAATATGTAATGTTTTCTTAAGGAAAGCTATAAAAAGTTAAATGTAATGCAAAAATTCTGTAGTCTTAAAAACATTGCTTTACCAAATTAGATGCTACGCATGTTTGGTTTATCACATTTCAGTTTTTAGCACCTATATATCAATACGCTATATTATCTGACATAATTTATCAAGAGATATAGTGTTCAAACTTATCAAAATCAGAAAATGTTGCTTTAGTTGTTGATGATTATATCATTTAACATTTTTTGTTAGCTATGCAAATTAAACTGTATTGCAAATTTACATGCGTGCAGAGAGAAAGTAAGTTATATTATACTTATAAAAAGTATTTAAAATTGCTTAAAATTAGTTCCATACTATATTCTATAGTAAATTTTGATAAGTGTAGTGGTCAGAAAACATAGTTCTAATAGACCATCAAAATTTCTCACCATGCACAATTTCATAAAATAATATAATCTAGACAGGCATTTTTGGGATTTTAACCAGATGAAATCCTCCAATAATTAATCATTATTTATAATGAAATGGCCAATCCCAGAAGAATGACTCATTGACTGAATTTAGTTGTATTTGATATGATTGCTGGTTAGTTGATCCCTAATTGGGTTGAGCCAAAATTAATATTCTGCTAAGCTTAAAAGTAGGTTCAAATGGGGCCAATCAGTAGCCCAAAATTAGTATAAGTATCACTGGCGACTACTATCTGAGGATGATTTAATAGTATCAGTTGGCAGAATCAATGTTTGATGCCAACTGCCAATCATAGACTGTTGTGGGAATTTCCAGTGGAAAGCTGATGTATTTACTATTAATTGTCCATCTATAATTTTGCTGCCTGTACTAATAATTTGATGTCAGCGGATCAGAAAATTATGAGTTCAAGGTGGCTGAGGTTGTTTCCAGCACCTCATTTATTATAATCAATTATTTCATGAATAAGGCAATTCAAATCAATTAACTGAGATGAGTCAAGACAAGATGTCATTGAGATGCTGAGATATTCTAAGTCAACCTGAGCGATTAAAGCTGTTTCTGGGACATAATAATCAACTCAAAGGTTAATCCAAATTTAACATATTTAGATTAATAATTTTATAGTTAACTGGCGACTTAAGGCCAATGATGAGCCATAACTAATAATGGTCATTGGGAAGAATGGGGTGAGAGGGTTGACGCCAGGGAACTGAGTAAGCGCAGCAGAAGGCTGAAGAGAGTGGTTGGCTGAAAGAACCAGCTGAAAGCTGATAGGTCAACAGTGGGTGCAGTAGCCCTGTTGTATTTAGTATAAATACTTGGTGCTCTCTTTCAATAAATATCTACATTTGCCCAATCTACCTTTTGATTTAAGTTCATATTTATTTCATTAGTTGGAGGTTGGGATAGGGGATCCCTGAATGGTGCAGGTGACACATTAAGGGGTCAGCCGGTGCTACTGGCCCCATGCCTAGAGCAAAATGGCAAGGACTGACCAGTCTTCATAATTGTTGGCCTGCCAACTGGCAGAGCCCATAGTCAATTTTCTGAAAGAAATAAAATAAAATTTTTCTCCAATTCTAAAAAATTTACTAAGGAAAGTTCATAAGGCAATACTCCAAGGTTTATGTGCTGAGGTTTAATAATTACTTATCCATTGTCACCTAAAGACTCTTTACATAAACTAACTCTTATGATAACTTAATTTAATAGCAATCATATTGAAATTCTGATGCCATACCAGCCTATTGTCACCTGAGGAATAAAAGATAACCTATAAATTAGCAAATTCCTAAAAAGATAAAATATCTTCTTGGCTTAAGGTTATTATTGTATTTCTAGTAGTTTGGCAAATTTATAAAATTATGACACTATATTAAGCATTAATCAGCCACATAAGGATAAAAAGACCACCAAAAAGCTATTTAAGTAAACAAAGCACCGTGAACAGAACTAACGGCTAATTGGAAATAATTTAGGTAATGTATGTCTGAGTGAAAATTTCCAAGATATTACTTTTGAAGCATCAATCTAATAGTTAAAGGGTAAGATTAGCAGGTATATATTTAAGTCACGCACTTTTCTTTATTTTTATACTGCAATTCATGGTCATAATCCTAGTGTATATACTCCAAGGATAATCAATTGCACAAGGAAAGTATTCTTGGTGCAACAAAATACCTTTCTACTAAATTAATATGAAGGAGAAATTTGGGCTTATTTGTGAAAAATAGGTTCCCAGATACACCAAATACAGCTTATTAGAACATATCTCACTGGTTAAAAAACTTTAAAGTCAATCTTTCAAAAAGTATAAGGGGGTAGTCACTTCTTACTAGACCAAATTTGAATAGTCTCCAATTTGGCCCTTTTTTCTATAATTTTTCTTCTATTATATATATTCTTACACTACCATTTAAAAATTCCCTTCAACGTGGACTCATTTTGTTATATTTATATGCATATTGTATTTTTTTGATCCTCACAGTGTTCACCCTAGAGTGGATTTCTACTTCTGTAATATGGTGGCACTTCTTATGGATGAGAAAATAAAGTTCTTTTGGCATTTCTTTTTAAAGACTTTAGGCTTTTTATTACTTCACATCACAAGATTTCCCATAAACTTACAGAACTACAGAGGGTAACCTTACAGGAGCAGAATAACTTATGAGTAAAATAAAAATAAAAATAAGAAATCAATTATCAGATTGGGAGGCCAGTGGTTATTGGGAATGTATTGGATATATGAGATATATAAAGAAGCATCAAAATATGGACTTTGATAGAGTTCAGTATAGGTAATTGCTTAACAAAATCTTACTCTAAGATAAAATTATGCTTGGGATAAATTATTGCATCTATTGAAATTATTTAAGCTTTTAGCATAAAAAAATTTAAAAATGAATGCAAACATTTAAAAGTGTATAATTAAATTTCCAAGTTTCAAGGCTCATAACTATAGATTTTTTAAAGATAATCAATAAATAAAGATCTATGCCCATCAAAAAAGAACATGTGACAGACAAATAAGTTATCAAAACTATGCTGGTAGCTTAGATTGCTATTTTAGTTAACTAAATAATAATAAAAAGGCTTTCAAATTACATACACTTTAGATAAAAACTTAACAAGGATCACTAGAAAGCTAATAAATTGCTGATAGAAATCAATGTAGTATATTAATTTTTTTGTCAATGAGGACTATAACTAAGAATTTTAAATTTTATTCAAGGTGGGCCAACCTGGGGACAATACTGCACCAATGAAGGGAAGTAAAGAAAATAGGAAAGGAGGATAAAGCCTGGAAAACCTCCATGCATAGTGTATGATAGGCCAGGAACTCCATGGACCGCCTTTGCTATTTGCTATCTCAATTTGGGGCATTGGTGCACAAAAACAACACAGTAAAATTGTCCCCTACATAAAGTCCATTACCAGGATCAAACTCAGGGGGGCAGTGGTAGAGGGTCCATACTCTACCACTGGGGTATCCTCCCCTACAGGGCTATACTTATGAAATGAAATATTAATGTAGATCTTTTTTGAAATACTGTACATAAATATAGTTTTTTTCTATCACCAAAACTAGTTAAGTTTTGAATCCACTACTTAGTCATTAAATCTAACTGAAATTACTCGCATGATTTATAACTAAAGTAAAGTGATGGCTTACATAAAATATATCTATGATTTCTATAGTTATGATATCATAATCTTAGTTAGCGCTTATATGTCATTTGTTTTTTATTGTATTTCACTTAGCAACAATTAAGTTAAGTAGACAAAGGTAGTAATACATCTGATTGATTCTGATTACAGTCTTTAATTGTAAACCACAGATAATTGCTATATGGATGGATACCTTGCAATTTTGTATGTATTTCAAAAATTTGTAAATTTCTTAAAACATACCTCTTAAGCATTTTTTATTCTACTGTATCTGTTCGCTAATTAAAAATTTATAATAAGACTATCAATATGAAAAAATATATGACAATACATGAAGGAGTTTAAAGAAAGAAGCTTTTTAAAATTATATATATAATTATGTTAGGCCTATATAAGAAAGCTAGTATTTTATAGATAAAGTTAAAAAGATACTTTAAGCAATATACAGATTAAAACTAGTAGATAATAGGAATGATGATAAAAGGCTTTATAAACGGTAGCAAAGAAAGTTTTTTATGTCAGTAAGGCCACTTATAAAATTATATTTTATTTTATAGTGAAAAAGACAGATAATTATATTATATTAATATTTATTATTCATTGATTATTACCTTTTGTTTCAAGAAGAACCATATATAAAAACTTAATTTGAGGGAGACTAGCGCAAAAGTAAGAAACAAGGCTACATTAGTCATCTAGTACTAAAAAAAGGCTACATTAGTCATTCTATTAAGTGAAAATTATGTCATAGTATCTGCATTATGTTGCATTAAACGCATATATTATAGTGCAATTAAACATACTGGTTTCTATTCCTGATAGAGGTTAAAATGATTATATCTGAAATATTAATAGGAGGCTATATAAATTAATATAATATAAGCATATGTTCTTAATTAGTGCCTGGGGCACTTTTGATTTATTTGAGGTACACCAACCAGGGGATGGACAGTACTAAAACTCAAAAACAAATTAAAATGACCCAATCAAAAGAATGACCAGGAAGACAAAACAAAAACAACAAACCAGATGGGGAGCAGAAGCCACTAATCCACCATGGCTGAGGGTGAGGGGGGTTGGGCAGTTTGTCTGCAGATGAGTTCACCACAACTATGTCATATTGGTTGGAGAGATGGACTAAAGTGAAGAGCCAGGTCATTGGGGCATCAGTGTAGTGTGGGTAGATGGCGGTGTAGTATGAGTTCTCCACCTCCTCATTAAAATTAGCGTGATAAATCTCTTCAACAAATTTCGCTATGTGAAGTTCAGCTTGAATGTGGGTTTCAGGGAGTTGGGCAAAACCAAAGATACTCTGGTGGGTGATTTTAGCATATGGGTTAAATCTGCTAGTTTAGAGATCTACATGACAGCAGCTTTGGCATTGTCAAATAATTTTGAGATATCGCTGTAGGGAAACTTAGGTTAAGTGGGGGGAAGTAGAGTGTGGGCAGCCCTACTTGGTATTAAGCCACTGATTTGGCCACTGATTTGCGTAGGTTTGGGCAATGGGGAGAGGCCACCGCAGCTAAGGTGAGCTGGTGGTCACTTTTGTAGGGGGCAGCATTGGGTTTATGAGTGAAACATTTGGGGGTGGGGTATCATCAAAATCAGAAAGGAAAATTTTTTGCCTGACCATAATCTAACTGGCCAAGAGGTTGACCAGTTTGCTCACTCATAATAAACATTATCTGATTCATCAATAATAACCAATAGGTCCCATGGATTCTGTTTCACAAGAATAGTGGTTTTAGAAGTTGAGTGGGTGGTAGTGGGTGACTGGGTTGCTTGGGAGCAAATAGCAGTCCAAGCCTGACTCTGATTGGTGGGAGTAGAATTGAGTGGGTTAATATGGGTGGTTGATTTGTTGGGGGCTAATTTCCTACTCTGGCCCATCAAACAAGAATGTTGGTGGGAGAGAAGAAACAAAATGCCCCATTTGGAACCCGCTGAATGTGGCTCTGAAGCCACATCAGAGGAAGTGACTTGAGGGAAGGATTTTTTGGAATGGTCAAGTACAAAACAGAGGGGACAAATTTTGCAACAATTATCCACATGAACCCAAAAAAGTTCTCAGGTGCTGCTGCAATATGAGCACAGGGAGGATCTGGTGGGCTATGACAGGGTGGTGTGGGATAATGGTGGCAGTTGCATGAGGGGAATAAAGGCACTCTGCATCAGAGGAAACAGCAAAGATGAGGTTGGTATGAGAGCCATATGCTATAAGCCCTGCTATCAGCTGATTGTACAAAACTTGGGGTGGAAGGTGGGAAGGGAGGATACAAATGACACCACAATTGTGGCATCTGTAGGCAGGCAAGTTCAGGTAGTAGGGATGGGAGTATTATTTAAAAAAGAAGGGGAGTAGAAGCCACTGATGCAGCAACCTCCTCCATCTGGAATCCAATATCAAAATAGCCCTTAAAAGGGCAGAAATTGATAAAGCCAGCTGGCACAAATGCAGCATTAGCCATTTCAATAATTGCATTGTCAGCATATGGGAATAAATGCCCATAGTCAACTTGGAGGCAAAATCAGATTGTGGATTGAGGGAGGATGAGAGGATGGGGGCAAGAAGAGTGGATATGCACCAGGTGGAGTGCTAAATCCTGTGGGGGGACAAAATGGCCAGATGAAGATGGTAGGCTATCCAACCTCATGCAAACGCATTTACCCTCAGGGTGGAAAACACTAGGTGGTAAAGAATTGCTACCCCATATTGGAGCAGCAGGCAGCTGATCTATAGACATATCATAAAAGGGCATGGCTAGATGGTGGTGGTAAATTGAACTTTTCCATAATTAAATCACTCAAAAGTGAACTTAAGTGGAAAGAAAACTTTTGCCTTGGGCACTTTTAAATATAAATAGTTAATAAACTGCTGATAACATATATAAAGGTTATACTTTCTATTTGCTATTAACCCTTTCAATGATTTGACGCATATATGCATCCAAAAAATGGGGGGGGGTGATGTAAATCTAAAAATGCATATATGCATCCAAAAAATGGGGGGGGGGGTGATGTAAATCTAAAAATGCATATATGCATCCAAAAACTGAGGGGTATGTAAATCTAAAAATGCATATATGCGTTCAAAAATCAGGGGGCCTGTAAATCTAAAAAAGCATATATGTGTCCAATTAAAATAAAAATTTATATAGATTTAAATTAAAATTTATTGAATTTTTATGTTACAATAAGGACCAAAATGAGCTCAAAAAGAGTGAACATTGGCTAAGAAATTTGTGCAAATTTAAGGCCAAAAGAATAAATGATTTTTTTTTGAAAATCACTGAAATGGTTAGTATAATTAAATCTCTAACATCTTTCACTTATTAAAAACATAGATAATCTATTTATCATGAGCCTATGTACTATTATCGAACTAAGTGATGTTTGTAGCATTTGTTTATAATATCTCAAGATTTACTAGATAATCATTACATATTGTTATAGAATCCCATTTTAAATCAATATATGACCTCTTTTGCTTTAATTTCTAAAGACTCAGGTTCTCCAATAAATTGAAGGTATTGTGTTCTACTAATCTTTAGTCTTTGTAGGTTGATTGTATATTTTTAATATACTCTTTAATTGTTTTTTAGTGGCAAAGCCAATAGACAATATACCTCATTTCTCAAAAAATTCTTATTAAACAAGGTAAACACTATGTGTTTTCAAAGTTCAACTCATTACACTCACAATTTTAAAATATAATCAATTGTTTAGAAATTTATTTACATAAAATCAACATAAAAGAACTCTTTCACTGGATCTAGTATAACAATGGTAGGTATAACCAAACAAGGATAGTTATTAGCAATTTAAGCTAAAATTAATTATAACATATATATATATATATATATAAAGTAAATATTCTTACCATATTATAACTGACTAACAGAGCGAAAAACACATCTGGAAGCTTAAATAGACATTTCTAGAACTGATCTATACATACTCCTTTGATAGCAAAAAATTATCACTATAAGCTTTAATGCCATAAAGTTTATGTTATGGCGTCTTAATATCTTAAAATCAACTACTAGATATTTTTTTCACTTAATTAGTTTAAATAATAATTTTAGTATAGCCCCAAAATTGATATTAGTTTAATTCTAATTTAAAATCTGTTACTCCTGTTTTAAAGCTATATAAAAATAACAAAGAATCCTTCATCAAAAGAATATACCCTACTTTCTTTATTATATAGAGGTTCAATTGTTATTATGACAAAACTTTTATAGGGTTTGTATCTAGAGTTAATTTTTTATATCCACCAAGCTACATAAAGTTGGCTTCATACTTCCTAATTCTTTGTAGTCATTATACAACATTACATTAAAGCATTATAATTTAATAATTTATTACATAGCTCTTTAATCATAGTATTACTTAAATCTAAAGCACCATTAAATCCAAAGTTCTTAGTGAATAGAAACTCATGCTAAGAGATTAAAATCTTAAAAACAATTGAAATTGGCATTATAGTGTCCTATCTTTGTTTTGAAGGTTTGTTATAGTATAAAAGGTAATTTGTATAATTATAAAACCTTACATAAAAGAAATTTTTATTATTGACTTTTCTTTCTCGTTGCAAACACTTTTGCAACCTATTCAATTCAAGACTAAATCTAGTTTGATAATCTCACAGAGGAGATTAGTCTGCGCCCATGTCTGGGAGCAGTTGGGCAAGCAAGGCAAGAGGAGCAGGTGGAAGGCCTGCGGCCTCTAATATTTGAAAACGCCCCAGAGAATCTGGCGGAATAGAAAAAAATCTCAAAAAACTGGCGGTCACAATTTCCCCAGAGATACTCGTGTGGCAAGCACGATGCAACCAGTACATCAACACGCCACATTCCCAGCCACTTTCATTGGTGGAATTCGGAGTCCATTTATATCTGGACATCTAAAATATGGCCTTATGGGAAAAATTTTGTGAAGATGTACACAAAATTTTCCCAACTGCAGTGTATGTTGCACCTCACTCCATGTTGCACAGTTGGCTGGACCTAGGTTTTGAAAGCAAAATAGCAGCAGATGAGGCTGCAGTGGTGCGCATAGTGGTCGACCTCCCCGAAGGGCAATGGGTTGTCGAAACCAAATGCACCAGATGGACAAAATCAAACCAAATTTTCCTCACATTTGACTTTTTGCCTACTACAGTAAAATGTGACATTTTGGAGCAACACCTGAAAGATGGTCTCGCCATATATGGCGAAATACAATCTTTTGAAATGCAACGTTTCACACTGATGCCACACCTGTGCACTGGCAAAGCCATCGCAGTTCTGACCCCAACTGAGGAGATCGCAAAGGACCTAACCCAGATCCCGCACTCCACCTTTATTGACATTGCAGGGCATACCACCCACCCATTCTGGGTAACCATGGACAGCGCGCCCCCCATTTGCACCCACTGTGACACGTTCAGCCATAAGGTGCATGCATGCCCCATCAAGGAGGGCGTCACATTCTAAGAGCACCCCTCGGCGGCCATGGCCAGTGGAGATGCGCACTATGAACCAACCACAAGCACCAAGGAGGCTTTCCTGTGGGGAGCATAAGGCTGCTACCTATTGGTAAAGCCCATCTCCCCACAGGAGCGGAAGAAGGCTAAGCAGGCCCATAGGGCCGCGGTCAAGGAAGCAGCCAAGGCCACCACCACCATCCCACACTCACAATGCCAGGAGGACATGGAGACCTTCGCGGTGGAAGCAACTTGGGAATCCATCACCCAATCAGATTGGGAGGCCCATGCTGAGCGGGCCACTCAATCCAAGGATCCAATGGGAGATTTGATCTCACCCAATCACTGCACCCAAGCTCTGGTCAAAACCAACTTGGGACCTATCCCACCTGAAAATTTTTTTTTGCCCCACTCAACGGTGCACCAAACTTATCTGCACTGCAAAAAATTCATCCGACGTCAGGAAAACAAAAAGCAAAGGCCAAAGCCAACGCGACTCTTTCCACAAAGATTAACAAAAACCCTGATAGCGTTGCTGCTAACACCCACGCTGCTGTGAAAGCCCGTGGGGACCTTGAAGAGGCTGGTGGTCTGGGGGCCCACCCCCTCGCACCTAAGGTGCAATGGGGGAAACCTTCACTCTAGGGATGCTGAATATCGCCAGACTCAAGGCCTCCCCATCCTGGGCTAGGAAACTGAGTTTTTTACAAAACAATTTACCTGTGGATATCCTGGCCATCCAGGAATCCCACTGTCCACAAGGTTCCGAGGAAGCTTGGAAAACAATGCTCCTACCATCCCTATCCTTTTGGTCAAAGCACTGTGGGGTGCTAATTCAGAAAAATAAATTTTTAAAAATTTATATCCTCAGAAACATTCCTAAATGGCCAAGTGCTCGTTGTCACCTTCTTGTGGGCTGACATTGCGCACACAATCATCAATATTTATGCCCCAAATGGTGCACACGAGCATCAGGAATTTTTCTCGTTGGTCAAATCCCTCCTGCTACCCCCCAATTCTTTCCTAGTTGGTGACATGAACTGTTGGCTAACCTCACTAATGGATCGGTGGCTGCCCTCACCCCACGCCCCACAGGGTCACATAGAACTATGCATTCTAAAAGCCACCCTTGGGTTAATGGATGTGCTGCCATGATATGCCCCACTGCTCGAAAACATGATGCATCCCCACATCCACAACGGCCAATTAAGGTCCATGACCTGCATCGACCTTATTCTAATGCTGGTGAAATTCCAACCCCATATCTCCCACTTCAAAACAACAAAAATGGAATTCTCTGACCATCGACTGGTCTCAATAATATACCACTTACCCATCACAATTGCAAAGGCCCCACATTGGTGCAAAATCTGCCCCCCGAGCTCACATCGCCAGGATTTTCCATGTGGGTAGAAGAGGCAACTTTGGCAAAATTGTTTGTTGCACCGTTTTGCATGGACCCCATTTCCACATGGGCAACTTTCAAAGAGGACACCATCTGCCACTATCGCCATCTCTCCTCCAGATGCTCATGAGCCACATCAGCGGTTATCTCGCGCACGCTGGTGGAATTGGCCCACTTGGAGTCCAACATTCCAGCCACAGGATACAGCCCTGCATGGGGCCAGAAGTGGGCGGAGGCAGCCGCCCACCTCAACGCACTTGAAAGGCAACACAAACATTGGGTTTGTGTCCAATACAGGCCACACGCATCACTAAAGGTGACAAGTGCACTGCATACTTCTTTAGAAAAATTTTTGCACCATGCCAGAGTGTGGCATGCACACAGGTGTGAAGATCAGATAATTCCATTGCAGACACACTGGCTGAAGTGGCAATCAAAATGCAAAGATATTACTCCGAGTTATACTGAGCTGAACCAATTCAGCCACCAAAATGGCAGAATTTCTTGACCGAGCTCATATCTGCACCATTTTCTGATACCCAGAAATAATGAATTTAATTACTCCAAACGAATTATGGACAGCCATTCGCGGTGCGCCAAACCAAAAATGCCCAGGCCCAGATGGCATTCCATATGAGTTCTACAAAAAATATTTCAAATATATATCCCCATTGCTGCTAGCCTCACTCAACCAAAGCCTGTTGGAAACGCGCCTCCTACCAGGAGGACATGAGGCCTTTACTATCACACTCTTCAAGAAAGGGGATAAGCTTGACTTAGCCAACTGGCGCCCCATTTCTCTAACAAACACAGACACCAAAAATTTTAACAAAAATCATGGCTAACCGTTTAGGGACTGTAGCATCTGCCACCATATCCCCAGAACAATTTGGTTTTATCCCCAGAAAGTCGATTTGGGATAACGTGCACTCTGTGACTAATGTGTGTCAGTCCACAGCCTCTGGGGCACTTGTATTCTTGGACCAACAAAAGGCCTATGATAGAGTAAACTGGGAATACCTTAGGGCCTGCCTCCATCAATTCCGCTTACCCCCCGCTTCATAAACTGGGTGATGCTGCTCACAGAATCTGCGACAATGGCAGTGCGTGGCCCTGGCTTCCTAACGGAAGTAGTCCGCCCTCAAAGGGGCCTGCGACAAGGGGACCCCCTCAGCCCACTCTTATACAACTTCAGCCTTAACCCGCTACTGCGAAATGTGAATGCCCACCTCACTGGGGTCCATGTGCCAGGCCAAACCCCAGTCAAGATGATGGCATTTGCAGATGATTGCGTGGTGGGGGTGTCTTATAACAAAGATGCACACGCGCTTGAAGCCCTCATCCAGGAATATTCCCGGGTAAGCAATGTGACACTGAACGCCTCCAAAACTGAAATCATCCTCCTTGGTCGGTTTCAGAACTGCTGGGCCCCAGCAAGTAGTTCCCAACCTGGCCCATCTGCTCGCCCATGTCCACGCCTTACTAACTCAACACACACCGCTCCACTGGTGCTCCCTTCATGCCACGTCCTACCATAGGACCGGTGCGCCATCTGGGCGTGTGGATGGAGGCAGGCGGATATGCGTCAGCAGTAATGGAGTGCCATATACTGGACAACGTGACGAAGCGAATCGCCTCTCTCAGAGCCCACCCTACTACCCTCACTGGCAGGGTTGTTCTTGCCAACTCTATGCTCCTATCCAAAGTCTGGTTTGGAGCCCACGCCATCCCCTTCTCCCCAAGCTTCTTCAAATCCCTGTATGCTTTGCTGCAAGGATGGCTTTGGTCAGGCCGCCCTCCACCAGTATGGCTAGAGGTCATGTTTGGCCCTCATCTTCAAGGTGGCATGGGCCTGCTTGCCTTCAAAGCCCATGCTGCCAAGATCCTGGGCACCTGGATCGCGGCCGTCACTGCTCCTACACTCCCATCCCAACACTGGTCCCGCGCGGCCTGCTCCAACTTCTCCCAAGCCTTGGGCCTCAACAATCCATCAAACCCCCACTCCCTGATGAAATACCTCGCATCACACACATCGGCCACAGGTCCTCATGGGACTAAAACCCACTACAAACGAATCCTACTCTCCATGCGAAGCGCAGAGTGGAGAATTCGTATTAGTGGACATACAACCTTAAGAGGCCGCCCCTCTCCTCAGTTCACACAAGAGGTACAGGGGCTACCCATCTATGATGGCGTGATCCCCATTCGACCCCAAGTCCTATCCAGGGTGGACTACCTGGACATGATGGACATCCCTTATTCCACTGAAACCCAAAAGACTATCTGGAAATACGCACACCATCCTCTGTTGCAGCCTCAAGTCTGCTCCCATGTGTGGCGCTGCCTGAGGCGGGTGTATCGTAAAGCTGAGCGCTCTAACACTTTACACTCATCCTGTGTCATGTGTGGCCAGTATGGAACGCTATTCCACCGCCTGGAGAAGTGCCCCACCTCTAAAGTGATATGGCGCGAAGTCCAACGTCTGCTAGGCCAGGATCAAACGCATCCCTTCAGTTTGTCAAGAGATATGTTTGCTTCATCAATGGCCTCCCCCCTTCCACCCTCCCTCCGTGCTCTGGTGGTTGCAATCGCCATTTGGACTATCCACACGATTGTCTTGGATGCCATCGCTGGCTCCATCCCCACCCTCCCAGAAGCTGTCCACAGATTCTGGTCTCGTTTGGTGGACCACTTTCAAGCGTGGATGTTTGAATATCTCCCACTGCGTCGCTGACAGCTGGTCTCCTCCTGGTTCCCAGTCTGGTTCATCAAATCAGACCCCTTCCTCCACATGTGCTCAATAGTGGCTACGGCCCCTTCACACGTTCCCTCCCCTCCCCATAAGTGGCGTTCCTGCTGGCAACAAGAGATAGCATCGCTTCTCTGGGGTGCCCCCCTGGTACTAAGTCTATCTTTCCTGAGTCATATTCAGAAGTGTCCATCCCATGGTTGGCCTTCCCCACAATAAATTTAATAAAAGAAATTTTTATTATTAAAACAAGACTTTATAATTATAATTAACTTAAGTGCTCTGTAATATTATTATTACCAACAGTGACATGGGACTTGTGGTTTCTTTTTATTGATATTAATATACAGGAATTAACACAGTACCAAAAACCAGATACCCCTTTAAAATGGCAGTCCCTTTAGTATTCCTTTTAATATTTATAGATACCATTGATGCAAGTTTATAGGTATTTACCAGCTCTTATAAACTTGAGTCAGTTGCATAATGTTCAGAAAGATTAGGTAAACTAGTGCCTTGACCTCAGGGCATCTACAAATTAATAGCAGTTGGTTTAATACAAAAGAGACACTGAAATGTAGCCATAATCATTAATAATAAAAATAAAATAAAACTATTAACAATGAGCTTTTCACTAACATGGGGCAGGGTAGTTGATAATAAATGAATGATGCAAGTTTAAATTGCTATGATAATGAGATAAAACAATACTAATTAGTAAGTCAAACTTTGTACCAGTAAGGATCAAAGAATTTGATCTTAGCTTATAAACCAAACAAAAGGGCGCATGAATGAGTAGTCAATAGTAAACTGATATTCTGAGTTGATGCCAGTGAAGAAGTGATGTATTGAACAAAGGCCCCTTTCAAATAAGCTATTTAGATATATTTATAAACCTGCATAATGCGTTAATCATATTATAGATGTCAAAGTCTCTATTATACTCTTTGTGGTACCTCTCTATGATGACAGAATACATTATTTGTATTAAAATAGTAGTTGGGATATATTTATTATATTTAGCTCCGTGATACACATCAATCTTAGCCATGTTCTCAATAATATTGGAACACACTATTCCATTTAACTAGTATATTTATTTTCTGTAATCCTAGCTGTGCTCCCAGGAAAACAGTCTTCATATATGCATCAATTTATTAACCTTAGTCAAAATAAGTAATCTTAATATATAGTATTTCTTTCCATCAGCTCATCTAATATTTGAAATGACCATACCTTGTTTATACCTTAAGGTCTCTAGAAGGTTTCCGCATTTCTTGCATAATAACTATATAGATCAGTGTGTATCTCTCTGTTGTCCTCTATTAGCCCTGACTGGGATCTTGGCTGCAACCAAACCATCGCTGAGATTTATAAATGGTTTGAAAGTGTGAAATTGACAGTGTTTATTCACATGGATACAATTTGACTGACAGCATTTTTCTATAATATACAATTATACTGGTATCTTTAATCTGGCAGATAGCCATCTTGCAGCACTCGACATCTACTATGTTAAATTTGCTCAACAAATAGTAGCCATGCAGTGTAGGATGTTAATTAATAGCTTTGAAAACAATCAGTCAATATATACTAGTGTGAAAGTTTGAGAAGATTCCCTACAATTAAACACTCTTGAAATATCAATATTTCACATGATTGAATAAACATAGGGGATTAGAGATCAAAATGGTGATAAGGGATGATCAGATAA
The DNA here is from genome assembly GCA_022478985.1 of Massospora cicadina. Classification (NCBI taxonomy): domain Eukaryota; kingdom Fungi; phylum Entomophthoromycota; class Entomophthoromycetes; order Entomophthorales; family Entomophthoraceae; genus Massospora; species Massospora cicadina. The sequence goes on from JAKSZP010003998.1 coordinate 84,683, forward strand.
TAAATGTTTGCCATTGATGGCCCAGCGTCTTATTAGAACAGAATGAGGAACTTGGATGTATTCATGTTATGAAATTTCTTATGATGGGTTCTATAAGGTGTATGCATCCATTGACGTCCACTGTATAATTTCAAAAGGCCCCTTACAGATGTTTCTAGTCTGTTTGTCCTTTCCAAAGCCATGATTTTTGTACTAAACCACCTCATCATTCGTCTTATAGCTGAGCAATACTTGTCAATCTGGTGTTACTCACTGTACTTTATTTTATTTTGTTGGTGAGTTGAAGTAGGCCTCACTTTGTATCTGGATTAGGTTTAATTGAAGTCCACAAGATCTGGTTGGAGTCACACTATCTCCTTAAAATGAAAAAAACAAAGGATGGGTGGTAGGGTTGGACGTTTAAAATATAAAAATTAAAATGGCGACCTCCTTGTGAAGGTATGAGAAATGTTATTATATGCAAATACAACAGATGGCAGAAAATGATTATTACTTGGTTTTTCACTAAGGATTTCTCATAAAGTTCAGCAGAGTTCTGTTTAACTCTTTCATAACAACGTTCATCTCCAGGTGGTACAGTATCGACACAATTCCTCAAATTACCATTAATTCATTTAAACTTGGTATTACATAAGAAGTGAAGTTAATCCAATTGTTATTCAGTATACTTTAGGGACATTCAAGTCAGTAGATAATCTGTTCCAGGATAACATGACCGCCATTGTAGCACCTAAATACTTGGTATGCTTGGCCTCTATCCACTTGGTTAAGTGGTCAATGGCCACAATGATGTACTTGAATTGATCACCTCTCATGGTAAGAGCTTAACCATGTCAATATTGGCAGTATTTCATGCAAAGTTAGGATTGATCAGAAGGTATGCAGTGGCCTTTTGATATTATTTCACTTGTTGTAACTCCTAACAACAGTTAATAGTCTCCTGGACATCAAATTGCATGAATAAATATGAAAAACCTGTTCAATTGCTAATAATTTTCCTTAAACCATCCATGTCAACTCAACCAGTTTCAAGAACAAATCTTCTTATTAAGCGGGCCTTAGAATCAAGTACTTTTGATCATCTATCAGTTTATACAGTTTCCATTATTGAAAAGGGTATACTTCATAAACTTTCTCAGCCCTGTTGGATTTTCTTCAGCTTGTCGCTGAATTGCCCATTAAGAACTTTGTCAAACAAGTTGTTTGACAGGTTGGCAGCCAGCCCTACAGTTGGTAGTTGGGATAGGTGGTCGGAGTTCTGATGTTTCCCTCTAAATTGGTGTGATATTTTGACGATTATAAGCCTGAAGCTTCAGGGCACATATTGCCAGTCTCTCACTTAGTTCTTTGAGGTTCTGTAGACTATAAAGCGAGGCACGACCCATAAATTATATGGAATTGCACCCAATGCACATACGCTTGGAATTTGTTGCAAGCATAAAGTGTGCCCAGGCACTATTTTTTGTCACCATGCGATTCCTCTCATGCACGTTCAGGATTTAGATACAATACACCACAAGAGGTTTAACCCTCGTCATCAAGTTGGGAGAGTATCATTCCTATTGTATGAGGGAGGCGTCCATCTAAAGAAGGCTGTTTTATTTTAAATTTGGATACATCTTTATTGGTGCCAGAGACGCAATTAATTAGTGCGCCAAATGCATCCTGGCAGGTTGGTATCCAATTAATTTTGTCTCTGTTCTAGAGATGATGAGTTAGTGGCTCCACTTAACTTACTAAAATTTATGATGAACTGCTAGTAAACCCAATCACCCCAAGTAATACTTGCACGTCTTAATTGCTAATTGGTATATCATCTTCTCAGTGCCGCTACCTTGACCTGTTGGGATCATAGTCCATGCTTGTTTTAATGAACCTCAAGAAATTAAGCTGCTCCTAGAAGAAATTCACTTTCTTAGATAAATATTATGATCTGCAACAGAGAATTACTGTAATACTTTCTCTAGGCGTTTTAGGTTTTTAATGACCGTTCAGTAAAATTTATATCGTCCAGATATCTAAGTATGCACAAACTTTTCAGGTCGCTTTAAATGCTTTCTGTCCATTAGAATGTAGCCAGGGCATTAAACAGCTCTTGTGGTATTTAAGTGGACTGGTGCATCCTAAGTAATAATGATAGCACAACTCCTGTTCATCCTTTTGAAGTTTGATCAGCAAGTATCCGGAGATAAAGTCTTTTTCCAAAAAGTATTAGGCCCTTACAGGTAGTATGATAATTAATATGTATTAGTTTATGTGTCCTTCTTGCAGTATTGTTGAGATTCTGTTATTTTATAACTACCCAAATGGATCCATCCTACTTCATGATGATTAGGTTAAGAGACTCCATTGTATCATTATAGTCAGCAATGTTCCTTTTTTCACAGGATGGTCAAGTTTATCCCTTTATGAACCTGTTAGTGGTATTCAATTGCCAGATGGGTCTGAAGCAAATTGGAAGATAATTATTACATGCCAATGTGGTGTAAAACGTCCTGCGAGCAACACAGGTCTAAGTCATCCTTAGTGAGATGGACCTGTATCTTTAAACAACGCCATTGCATGATTGCTGGGATTTGAGATAATAAGTAATCATTGTCAAGAGAGTATCAGTAAATCTCTTGTTCCCAGCGAAGTGGTGTGTGATGCACAACCACACTTCCAGAGAACAAGTCATTAGCATTGTTGGAAACAAGGCACCACAGATGGTTCTGGAGCAAAAAGGACCCAGGGCAAAAGTGTAAATCGCAGTGTTTAATAGTAGCTAACAAATAAACAACAAAACCTGGTTGGACTCTAAATGGGAGTTTTTAGCCAAGTGGATATTAGTGCCAGGGGAGCTTGCTTTCAGTGTAAGCTTCACTTGCTCAATGCAGCAAAAACTTCTCTTTTTGACCCCAATTATCCCAAAACCCACCGGCGCATCAAGTCATTTACTTGTGTGCCTGCTCTCATCATTTTTGCTGAGCATCAACTTGATCAATACGTTGAGGCGATGGAAACTGCCAGCCTCATTAACAAAGTAAACCCCCAACTATACTCCTTATGCCCCATGTCGCTGATGTTCCCACCCCAATGCTGTCCACCATGGTCTGCCAGCTAAAGCAGGCGCTGGAAAAAAGTTTCCCCAAAGCCTCCTCGCCATCTGATATGGCTTTCTAGGCTAATAACCTAGGGGCTATGTTAGGATTTTTTAATTTATGATAATCCCTTTGTTTGGCCCACTTGCGAATAAAGATGTGTGGCGGCTCCCCCTTTTGGGTTGGGCACCACTAGTACTAAAAAAGGATATTGATGCCTGGTTTCCTCGATCTGTAGGGGACCAGAGTGGCCCAGAGGTTCACCAGATACTGTAGTTAATTTTGTTAAAATAAAGTGGCCAATGTTGTTGGAGACCTCCTCAAGAAGGTCAATGCACAAATCCGCCCAAGGAACCAAACAAAAATCGTAAAAATAACAGGAGAACTTATTAGGAAAATGACCAACAAGGAAATTTAGTCTCAAGGATCATAAAAAACTATAGGGTAAAGTCATTGATCTGTGGGAGCGGTGCTAATATATTAAACGAACTAATAGTTGCACACTACCAAAAGCATGGTATTGTAACTTGGGATAGTCTGAACTCAAATCTTTAATTGCAACTAGGGCCTACCGATTTTTGTAATATAGTAAATAAAATGAGTTTTGATACCCCAATCCCTAAGCAATCAAATTGAGACATCATCATTTATAACGTAGCTGGTGCGTTCTAATGCCATTGCTGTAATGCAGGGCTGAGCATCACGCACATCCCCAGGACCAACTTGAACATTTCTCGCCTGTACCCAGCTTTGGTCCAGGATATTTTCTAAGTCAAGAAGGCCTTAAAAATTGACCTTTTTGGCCTCCTTACGTCTATCCTAGAATTTACAGTCTGTGACCTCAATTATTTCATGTAACCATGACATTACCCTCTCATTCTTTTAGAGCTCCTCCCCCACTCCAGGGGCTTTTTCCAAAAAGTTCTTGTAGGCAGGGGCCAGCCTCATAGTGGCAATGGTTTGCCTCGACTAGGGTCCTGCATCCTCAGGGAAATACTCGTGAAAACTTCAGTTAGATCTTGGGCATGGGCGCAGTCACACGCTGATACCCAACTGTTCTCTGCTGCGTCAAATTCCTTCCAGGATACAAGGTACTCAAGTCATCTTCTTTCACAGCGGGAGGCTACAATCTCCTCCACTTTTCACTCTAGCTACCTTATGGGATTCCTACCCGTTCAGACTTTCACATGGGTTGGATGATGTTAATCAAACCCAATTTGATGAAATAGACGAAACTATCATCAGGGATAATACCCTGACTAAGTTCAAGGCCTTTCAATATTGGGAATCAACCCCCAACTTGTACAATCAAATATTTCTTATCTTAAACCCCCTAATATCGGTTTTTTTACCTGATCTATGTGGCGACCAAGTCCCTTTTTACAGATGTGACCAACATGCCACAGTATCCCCAATTAATAATGAGTAAAATTCTTAGCTAGGAACGCTTGGCGATCTACAAAGAAAAACTCCCTGATCTCCCATATAATGATGTTCCCAAGCAAATAGAAGTTACTCTCTTTTTGCCATATAATAATCTGACTTACCTCTCTATATAAATAGGAATGAAAAAACCTAGTTAGGATTCACCACTTAAGGAACTTTATCTGAGTGAAGACTTTCTGGCCAAGAGAAAAGAAACTTATAATCCATCAACCAGGAACTTCAGTTCTGCTTGCCTTAAAAATAAAGGACAAGTGGTCTAAAACCCCTATGTCCTGACAAAACTGGGCTCCCTGCTAGGTATACACCGAGTTCACAGCGAAACTATTACTGAAATGAACAGTAATGATTCAACGTCTGATTCTTCCTTGGATCACGAATGCCTTAAACTCTTGGTGAATTTACTTGCTGTTATATGTGGGTTGGAGCGAAGAATACGCTCTATTGAACAACACCAATTCAAACTTTTGAAATGTGACTACCAAGCTAAAAAGCAAAATTTGGCAGATATCTCACTTGTCACTATGAAATCAGCGTTTTGTGCCACCCATGATCTGGCAGATTCAAAGATTGAAGATATCAATGACTTATGAATTCAGGTGGACGTTCTTTATCCTCACGAATAAATCAGCAATAGTAGTCCTCTTTAGGTGAAACGCACCCCTGATTTTTATTCCGTCATTCAACCTTTAACCATTCCAAGTGGAACGTTCAAACCGTTGTTCATAAGAGATATGTACCAGTCAAAGGGAGCATCTTCTCTTTCCTATTTTTTTATAAAAAGTGAATGGAAGAAGCCACTGACACCCAACGGATCAAACACCTAACTAGTTGTCTTAGTTGCATGGCTCAAGACATTATGGTACCACATTTAATGTATTGCTGTACTTGGAATGAAGCTAAGACTACCTTGCTTTGGGATTTGAAAGCGACATAACTTTATCTAACTACAAACAAATTTTTGGGAATAGGCCCTAATTGGGGAGAGGCCATCAATGAGTTCATACACCATTTTATCTTAAGGCTCAAACTTTGGTTTCAGGAAATTGTCTTTTGTTGGATAACGCTATCAATGCCTCATTTCCGGCATTTAAAATATGCCTAATATCTTACTCTACCTTAAATAACTGAAGTCTAACTTGACGCCTCTCCTCCATATTAAAGAAGTCCTCTAGGTGATTCCTGATGACCTACTCAAACCCACTGGTCCCTTTCTTATAATAATAAGCTTTGGCCCCAATTGTTAGCAGTTACACCACCAATTCGTCTACCCTCAAATTATTCTGCACTTATTGCAAGAGAAAACCCCATACTGTAAACTTGTCGCATTCTTCAATGTAAGTTGGCGAAAACCAGTCATGATAGGGCAGGAGCTCCCTAAGCTGACGACAATCAAGTGCCTCAAGACCCTTGTACTAGCTCTAGTTCTATGCCATGCACCTCAGGATGTTTTAGGTTAGCTGCACCTGCGGAAATCAACTTACTCCTTTCTATTCAAGGAAATAAAGATTTTCAGATTTACTATTTTTATATTGTCCAGTTACCCAAACAAATATTGGAGGTCAGTTTCTCTATGGAAAGCTAAGCATTAGCAGAAAAAACCCTAAAAACATTGAGTATCCCCAAGATTAGCATGGCAAAATTTTCTGCTTGCTTCGCTAAAATCTCCAACAAAAGTTTACTAGACACTAATTTTCAGCTTGTCTCTTTGGTGGTTTATGTAGAAGCAGTCATTCATAAGGTTAAAGTCTTGGAAATAATCGATATGAGCTCAGGTTTAATGTTATATCCTCCTGACTTATCCAAAAAAATGGCTTAGATCTGATTCACGCATCTGAATATGGGACAGCAGGTAATTGGACGACCAAGGCAATTGAGGCGTATTCCATCTTACCTCTCCAATTTAGGAAACTACTAAATTACTACCCCTGCTATCACAATAGAACAAAATAATTACAAGTTGCTTATTGTAATCCAATTTATGTGGGAGTTTAACTGCATTATCAACCATAAAGAAAAAATCTACCCCTATTAAGGTATTAAATCCCATTAATACTTGAACTTTTAGTAAAAAGTAAAGGAGCCCTGAAAAAACGAATATGACTCCTTAAATATGTCCTCCATTTGTAAAGTCAATTATCAAGCCTCAGGAGAAAAACCAAGTTAACCCCTGAGGCTATGGACGCCAAAGATGGGATACCTCTATATGCCCCCATCCTACTAAGATACCATCTGGCTCACAAATTATTGTGGATATGGGTACCAAGATTCAAATTCACCTAATCAAGTATTGGAGCTAAGTGGACACCTGAACCCTTCGATCAAAGAAGCATTAACCTGACTGGGATTTTGGATTCTGCATATGGGAAATCTATCTCCATCTTACTAGGGAACCTAGCGAATCAAACCCCCCAAGACCCTCAGTATGCCCTATTGCTTAAGTAAAAACTTAATCTAATAGAAATTATCACTCATGTGAGTTGTTTTGGCCCCTTACAAGATTTAAAATTCAATCACTACCCACTATAGCTCTGGTCAAAAGTAGAATTGGGTTACAATCTCACCCCTAACAAACACCAGAATGTTGAAGACCTCCTTGAGGAGTATTGCGATATCTTTTCCTCAGAAGTAAGTGACTACAGAAAAATGTTGGGGGTAATTCACCAAATTGAGGCCAAGGATCACCCTCTAACTAAGTCTCAGCCTTACAGAAAATCATAAGCCAAGGATGCTCAAGTGGCCCTAGAGCTACATCAACTGTTCAAAGCAAAGTTACTTGTGCCTTCTAAAAGCCCACGACTTCCCCATTCATATTAATCCAGAAGAAGGATAATGGCAACCATGTTTTATGAATTATAGCTGACTCAATTCTATTACATGAAAGGATAGCTATCTATGGCCACATATGACAATTTCTTATGCTTGATTATGGGTTTATACTCTTTTGGCTATGGATCTCGCCAGAAGGTACTGGCAGATTGACTTTTTACCTGAAGATTGTGAGAAATATGCCACATTTTAAGTGAAGGACTATTTGAGCGTACTCAAATGCCTCAGGGGTTATGTAGCATCACTGACACCTTTCAACATGCCTTGAAAGGCCTTTTGGGTGATTTGAAACGTTCTTGTGTGCTAGTTTATCTTGACAATATTACCATTTTTTTCAAAGAACTTTACCAAGCACATAGATCATCTCAGGTAAATTTTAGTGGTTATAACAAGCCACATTAAAACTAAAGACGTCAAAATGCTCCTTATTTCAGAGAGAAATAGATTTTCTGGGCCATAAGGTAGGTAAAGCTGGAATATACCCAATGAACAACAAGGTTATAGCCATTTCTAAGATATCCTCCTCTAAAACCCTACATGCTGTACAGGGTTTTGGGATAGTGGCTATTATTGCCAGCATTTTTCTACACTTTTTCAAAACCTCTGAGCCTCTAGTGTATCTATTGAAGAAGGGTATACCCTTTCAATGGAAGAAACAACAGCATGTCTTTGACCTATTTTGCACAGCTCTCTCCCATTCACTAGTACTTATTTATCTTAACTTTGGTAAGCCCTTTCTTCTTTTTACTGATGTTAACAATATAGATATTAGAGCTATATTATCCCATAATGATGAAAACTTAGTGGGCCATCCTATCATTTAATATAGCAAAACCCTAACCAGAGCTGAACACAACCATAGCAAAATAAAATATGAATGCTTGGTGGTAAAATTAATTATTAAGTACATACAACCCTATTTATATAAAAATTATTTTATTTTGATTAACAATCATGCTTACTTGCAATGGATACAACAAATGAAGGATTCATATGGAAGGTTAGCCCAATGAGCGTTAATACTCTAAAAACTACAAAATTTCCATTATTCATTAACCAGGGCACATCCACCAAAATGCAAGTTGCTTATCCAGGCTCCCCATATTAACTCTAACCAACCCTGAAGAGAATTAATTCTATGACCTCTTAAAATCAATCACAATTATGGAAAGACAAATCCCCAACTATTCAAAAAGAATGAAAAAAATCAGCAAACTTCCAAGATAAAAATGGTAAACTGTACAAACTTGTATCTCAAAAATGGTTGCCCTTTATACAACCTTTCATGAACCAACATCATATTGAAGGGACATCTGCAAGTCAACCATAGGGGAATTTGGAAAACTTACCAGTGACTCAAAACTCAATTTTAATAGGAAGAAATGCTTGTCTCAATCCAAGATGTATCAGAATCCTGTATGCTATGTAAATGTCAAGCCAGACCTAATCCCTGACCTCAACATCCAGGGGTTCCACTTATTTCCCTTCCATACTATTAGCAATAATGTTATAGGACCTCTCCCTCGAGCCCCCCAATGGTCATTGGTTACTCCTCCTATCAGTAATCATTTAACTAAGTAAATCAAAGCGTATCTCTACCATCCGCTTCAGCAAAAGCTACCGCCACATTATTATATAATCAGATTATCACCCAGCATGGATGCCCTAACATAATTCTCTCCAATAATAATCAAAGTTTTGATCATCGCTGGTAAATGATTTAGTCAAACTGATGAGATCCATTCAGGTCTTTCCACTCCATAATATCCTTGTCAGGAGGGTGTCTGTAACACCCTCATTTCCAGAGAGATGGTGTGAGATGCTCAACCATACTTCCAGGGAACCAGTCGTTATGATTATTGTAAACAGGGCACTGTGGATGGTGCCAGAGCCAAGTAACCCAAACCAAGGATGTACACCGTGGTATATAGTAGTTGTAACAATTAAAAAACACTTGGGTGGACCCCACAAGGGAGGTCATAACCAAGCGGGGATCTGTGCTGGAGTGTTTGGGTGCCTCAGTCTGGAGGGGACCAGGGGGCCCAACAGTGCACCAGATCCGCTAGATAATTTTGTAAAAATAAAGTGGCCAACGTTGTTAGAGACCTCTCTGAGGAGGTCCGCACACAGGTATGCCCAAGGAACTATAAAAAACGTAAAGTAACGGCGAATTTTATTAAGGAAGACGACCAATGAGGAAAGTTGGTCTTAGAAACGATATTTTAAGCAATAGGTGGCGAGTCAACAAATGGGGAAAATGGCGCCAAGCCTAAGCAAACTAATTGGTGCACCCTACCATTGGCCAGGGTACTGTAGCTCGAGATTGACTGAACTCAAGTTATTAATTGCAGGCTGAGCCGTCCCAATTTTGCAATGGTAAAAATTGAACAGGTTTTAACCCCCGTTCTTAAAGAAACCAAACCAAACCGTTGCCATTAAAAATATAGTTAGTGCGTTTTAGTGCCCTTGGTGTAACGCAGGGATGAGCATCACGCACATCCCATAGACCAACTTGGGAATATCTGGCCTGATCCCAGCGTTGGTCCAGGGTATGTTTAAGGTTAGAAAGACCTTCTAACTTAACCTTTTTAGCCTCCTGATGACCGGCTTTATCCTTACAGTTTGTACCCTCAATCATATCATCAAGCCATGACAATTCTGCACCCAATGAAATGGTAGAACATAAAAATGGCACCTCAACTGCAACCCTTCAGAAAATGACCATGACTCACCTTTTCATTGGCCCAATAAATGCCTAGTGCAATTCTGGTCTGTAGGATAAGCTATCATCAAATAATTAATATGTCGCCCTTCCAAGCGTAGTAAAAAAGAAATCCCCAGATGCCTTTTTAAAGTGCAGACTATGTTTGACTAAGCACCTCAAAGCCCCTAAAGTCACTATGAAAAGAATCACCAATGAGATTATCTGACCTCAGGCACTGGCTTCTAAGAAAATATATAATATCTATAATAGAAAAAATTGATTTAACGACAAACTTGAACCTCTGCACACCTTCCAACTGGGTAAACTAGTCATTTTTCTACCATCAATGGCCTGGAGGTCGCAATAACAAATCAGGAACTAACTGGTCAGGGCCCTACAAATCTATTTATAAATGAGGTAATGAGCACTTAAGTGTGGTAGTGCTCAGGGCACTGAGGTAAATCTCTACACAATAAACTTCTCCAGCCAGTTCCTCCCCTGCACCAAGATCTAGAGGGAGCGTTGTTAGGATTTCAACCCAAATAGAGACTCACATGTGTCAGATGATGGGAAATGAACATGATCCGATGAAATAGACAAAACTTATAATGGGGATAATCCCCAACTAAACTTAAGTTCTTTTGTTATTTGAGATCAACCCCAACTTGAACAATCAAATATTTTCCTATCTTAAACCCCCTAATATTAGGGTTCAAACCCGATCTATACAGTGAAAAAAATTCTGTTTTACAGATGTGACCAACATGTAAAAGAATTCCTAATTAATAATGAGTATAGATATTATACAGGAAAGCTTAAAATTTACTGAGAAAAACTCACTGATCTCCCATATAATGATGTTTCCAGTCAAATTAAATGTAACTCTCTTTTTGCCATTTAATAATTTAGCTTAACTCTATTTAAATAGGAATGAAAAAACCTAGTTATGATTTACAATCAAGAAACTTTATCCTGAGTGAAGACTTTCCAGCCAGGGAAAGTGAAATTATTAATCCAGAATTCAGGAACACCAGTTCTCCTAGCCTTAAAAATAAAGGACATGTGGTCTAAAGCCCCTTTGTCCAAAAACGTCCATCTACGAGATAAGCCTCTTGAGTCTCTGGTGGGTGGCCTCAAACAACATCAGCTACTTTCATGATATACGGAAAAGATCTGGATTGAGGGGGAAGATCCAGCTAGTATGATGCGTGTCCCAACTTTCTGACAACGCGGTAAGGCCTTTAATCTTTGGTCCCAGCTTTTTTCATGGCTGCTTGATAGTGATGTTTCTAGCATCAAGCATCATGAGTTCCCCTTCTTTGTACGCTGGGCTTACTCATCTTTTTCCATCAATGCTATCTTTATAAGCTTGCTTTGCTGCATCCAAGCTCATATTCACTCCCTGTTGTACTTTCTTTATAGTATTTGCAAAGTCCATAACCGCTTACACTTTAAATCCACAGCTGGGATACATGTTAAAGGCGGGGTTAAACACATAGTTGGATAAAAGTTGGGCACAACCGATGGATGTGTGCTGGGCGTTGATATAGCTAAATGGGCCATGTGAAGATGGGAAAACTAATATTAATGGTCCGTGGCAGAGTAACACCGCAGGAAATGCTCCAGGCATTGGTTCACTCGTTCAGTCTGCCCATCTGATGGAGGGTGTTAGGCAGTTGAATGGCAGGGGAGAATATGAAGAGTCTTACGCAACTATTCCCAAAATACTGAGGTCAACTGTGACCCAAGATCATTAATTATCTCCTGATGGTAACCCACGAAGGGCAAACACATGACACACGAAGAGTCTAGCCATCTCCGCCATGGTTATTATGGTTCTACAAGAAATAAGTGTGCAAACTTCATAATAAAATCCAAAACTACCATGATGGCATCGTAGCCATCAGATGCAGGTAACCCCACAATAAATTTCACTAAAAAGGAAGTCCAAGGCCCTCCAGCCTTTTGAACTGGTACCAACAACCCCACAAGTGGCTGGCGATTTGAATTCATTTGGATGCAGACCAGGCACTCCTTACAATACCTGGCAATCTGCGTGGCTTACCCCTTCCAATCATAAGCTCAGAAAATTAGTTCTAGATTAGTTTTCCCTTGATGTCCAACGGTGATACCGTCATAGAGGGCCCAGATGATTTTCAGGTGAAGTGGTCTAGCGGGAACCCATGGGCATCCCTGAAATCACACCATCTCATCCTTATTATGGCAACTCCCTTGGTAATATCCTCATAATTCAACTTGCTCTTAGCGAGGGCCAAAGTACATTATGCTGACAAGGGCTGTGAAAAAACCACCTTTATGAGCATACCATATTCCTCTGCATTTTCCATAAGAGAAAGATCTGACCCATGGACCATGAGGGATGCTAGGACAAAATCTTACCTGGAGGAATCATAAAGCGTGTGTTTTATACCTCTACATCCTTTGGATCTAGAGCTAATTCAAGTTTTTGATCAATTTATCTTCCAAACCATTCTCCTTGCCTTTTGTAAACTCATAAGAAAACACAAATTGGGCGAGGGTCTCATGCCAGCAGGTTTGCCGTGGGGTCAAGACATGAGGTGCATGATAGTACAACAAGACACGGTGATCTGTATGGATGCAGAATGGTTGGGATGAGACATGAAAATGATACTAATCAGTTAGCGCCTCAACCACTGCCAAATATTCTTTGTCATAAATGGCTTAGTCTAACTCTGGTAAGGACATTTTTCTGGAAAACTATCCCACCAGATGCTCTATCCCATCTCCGCCCACGTGTAACAAAGGAGCCGCTATGGTGATATTGGAGGCAATGGTAGCAACACAAAATTTATTTTTAGGATCTACATGGCGAAATATGGAATTAGACAACAGGATGCGCTTTACCACTTGAAAGTCACCCTGAAAACCGGGGGACCACTGAAGCACTTTTGCTCCATTCGCCTCATACAATGGAGCCGCCACCTCAGAAAGATTGTTGTGAATTGTTTAAGGAATGCACAAGTCCCCAAAAACACCAAAATTTTTTGACTGAAGTTGGGATGGGCCACTCACAAATAGCCTTATCCTTGTCTGGAGTTATCATAGGGCCTTGGTCAGACACAACGTTGCCCAGGAAGGTGACCCGGAACTTAAAGAACTCACACTTACTGATTTTCAGCGTAAGATTGGTTACCCTTAAACTCTCCATCACTTGCCAAAGGTGTTTGCATGGAATTCTTAATTAAGGTAAAACACCAGAATATCATCTTGTAAGCCATCGCGCACACACCAAGCAGGCCATCCAAGGCCGCATCTATATGGCATTAAGATAGCAGGTGCATTTTTAAGCTCAAAGGGTATAACCCAAAAACTGGAAAATTCTTTTCTGGTTTTGAACGTAGTGATTCACTCCTGGCCCTTCTTGATCAAGATCTGAGTGGCCGTGTTTAAGAAATCCAGTTTGGTGAAGTCTTTAGCCTTCTCCACATAGAGAGCAATCTGTGAGTCCACTAGAATGGGATGAAAGTCTGGTACTGTGACGTTATTGAGATTCCCATGATCTATGCAAGGAGTAAGGTACCTTAAGTTTTGTCCACAAAAAGAAGTGGGGAGCATACTGGAGAGGTACGCTGAAATATTGCAACTTTATATAACTGCTCTTTAACCCACACATCAAAGGCGGCTTCCTCCCTTACAGTTAAAGGGTAAATGAGAGAGTATATATGCACAAGTAACAGTAAGTTTGAACTTGCAATCAAACTCTGAATGAGCTGAAGGTACATTGGCTGAAGCCACATCAAACAAATATTCTAGCCCCTCCAAACATGAAGTAAGGGTACTTGTTAGATTCTGGCGGTTGACTCAAAAATAAACCATTTGACAAGGATTAGATTGGGCCAATTATACTCCCAATGCTTGAGCTATACTCTAATTAAAGCTTTATTGCAATAACACGGCTTGGGACAATTATTGCAATGTGGATTTAATTATATTATCACAAGCTCAGGACAAACAACTAGCACATTTAGGCAGATCTTCTTCTGCAATATTACAGCTTGGGACAATTATCGCATTGTCAATTTAGATATCAAAAGCTCAGGCTGAACATGATCGCACATTTAAGGTTGAACTTCTCTACAACTACTCAGCTTGGGCTGATTAACTCAATGTCAAATAAATTTGAATATTCTTTTGGAAGCTCAGGCTGAATACACTCACACAGTTGGGCCAATTATTGCTGCACAAAACCTTGGCAACAAGTCCCAACTAATTGGGACCAATATTAGATAATCAGCATGAAAAATCATTTAAGATCATCCCAAAGATAACGTCTACAATTCACATGAATGATTAGATGAAAATAACGTAATCCTTTTCCCGCCTTAGGGCAAATTTTGTTTAGTAAATCCTCATAATTGGCATGATAGCATTTGCGCACAAGCTGCCCAAATGGGAGTAGCTAGTGCTATTGAGAGGACGGTTGACATCCCGTTTGGGGAGTCATTTCATCAGCTGTGTGATGAAAAAGTTATTGTCTGATCAAAAACTTTCCCACCTATGGCATATTTTGTATGTCAGTACACATGATTGACACAATAGCACTTGCACATGGACCACCTGAATGTGAGTACCTAGTGCTATCAAGAGAGGCCTGCCGATGGCATGATTAAGGGTATGAATTTTCTTAAATTGACCACAAAATTTCCCAGAACTCATATTTCATCAGCAGTATGATGTATCTCATTTTGAGATGATCCTAGGACCATTTTGCACACTCAATGTAGCAATTTTTGTCCCTGAAATCCTCCCAAATATGAGAGTATTTTCGCCACCAATAAACCTAGAAATAGGTCTCAGTCATATCAGTTCAAGGTCTGAACTTAGGTGGAAAATATCTGTGAGATTGCGTGTTTGAATGTGGCCAGGAGATGCCCTAGAGGTATAAATACCAGCACCTGGCCTAATGAATAATTATCAATTAACTAATATAAAAACGATTTATTTTATATAATTCTCTTTCCGTTTTTATTTTAAGTCACTTTTGGAGAGTGTGTTAGCAAGCTGGGATCTTGGGATCCACAGCTTGCAACTTTGTCTGCCTCGGTTGAATTTACCAATTACAGAGGGAAAATCAAGCCCAAGTCAGCCAGAAAATTCAGAGCTATTTGAGGATACCTAATGAGTTTCTGAACGGTTAAAATAATGTTAGCCACTGGCAAAATTGAGGATCATTCAGCTGAACTTCAGCCTGAATAAGCATACAGGAATTATTTAATCAAGCAAGCGATCTCAGATTTTCAAAGTACTTAGAAGAGGGCTTCAGCATTGGAGCAAGACTGAGTGTGTGGACCATAGCCATTAGGCATATTGCTCTAGAAAGTTAGCTTCATACAAAGGGTATATCAATTTTTGAGCATTATTTAAATTAAGGACAAGGTGTTGTCTTTCAAGTTGGTCCTGATTTCATACTTTTGCCACCACTTTAATTCCAAAATAATAGGGTACAGGAGGTTTTTGATTTCTTGGAGGCGGTCAGCCAAATGATATCTTCCAAATTGATAATCTACTAACCCAGAAACTTCAGCTTGTGAATAACTTAAGAAGCCTCTCTCCTAACCATACTACCTGGCAAGTTATAAAACTTAAGGTAATTGGCTAGATCTTGGTCAATAAAATTCTCAGGCTCCTGTATCAACTAAAATAATTGTGATGATTTTCCCTAAATGGGATGAAATGATAGCAGTCAACAAAAAATATCCATTCTGATTTTTATCAAAGCAGAAAATGCTAACACTTCACCAGGGAACCCTTTATAAGGCTAAGCATGCCTCCAGGGTAAATTTTTGCATCATAAAATGGATAGGTATAATTGGTCACTCTCACTACTGAGGCCACATATCCATCATAATTTTCAGCAGTTGCAAAAACATTTTTAGATTTTAAAAGTAACTCCTTTACCAACTCCTATGTTCTGCAGATCATGTTAGGGGCCAATCTTCAGTTTTCCAGTGTACCCTGGTACACAGGAATAGGGTCCTTACCAGAGCCGCAAGGGCTAATAATTGGCTTGTTTATATATTATAATTTGCATTATAAAGCGTGTTATTGGCGTCAACGACCCCATAGCTGCTCTGATGGACTGTTAAACATCGTTATCCAGGGCCATCACCACTAAGACCTTCATTTATTCTCCATCCTGCACTATGGGAATGCGGTGCAAAAATATCATTTTGTTTAATTTGTTTTTTAACAGGGCTAGACTCTTCCAGACCCTTAAATTCCTCTAAAATGGTGAGGGAATCAGAGGGGAGCTCTGCCCCATTCAAGGGGAAAACAATAGTTGTGGGCGCCATATTTATAGGGGATTCCAAAGTGATACCATATTGGCGAAATTGACTGAAAAATTTAATTTACACTTAGAGCTGGACCCCTGCTCGCCTTTCAGTTTAGCAGAACTCAAAAGAATAGAAATTTAAGATTCTTATTTTTGAGAGGCGTGTGAAAGTTTTGGGTTCCATATCTAAAGGGGCCACTCTGGTTGAAACCATGACGGCCATCTTACCTGGCCCTTACTGGGTTGAGGCAGGGAAACAACCCCATAGAGCTTCAACCAGTAGGTTAAAGTTGGGAGGAGACAATTGCCATACCAGAGGTTTCTCAAATGGAGGTCCAAAGAGGAATGGAGAGATAACACCTAAATGATGTCAGCCACAGGTAGGGCCTGTGCTCTATCGCAAAATATATTTAAATATGAGTTAGCCAGGTGGCCAGAATGGCGCAGAGAAAAGAACTTTTAGAAGATGTGGATGACACATCAGGGCGACGCTGCTCAAAGACATGCTCCAAACCATTTTCTGATTTCCACAAAAGCAACTGTGCGTGGAACACTGTGAAAACCCAGTCAGCAGTCTCCAGAGAAAGTTGATATAGCAAATCACCCCACACAAGGGTGGATCAGAACATACAAATTAACAAAAAAAGCTCCTGACAAGAGGGAAGCAAGTGCCTGTTGTATTTCAGAGTATATTTTTAGGATAAGTTGGGAATCGTGACAACAGAATAATGAAAGGTCCAAGTCCACCAGTTACAAGCAGGAAGGGTGGGCACTTCCCAGTTGGTAGTCATAAGAATAACGCTGAGATGCATTAACATAAAATCAATATGAGAACACTGTGGTAAGCACCATAAAGTCATGACAAACGGCCAGCGCACCCAATTCACACATAAAGAAAGACCCACACAGATAATTTGAATTCCTGTAAAATAAAATGGTTGGTCGAATAATTCAATAGAGTATCTGTAACTCTCTTTTTCCCAGCGAGGTGGTTCAATATGCACAGCCTACCACCAGGAAAATAGTCATTAGTAAAATTAGAAACAAGTCACTGCAGAGGGTGCCAGAGAAAAAGGGACTATGGTAAGGGTGTAAAACGCAGTGCATAATAGTAGATAATAAATAAATAACAGAGCCTGGTTGAACTACAAAGGGAAGTCCATAGACAAGTGGAAATTGGTGCTGGGGTTCTTGAGTGCCTTGATCTGGAGGGGACCAGGGCAGCCCAGAGGTGCACCAGATACTGTAGTTATTTTGTTAAAATAAAATGGCCAATGTTGTTGGAGACTTCCTCAAGGAAGTAAATGCACAAATTCGCCCAAAGAACCATACAAAAAATGTAAACCTAACGGGAGATTTTATTAGGAAGTTGACCAACAAGGAAATTTAGTCTCAAGGATCAAAAACTTTGAGAGGAGGGCCATTGATCTGTGAGAGCGGAGCTAAGCCTAAATGAACCAATAGGCGCACATTACCATCAGGCATGGTATTGTAACTTGAGATAGTATGAACTTTAGTGATTGATTGCAACTAGATTTTACCAATTTGTATAATATTGTAAATAGAACAGGTTTTGAAACCCCATTCTCCAAGCAACCAAATCAAAAATGTTTATTTGTAATGTAGCTGGTGCGGTTTAATGCCTGGCTGTGATGCAGGGCTGAGCATCACGCACATCTACAGGACCAACCTGTCAGGCAAACAGCAAGTTAGAATTAGACTGGCCTGCCAACCTAGGTGCCAGAGCACCCAAATGGCAAACCAGAATGCCAAAGGCACTGCTGCTGGTAAAACAGATATGAAACTAGAGAGGATTTTTGCCAATAACTGCCGATGAGCCAGAATCTTGTACAGGCACATAATGAAATACCAGACAAATATGGCCACTAACCCCAAGGGGTGTGTGAGTGCTGGCGGAAAGGGCGGTTTATTTTTCAACATATATATAAAAAAACTAAATTTGGGGGAGAGGATTTTTTAATGGAAAATAAAGGAAAATCAACCAACAATTTTCTCAGCGAAATGCAACAGATTAAATAGTGGTCAATTGATGCTGGAACAAGCAGGGATTGGGTCCCTCAAGTTCAACCTAACTGGCGAATTATCTGGGGATGGGGGCAGATAAGCTTAATAGGAACTGACATCGAAGGATTTGGTGGCAGGCTGAGTTGCTGTCAGTTCAAGCTCAAACGCCCAAACCAAGGCTAAGCTGCGTTTTTAATGGTTAGCGTGATGGAATCTGGCCTGATGAACAGCAGGAATCCCTAGGGCCACCCTATGTAGGGGCAGTCCCAATTGGTTGGGAAGGATTTGGGATGCTCAACCTGCTATGCCCAGTTGCTGGGCCATTCATTTGGTCAAAAGCGTTGCATTGGCTGCAACTCCCAATATTCCAGAAGTGAGCTCTAGACTATCATCGATGGTGTCCAATGCTACTACCTTTACATCAGGGATCATCCATGACAATTTTGAGAGGGGTTAATTTTGATGATCACACTGTTGGTCAAATCGAAAAATGTCAGCAATTCCAGCTGATAAATTAATCTTCATCCCTTTATGACTATGTGGATTCTGATCATCAAACTTCTTTCCAATCATTTTCGGACCAATTGACTTCAGTTCAGCAATCTCAGTGCAGATTTCCCTGATCTGGTGAACAAAATCAGCTGAGGTGAGTGAGGGCACCAGGGGAGGGATCTGAAGAGGAGAGTTGTTACCCAGCGCTCATCTACCACATGGGCGAGGTCACCGTGGGTAATGAGGGGTACAGCCACCCTTTTCAGAGCCTTTTTACTTGGAAATGGGAAGAGAGCCCAAATAACACACAGGGGATGTTCCCTGGGACTTACATTATCCTTTTTTCCAAAGGAAGGGCACCACCAGGAAAATGCATGAGGGCCACAATTTGGGCTTTGGGTAACTTGATTGCCATTACAGTTGTGATTTTTTTTTGGGGGGGGTGTTGGGGTGGGATTCATGAAACGCCTCAACTAGTTCCATGCAGTCAGTGAAATCACGGGCTTTAACTAAACTGTTTTTTTAGGACAGAGAGCCTTTTCCAGGCCACGAGATAATGAATGGACTGATGGGACTTGTGGGATGCTAGGATATTTTTTTACTTCAGCCTCCTCCACATTTTCAATTACTATTGGCTCATGATCCACGGGAACAGTATCCTTAAAAGGTGACAACTGGAAAATGTGGAAGACAGGGTGCTGTTTCCAATGGGCTGGTAGTTTTAACTGGAACGCACCATTGCCCAAGACTTCCTCCACCAAATGGGGCCCAAACGCTTACTTGCAAACTTGTGGGAGGGCATTTGCATTATCAAATGATGAATATTGAGCATAAGATAGGAACCCACCATTATGTCATGACCTGGGAGTCACTTACAATTTGCAAACCAATTGTAGTCTTCAATAGCTTTGGTGAGGTGTTCCCAGACTAAGGATTGAGTAGACCTAATATGCTCAGCATGATCCGCAGCAGCATGGATCTTGGGCCGCAAGCAGGGTCTAACCAAAAAGAAGGATTATATCCTAACATTGCTCTATAGAGAGAAAACCCCGTGGAAGTGTGAGTCCTGTTGTTGTAGGAGAATTGAGTGAGGTGAAGGTCGTTAGCCCAGGTTTCCTGTGCAGCTGCAGCATAGCAATGCAGGTACTGTTCGAGGACTTGGTTAACTCACTCAGTCTGCACATCAGACCGGGGATGATACACCATGGAACGACAGGGGGAGATCTTTAAAATGGATAAGAGTTCACTCCAGAACTGCGCTGTGAACTGTGGAACACAGTCGCTGATGATCTCCAGCAGGAGACCAAACATTGAAATTTGTGGCACACAAAAAGACGGGCGGTTTACTCCGATGTAATTGTGGAAGTGCAGGGAATAAAAAGAGAAAACTTAGTGAAATGATCCACCACCACCATCACCGCCGTAAATCCTGTTAGAGCAGGGGAGTTTGACCATAAAATCCACGGACACCAATGTCCATGGACCCTCTGCCTGTTGTAAGGGGTGCAGAAGCCCATTTCTACCAGAGCGATCTGACTTACCCTGAGTGCAAGTAATGCAATTGGCAATCCAGGCTTGAACTACCTTATTTAAACCCACCCAATTGTAGGTCCTCTTGATCAAGTTGATGCATTTCTTATTGCTTGGATGGCCGATTGTGGGGGTCATATTGCGTGTAAAATACCTCAGCTCTGAAGAGAGGGGGAACCCAAATTCACGACCAAAAATAAATGAGACCCTCCACCAAAGAGTACAGAGAGTGTTTATGATTTTGGAGGGACAATTGCTCGAATAACTCCACACCTTTGGGGCAAGTCATTTGGCTGGCTAAGACCTGAGCAATGAGTGGGGCGTTGGGAGCAAGGGCAGTGGAAGAGATGATTGGGGGAACAATCAACAAAATTTTAGCAGCGGGAATCATGGTGATGAGGTCCATTTACTCTGAATCTGGGGGACAGTGGGTGGGGTTGTGGCTGAGAAAATCAGGAAGTACGTTAAGCGCACCTTTTACAAATTTCTATTTGAAATTGAAACTGCACAAGTCCTGATAGGTACAAGCTTGCGGATGCGCCAATTTTTGGGGTTTACAGAAATACAAGAGAGCTTGATGATCCATGAGAATAGTTAACTAACGCTGGGCACCCTGTAACAGGTACCAGAAATGAGTCAATGCCCATGCTTCAGCTGCCATCTCCTTATCATAGATGGCCCAGGATTGCTCCATAGAAGTATTTTTTCTGGAAAAGTAGGTGACAAGATGTTCCAAGCCCTTGTGCTCTTGGAGCAGAACTGCCCCAACTGCTATTGCTAAAGCATCACAAGCGATGATATACAGTTTTGAGGGGTCCACATGCTTTAAATAAGGGGGTGATAAGAATACTTCTTTAATTGACTTGAACGCTTGCTGGCATTTGGAGGACTAGTAGAAAGGCACATTATTACTCATGAGGGGGTGGAGCAGAGCAGCCAACTGGGAAAGAGCCAAGGTTCTTTTTTTAAAATAATGGTTCCCAAGAAACTCTATAATTGTTTTTGGGTTGTTGGAGTAGGCCATTCATGGATAGCATCCAACTTATTGGGAGGAATCATGTAGCCATCCTTAAGGATTGGGTTCCTGAGAAAGGTAACTTCCTCTTTATAGAACTTATATTTTGAATGCTCGATAAACAAGCCCGCCTTGTGCAAAGCAGCCATGACTGCTTCCAATTCAATAGCATGTTGTTCTGGAGTCATGGAGTGAACCAGAATGTCATCAATATATGTGACTGCGCAAGTGAACCGGAGATCGCCCAGTACACTGTCAATCATTTGTTGAAATGTAGCGGGCGCATTCTTCAGCCCAAAGGGCATTACACGGAATTGGAAAATGCCTCGCTATCTCTAGATCGCTGTTAGCCATTCTTGCCCTCCATTACCCAAATCTGGTTGAAAGCATTGATGAGATCAAATTTAAAGAACACACGAGATTTGGCAGTTGCTTGGCTGATTGTCTGCTCCAGGGGCAGGGGTAGGGATTGTGAACCGTAACTTTGTTTAAATGTCCATAATCCACACAAGGATGGAGATAACCATCAGCTTTATTGGCAAAAAAATGGGGAGGCAATTGGTGACGTCTCCTTATTCAACAACCCTTTTTAAGCATATCATCTAACCAAGCGTTAAGCGCAACATCCTCCTAAGCTGTGTGGGGATACAACGGGCAGTTGATATTCACCAATTGTACCATTGTACAGAAACCCGAGTTAAATTTGGTGTGAGGGGGAAGATTTTCCGCCTTCTCAGAATCAAAATACTCCGATAGCACATCAATTCTTTGGAAAATTGGACGGAAGGACCAAAGGGGAAACGAGGGAGGCAATGGAGCTGCGACTTTGGGTTTTCTTGAGAGTACTAACTAAAGAAAATTCTCCCTCCATTATCATTGGAAAATGACAACATATTTGACTCTAGATGAATTTTAACATGTTGCTGGCGCCACCATCCAACTCTTAAAACATTTGGGAACACCAAGTTTAGCATTGATGAGAACTGATCGCAGAAGCAGAACTGATGTACTGAGAATAAAACTGGCCGGTGAACTAGGTATGAGGTCTGGAAGGCTGAAGAAGCAACCATTACCGAAGGACCTACATCCAAGTCAAGTTCAAATTGTTAGGCCAGTTCAACACTCATAAAATTGCCCAAGGCTCCAGTATTCACCAAAGCCTCAAAGGAGACGTGATGGAACCCAACACTAATCTTCATGGGTAGTAAGAATAAGAAAATTTCTCTTTATTGGTAGTTATGGTTGAATCCAGTGATACTGAAGAGATGATATTGGAGTCATAGGGAACTGCTAGGTTCATAGGGAGAGTAAGCTCATCGCAAGTCAGATTGTCAGAACCTACTGACATGGGCACATTAGCCGTGGCAACTATGAGGTGTGGATTGGACATTTTGAGTGGAACTAGGCTATTATGGACAGGAAAAATTTTCTTCACAACCTGGTTCAGCTGAAAAGAAGGGACCATTGCTACGCCAATATCTATGAGAAAGGCGGAAATGGTTAGTAATAATGGTTGGTCGATTATGTCAGGCAAACAGCAAGTTAGAATTAGACCAGCCTGCCAGCCTAGGTGCCGGAGCACCCAAACGGCAAACCAGAATGTTAAAGGCACTGCTGCTGGTATGACAGATATGAAACTAGAGAGGATTTTTGCCAATAGCTGCCATTGAGCCAGAATCACATACAAACACATAATGAAATACCAGATGAATATGGCTGCTAACCCAGAGGGGTGTGTGAGTACTAGAAGAAAGAGCGGTTTATTTTTCAACATATAAAAAACTAAATTTGGGGAGAGGATTTTTTAATGAAAAATAAAGGAAGAAAATTGACCAACTATTTTCTCAGTGCAATGCAACAAATTAAATAGTGGTTAATTGATGTGGGAACAAGCAGGGATCAGCTCTTCAAGTTCAACCTAACTGGCGAATTATTTGGGGATGGGGCAGATAAGCTTAATAGGAACTGACATTGAAGGATTCAGCGGCAGGCCAGGTTGCTGTCAGTTTGACCTCAAACGCCCAAACTGAGGCTCAACTGCATTACTGATGGTTAGCGTGACAGCGTCTGACATAACAATTATCAGGAATACCCCAGGGCCACCCCACGTAGGGGTGGTCCCAATTGGTTGGGAAGGGTTCAGGATGCCCAACCCACCCATGCCCAGTCGCTGGGCCATTTGTTTGGTCAAAAGCGTTGCATTGGCCGCAACTCCCAATTTGCCAGAAGGGAGCTTCAAACTATTGCTGATGGTGTCTAATGCTACTAATTTCACATCAGGGATCATCCCTGACAATTTTGAGAGGAGAAAATTTTGATGATCGCACTGTTGTCAAATCAAAACTTTCAGTAATTCCAGCTGACGAATCAATCTATATCCCTTTATGACTATGTGGATTATGATCATCAAAATTCTTTCCAATCATTTTTGGACCAATTGACTTCAGTTAGGCGATCTTGGTTCAGATTTCCCTGATCTGGCGGACAAGTTTGGCCAAGGTGAGTGAGGGAACTAGGGAGGGATCTGAAGAGGGATAGCTGTTACTCAGTGCTCGTCTACCACGTGGGTGAGGTCACCGTGGGTAACGAGGGGTACAGCCACCCTTTTCAGAGCCTTTTTACATGGAAATGGGAAGAGAGCCTAATCAACACACAGGGGATGTTCCCTGGGACTTACACAACCTGAGCTTATCTCGCCTAAACCCAGCGTTGGTCCTGGGTCTGTTTTAAGTCAGGAAGGCCTCACAACTTGACCTTTTTGGCCTCTTGACGTCCAGCCTAACCTTTACATCCTGTGCCCTCAATTATGTCATGTAGCCATGACAATCATAATCCCTACTCCCAAATTGACCCCCAATTTTGACTCTCAAACCTTTTATTATCAAAGCCTTATCTGAAGGCTAAAGAGAATTTAATCAGAAGTGTCACGTGCATGAATTGGTGAAAATGCCTTTTGATTTTGCACCCCAACTTTTCCAAATCTAAAAATGCAGCTTCCAACAATGCATTCATGAGGACAACATCTACAAAGAACTTCAAAGGCATCAACTAGGAAGTCAATATGGAAGGATGCAAAAGATGCTGAGTGTATGAACAATGGAGGTTCTCTAAGCATCGTTTTTAACTCGCACTATATGTATCAAATCCTTTTGACTCAATAAAGCTGTCTATTCGTCCCATTTTTTCTTCTTCATTGACCTCGTCCCTAGTTTTACAGCTTAAAGCCCACTTTTTCTTTACTATAGTCAAGAGAACTTTTAAGAAGACATGAGAGGTGCTCACTACATGTGGCTATGAGCTGTCCAGTGAAAAATTTCACAAAAGATAGAGAATGATAGCAATTAAGAAGGTCAACCCACTGACTAGGTGAGAAGTGTAACTCAATGGATCAATACTCTCAGTATGAAGTAACCCCTCATCAGCCTGAAAGCTAAGAATTTCGGGCACTTTACTATTCAAATTACCTTCCATTGATCACAATCAGTAAAAAAATCCAATATGAGAACATCAACAAGTTTATTCAACAACCATTGCTTAACATCTACTCTATGGCAGGCCATTCTAGTCATTCTTAGGCTTCTTTAGTACTTTCATAACGTAATATTTATATACCTTGGCTATATATCCTTTATGTGAACTGGTTTTAGGTACTGAACACTATCTTCAAAATCTCATCCATCCAGATATATACCACATCATACAGATATTTGGTTTACATCACCATGAAGTGGCTTGACAAATTTGTCTTAAACAAACACTACACTTAAATATTATCAATTCCTATAATGCTGCCTACTCATTAATCAAGACAACGGGAAGCCATTGCCAATATACATTGGCTGATCAATGATGCTCATAACCAATTTGCTATGCTAGATAGTGGAATTTAAGGTTACCAAAAGGACCGCTTCATCAAGGTGTACAACTCCTCCCCAAAACCTGGAGCCAACGCCTTAATCAGATCGAGGACTTTATTAAGACTCTCCAGCAGATTACAAGGAGTTAGTCTCCTGCAATACTACCTATGGGTCTGAAGGGCCTGAAGGTCTCTGTGGACCCCAAGGACCTTCTAGATCCTTATTACTTACTCCTTATGAACCTAAAGACTCCTGGAAGCAAGACGACCTAATCAGCGCTCACTTCCATAAGATCAAATATGAAATATGGCCCAAGGATGCAAGTTCTGAGTAGATAAAATCCATCTCAATCCTTGAGATTAAATTAATTCTTGTGTCAGATGAGATGGATAATTTTAACGCATTCTACAAACTCACTGATAACTGCACCACACAGCTTGAACATACCTTTTGCAGTTTCAAAAGTCTCTTGGGTAACTATGAGTCAGCTGCACCTCCAATGTACCAAAATCAAGATTTTAAGGAGAAAGTTGTTCTTAAAGCCTCAGTTCCTTTATTTACCATTGGGATAAAACTTCAAGATGATCTAGATAAAACAAGATGACTTTTGGATCAATAGGACACTCGTGACTGTGCAGAAACCAAAACTTTTGAACCTGCACTGTTTCCTGCCATAAACAATCTTTCCAATAATATTGTGGCTAACTTTAAGCCTAGTTCCAAGGGAGAACTTTATCCTGGGACAGGAAAATATTGAATTCTTTATGTACCAATTTGAAAGCTTGATGGAGGAGGCCACTAACCATCAGAAGGTGAAGCAAATCAACTCCTGCCTGAATAGCACAACCTGGAGATTATAACTCCCCATGTTAAGGGATGTCACACATGGAAACAAGTATTAAGGCCTAATCCAGCAAATTTGGGAAGCACCCAGACTTTGGGTAATCAAAAGAAGGCATTTATGGAGACTCATCTGAACAAAGAAGAGAGTCCTAGGGAGTTCACCAGCCAATTCTATGACCACGCACAAACCTTGGTGACAATTAATCACATTACATTGGACGACGCCATAATTACAGTAACCTCCACTTTGGGATCATATCATGGGGTCCAATTACACATTATTGGTCAAAATAGCACTAAACTTTTCTTGTATCCAGGAAATTAAGGAAGCTTTTAATAAAGTTCCTAAGTCTACTTTAAATTCAAGTCCTCTACATCAGCATCTCTCAGCCATACTAAAGTCCACGTTGTCAAGACCAGGAGAGCACCAAACCTCAATTCACCTACTGTAATGGATTCTGTGATAGCGCCAAGGATTGTTGAAAGAGACTCAATGAGGAGGCGGGAAAAGGAAAGTTAGCAAAAGGGCGGGTGCTTCATGCTGACATCCCTGTACCGCTCAAGTATGTCTAATGACCTCTAGTAAAACTAACATGTTATAATAGAAAAAAGACAAATACGTACTGTTAATTATAAAGAAAACCTGATAATGCTTGATCTTATTTTAAGTAAATATCCCATGTATCTAAAGTTGCCCCCTCAGTTTAGGAGTTTAGATACGCGCATCACTGTTAAAGTTCATAAGATCCCTGTACACGCCGTTGTTGACAGTGGTTCCCCTCATGAACGTCATATAATCTAAATTAATAAAATTTATCGAGGTATCTCTAGGCTTGACTCACTAAATTAAAATATGGCACAACTGGGCCAAAATGCACTTAGTCCATTAGGGCCTATTCCTCACTGCCATCCTCTTTAGAAAGCTTTGATTGAACACCTAGGCTATTGATTTAGACAACCTGAGTTATGACCTACTCCTCGGAATTCAGTTTCTCTGCAACTATTCCCACATGCAATATGATAAAAGATTCTTATCAACTTTGATCACAGGGTTCCGTTGGTTTTTAAGACTCCTGATACGCCAAGCTTGAGGTCAAAGCTCAGGCTTTCCTGATGGGAAGCAAAATATGGATCATCAGGCTTAAATATCACATAAGAAGTTCTCAAGTTTGGATACCCCTCCAGGAGTAGATGGTCAAGAGGGTATACCCATATATTTGCTTGAACCATCTACTATACCGCAAAAGTCCCAGGTCATCATCAATACCAGGGTACATATCAATATTCTCTTGGGACAATTTTTGAAATACAAGGCATGGATAACCCATCCATCAAGGAGGTCGTGATTAGTCCGGGAATTTAGATTTCAACTATACTGGCCCCATATTGGTGATGCTGGCTAACCTCACTGTCAATCCTAGAATAGTGAAGCCTAATAATCCAGCCACTTATGTTCGCCTTCTTCTTGTAAAGACCATTAACTGACGTTTGTAGCTTTGGAACTTAAAAACTTTTGGGCTAGAAAGACCCCATTGGTAGCTCTGATTGACACCTCTTTTGAGAAAGAGCTCACCAGGAAAAACGGAACTGAGTTGAGAAATTACAAGAAGTATAATCTAAGTCTCTTCTCAACCTTCGTCTACAAAATTGGAAAAATGAATAGCTTTTTACATCATTTTTGAGACTGGGGATGCTCAACCCATCCAATCACATCCCTATCAAAAGAGTAAGGTAAAAGAAGCGCAGGTGGCTGTTGAGCTAAGCAGCTACTTGATGCTTTGTTACTGGTGCCTTCTTGTAGCCCTTGGGTTTCCCCTTTTGCTAGTGCATAAGAAGGATGGTATTCATTGTTTAATGATGGACTATTAAAGGCTTAACTACATTACCAAAAAGGACAATTAACCTTTGCCCTGGCTTAATGACTCTTACTTGCTTTCTGGGTCACAATATTTTCCAACTATGGATCTTTCTAGCAGGTACTGGCAAGTAGAGACTGAACCTGAAGATTGATCCAGTTGTGTGCTCATAGCCAATAAGGGACTATTTGAGCCAACTAGGATGCCTCAGGGCCTTAGCAATGCGTTCAGCACCTTCCAACGCGCCATGGATGGGATCCTGGGGGATTCAAAGCTATCTCATGTCCTTTGTACCTCAATGATATACTGCCTTTTTGTGAGCCTTAAACTGCCACATGAAACTTCTCCAGAAAGTCTTTAATCATCTGAAAAAATGCTTGAAAACTTAAGACTTTAAAGCCCTCTTTATTTCCATCTGAAAAAGAATTACTTAGACAAAAGTTCTTAAAAGATAAAAAACCATCCCAGACAAAGAATCCACCATTAAGAAGTTGCCACGATCCAGAGACTCAGAACATTTATGTGTTCCTGGGAATAGTAGGAGGTTATTGTCAATTTATCACTTAGTTTAAAAACTTACTAAAATTATTATCTACCTTTTACAGATGTTATGCCGTCTGAGTGTTGGCCCAAAGAACCGGCTTTAATGTGCTGAGTACTACTCTTTATAATAAACCTGTCTTTATCATCTGCATTTTAATAGACCATTCTTGCTATTCACTAACACTAGTGACATCGCATTCAGGGCTATAATAGATTAACACGATGAAAAAATTAAGTCAACCATACAATGTCTTTAGAAAGGTACAAAGCAAGGCCAAACAAACTTATAGTGTTACTAAACATAAGTGCCTTGCTTATTGCTGATAAAATATTTTTAAACCTACCTATATGGAGCCCATTTCACCATCATCCCTGACCATTTCTCGCTCCAATGATTATACCAAATGAAGTACCCTGATGACCGGTTAGCAAGATGAGCATTAAGGCTACAGAACTACGAATTACCATTGTCCATTGAACATTAGCAATCCATCAGAATGCTGATGGTCTTTTAAGGATGCCAATGCTGGCCACCTTAACCCCAAAGAAGACCAAATATATGATCTAATTGGCCAGACTGAGTAACAGGAGTTGTAAATTTCTGAGATCCAGGAAGAGCTATAGATAAATTACCAAGGATAATCAAATAAAAGGGGGAATGTTGTATAAAAATTGGCAAAAAATGCACACTATATCTTCCATTCTTCCTAAAACAATATTATTATTGAAGGACACATGACCATGGGACACAGGGCAGTGAAAAACACTTAAAGAACCGCTAAAAAAGCTATACTACTGGGATCAGATGGTCAAACCCTTTGGAAGTTCTACATGACTATACAACTTGTTGTAAGAAAATAGCTTTTCCAGAAATAATGGGCTCTGATAATGTGCCAGGCCAACCAGTATGGAGACTGTCTGAACCTTGCTGTTTCGCCTTCATAGGCTTACTAACCCCCTACAAGTCCACGTCCAACCCACTAACACAGCAGACCAACGACTTCGCATTACCCCATGGTTCTTCTTGGGAGTGCACCTGTGGTCCTCAGCCCCCTTTCTGGGCATCCTGACTCCTTGCTCCTTCTCCCTCATGGCCAATCGCCAGCCCCTCTTGGGTGTGCACTGTCAAGTCCATCCTCCATCCTAGGCGGCTATGGCACTCCTGCGCTGCACCACCCTCATGGTGTCAGCCATCAGCCCATTGTAATTGGTGGCTAGTTGTCCAGTTCCCATTAGGGGTTCCTTGTAAGGCTGAGGTATGGGAGTTGGCGGCATCAGCCACTCCAGGCGCATCACCCCACACCTATCCCAGGGATCTCCAGTCCCATCTTCCTTTAACCTAGAGGATAAACTACTAACAACTAAATAAAGATGGGCGCAAGAGTAATATTTATTAGGAGGGAATGATGACTATTTATACTTAGGCTACTACGCCTATTCAAAACCCATCAGCCATCTAATCCAGAACCTCATTCAATTGTCAGTTATATGAAGTGCGATTCCCTCCAAATCCGTTTGTCACAAACACCAAATATTATTTTGACCCATCCTTAGCACGATTCACCAGTCAGTCATATATAAACTTCTATATTGAACATAAATGAGCACCCTTGGCATAAGTTGTTGGAATCAGATTTGAGGCAGCAAAATCATTGTCAGGCATTTGATAATGAATACATCAGCTTTCTTCTGGATAATCCCACAATGACCCACAATTTAGCAGTCAGCTTTGAACTAGGATTCCATTAAACCTGAACAATTAGTAATTATTTGGTTGACATCATTGGCATTAGTTGACAGTGTTGACCTTTGAATAACATTACTATTGGGGATTATCCTAATATTTCAAAAGTACTTATCCCACCCAAATGGGAAGCACCAATTGGTAAATATAAAATTAAAATAACATTGAACTAGGTAATTATCCAACAATTACGCCTGACTAACTGACCCCCTAATTATATATTATTGGGAGAAATCCATATGGTTAAATCTATGACAGCCACTAAGTGATAATCTAATGGACTTAAAAAGAGAAGCTTTATAGATTCAGGTTTTAAGTGCCATCAACCCCCATGGGAAATGAAGGGGGACAACTATGAAGATTAAAAAGGGCACTAGAACCTGCAGTCCATTAACTCAGATGGGCTACAGTATTACAAGCAAAGGGCCCATTTCATCCACAACTTCAGGTAACTCATATGGTTTTACAGCCTTCCAGGAGTCCCATGTCCAACATCTGAAATAGATCATGGAATGACAAGTTTGAAGATAACTCCTGTTGGAAAAATATGCGTCCTTCATCAACCACAATCTTTGAGTAAAAACTCACCAATTTTTAAACACCTTGACGATTTCCTCATTTTTCTTAATTATCCACCGCTGATTTTCCAACTTTATTGTAAGCATATTTCTTTCAAAAGCAGGCCTGGTACAGGACCAAATTTTATAAGAACATGCTCTACTACAACTCCCACGCAACACAGTGCTGATGGGTGACTTTAACTCTACATTAAGTAGTGTGTGTGACACACTTCACCTGCCACACAGGATAGACAATGCAATGCTTGTGTCAGAATTTTTGAAGGTTAAGAAAGTTTACCAATTCACTCTCATCCTTGGCATCTGACTTTGGCTGCATGTCTCAAATCCAATAAGCAGAGAAAGAATACAGATCCGCTTCAAGGATTGATATGGTCCTAGTTGGCCCCTATCTAACTGGTCAAGTTCCCTCTCCCACAACTCAGGATAACACTATAAGAAATTACAAATCCTTACAGGGATACTTACGAACATAATCCTACCCTCAAGAAGTTTTTGGCTACGTATTGTTTCAGGGTTTTCTGAAAAACCAGTTTTAAAAGAAAAGATTAACACTGCAATTGGGTTGGGACCATCTAGTACTAAAAAAAAAAAAAAAGATTAACACTGCAATTATTGAGTCTGAACACCTGGCCTCATATCAACTTCATGTTTTTCAAGACAAATAAGCGGATAATATATAAAGAATATGAGAGGTAGAATAAAACTGTGCTAAAAGCTCGAATGACTGAAGACCATGCTGAAGTTAGATGTTCTGAAGCTAGACATGACAACTTGAAAGGAACTACAATTGACGCCTTCCCTGTAATGGTTAGAAGAATAGAAAGAGGCCAAGAGATGTACTACCTGGAACTCACCAAACAAGAAGAACAGTCAGCAAACTTCACATCGTCACATTAATGCATCCAGCGGGAATACCGCACACTTCTTATGCCAAAAACAAAAATAACGATTTTAAGGCTCACGGAATTTCACCCTTTGGATGAAGGAATACCCTCACCACAAACAAGGAGGTAATTACCAGCGAGATCCATCATCAAAATTTAACCCTCTTTTAGGCTTCCTGGGTAAACCCATTGGGCGTTCATTAATTCATTGGATGGACTCCTGAACCGCTGGTTGACCATTTAGCAGATAAAGAACTTCTAAATCCAATAATATAGCAAAAAGCAATGGAAATTCTACTCCATAACCTGCACCTGAAGGCCACAAGCCCAGATGGATACCATTTGAAAAGTACCTGACGGATCCCATTCAGTTATAAAGGACTTCCGCCCTCTTTTCTCAACCCTCTTGCAGAAAAAGAAGTACATAATGACTCAAGAGGCTTACTTATGACCCTTATCCATAAAAAAGCAAGTCTAGAGGACCTCTCAAACTGGCAATAATTCAACTATTGAACACAGAACACAAAATCTTTACTAAGCTATTAGAAAATCAAGTGAATAAGTGGACGGTGCTCGCCTCTGCCTCGACCAGAATGGCTTAATCCCAAGGATATTGCTATGTAACAAGTACAATGAGCTTCTCATGACTCTGTAAGCTTTTCATCCCAGAATCACAGTTTTGTGGCACTTATGATATGGAAAATAGGTTCTATCAAGTGAATTGAAAGTATCTTGAAGCATCCCTAACCTGCCTCCACATCCCGCCAATAGCTTAGAGGTGGATATCTACGCTCTATGTCCAGATTAACACAAAAAAACTGGCCCCTGATGGGCTCTTCGTTGGCAGCTATGGTCAAACAGGGTCTCTGTCAAGGGGATCCACTGAGCCCAATACTATTCAACATAGTCTTAGATACTCTCCTGGCCTTACTCTAAGTACAACTCATGTGTATTCATTTCCCCAGAAAGCCCCCACCCGCACCATAACCTTTTCTGATGAAATGGTGGTGGTTGTAAGTAAAAAGGACCTAGACCCAACATCAAGGCTTAATTGCTACTCCAAGGCTTCTAATGCGAAAGTTAACACTTCTAAGATCATTATATTACAAATTGGTACCCCCTTCTTCTCCCTCCAATTGTAAAGGAACCTACCCACAACATCTTTCACCACCTAGGTGCTCTCACCACCCCCAAAGGATCACGAAAAAGGACAACGAGAACCACTTACTGGATGTAGTAAACTCCTGTATAGCTATATGGAACCAATGCTGTTTACCTCTAGGGAGAACCTTGACCAAAGACGTTTTCTGATATCAAAGGTCTAGTTTTTCGTTCACGTCTGCCCCTTTATGGACGTTTCAACTTGAGGTTGAATATGATACACCAATGCTGGACAAGGGAATCCAACCACCTGCCCACCGCTTAGACAATGATTAATGACACCACAGAAAAGGTGGCCTGAGACTTTTGAACACTAGATTTTTAGCCACTTCAATAAAGACTAGGATCCTTAAGCCCATCTTCTGCTGGGATGTGACATAAATGCCGCAATGAGCTCTGGCATTATTCCAGGCTTTAGCAGCCTCCCTGGAACATCCTCATGCTTTTCTAATGGCTGATGGAGAACGGTTAACAAAAAGCTTTGGCCACGGCCTCAAACCATCATCAAGTTTATACTGGAACCAGGCCCTCCTTGTCCTCAAGTGGGTGGTGGTTGCATGCATGCACCAAGCTTTCTTATATAAATGGAGTGCCCTGGCATCAGACCACATTAACACAACTTAGTTCATTATAGGAGGATTGTTATCTTCTTCCTCCACACTTTGTATAAGCCCCTCAATGCATTCTTGACTCCTTGAACTGCTATACCCCGCCATACCATGTTATATCAAGGAATTTAGAAAGACGTTAACCGCTCTATTATCTCAACAAATATATCAAATATGGTGTATTAAGTGCTTCACTACTCATAGAGAATAGGGGATTTAACAAGTCCCATATTCTAGAACAAGAGCTTTCTTAGATGTGCTGAGCTTATTGGCACTCACTTCCACTGTTTTTTACCTTCCCCCTCATCACCCTCTTATTGAGCAAAGTTCACAAACTCCTTCAAGTGGAACCTTGGGTTGAGCATCTGAAACAGGACATAGTATTTGATTGCTCGCTCCTTAAATTCCTCCAATGAATAACAGTCCTGGCGTTTGGCTTAATGATATGAATTATTCCTAATCTGTAGTTTTACACCACTTTTAACTCTAATTGTTGGACATTTCACCACACAATAAGTCACTTTAAGGTTCAATTCAACTGGTTTTGTGAGTATTTTCATGTCGCAAAGGAATAATAGACCAGTAAGAATGAATACCTGAATCTGGAAACCTTACCCCACACTTTATCAAAACCTCTGATTACCATTCCTTTTCCTCAAGCTCTTACAGATCTCAGCATGATTAAATAAAGATTAGTAAATCCCCCTTCAGGTGAGACCATCTAAAGCTAAAAATATTTTACATGGGTCAAATCAGCATTCTTACATTACAAGTTATTAATTAATCCTAATCTATCATTTTTTAATTACATGTTAAAAAATCATAACCATAGATTACTACCTTGTACACAAATCATATATCAGAAATACTATATTTTCCAAAACAATATAAGAGCAAAACCATATCCTTAGTTTAACACCTTTTAGGGTAATTTTACCCTTATAATGATAAAATCTTGAAGGTATCTTATATTTTTTCTTTATGTTATATTTTTTATTTAATTAAGACAAGCTGATCAGGGGACAGACATTACCAAGCTCTTAGGAGCAAAAAACTATGCTATAATTTAAACAAACAGAAAGAGATGAATGGATCACTCAAATTAAAATCAAAAAAATAAAATAAAAACTAAAACTAACCAACCAGGTTGGATGCGGTAAACTGCTATGCGTCCACAATGGGGTTTAAGTCAGTATTGGGAGGCTCATCTTCCTCTATGTGTTGATCAGTGTACGTCAGAGCGCTGAGAGCATGGGCATGGGTACATTTTCAAAATGGGGGTTGAGGTAGCAAAGTGGCTCAGAAAGCTAAAATTTTGCTATGAGGAGGGTTGTGATGTATTCAGAAATGGCTTTTTCAGCCTTGAGGCGAGCTTTGGGTAGTGTGGTAAAGTTGGCAATGTTGTTGCTGGTAATGCAGGTCTTGGGGCCAAATTTTGCGACCATTGCAACTTTTTGTACTGACTTATGGACAAATTGTTGGAATTGAAGATAATCTTTTTATAGATTTGTTGTATGAGGGAAGGATAGGTGCAGGTACACCCTTGGCCAAGACTGTGACTGATTTTGCTACGGCCTTTTGGAGTCCCTTTATGTTATATTTTTGTATAATCTACCAATCCTTAGTACTTTTGGAACGTATTCTTAGCATATATAAAAAATAATTAAGGTGAGCCAACCTAGTAACAAATATAAATTTTATATTGAAATTTTTTATTTTTTTTAAATATTACATGGGAAATCTGAACTTAGGATGGACACTTCTGAAAGCAACAAAATTAAGACACAAATATTCATGTGAGGAACCCCAGAAGAGCCAAGCTACCTCCTGTTGCCAGAAGGACCGTTAGTGGAAAAAAGAGGGGGAGAGCCAGTGTAGGCCTGAGCCAGTATCAAGAACAAATGTAGTAAATGGTCCAAGATGAGGAACCAGACAGTGAACCTGGATGAAATCACCCAGTGTTGGCGTAATGGTAAATGGCCAAACAGTCAAGCTGGGAAGTGATCCGTGAGGTAGAAATGGAATTGACGCACAGCTTCTTGGAGGGTGGGAGTAGTTCCAGAAAGAGTATCAAAGCCAACAGTGTATGTTGTCCACAAAGCGATGGTTACAACTAAGGCATGGAGAAAAGGGTGAATGAAAAGGTCATGGAAAAGGCAAAGATGTTCTTAGACAGGCTGAAATCCTGTACTTGCTCTTGGCAAAAAAGACGCATAACATCACTCCAGATCACCAGTTAGGACAGGAAATTCTCCAAGCGATGTACTAAAGTCCCTGTATTGGCCAAACACAACACACAAAATCTGAGAGGCGTTGGACTGCTCCGCAGTGGGGTATACCACTTCAGGAATCTCCATACATGAGCACAATTATGAGGCTATAATAGTGGGTGGAGGGTGACCTCATCTGGCCTTCTAGATTTCCTAAGAGTACGAGATGTCCATCATGTCAAGATATTCACATATAAGCAATGCTAGGGAGACAACGTGGTACCAAATTAGAAAAAACTTGCCCACGGATTTCTTTCTTGAAAGGGGGTAGGGCGACCCCTCTGGGAGGCGTGGCCACTGATTATAATCCTCTATTATGCGCTCTGCATAGTCAGGAGAATCCTTTTGAAGTAGGCAGGGGTCCCATATGGGCCCGCAGCAGAGAGGTGAGAGGCCAGATAGTTAAGTAGAGAGTTAGGGCGGTTTGGGTTGTGGAGGCAAAGGGCGAAGACAAAGTTAGAGCGTACTGCGCATGACCAGTGTTGGGCAGAGTTTGTGGGGTTGGTTACCTATGCAATTCAGGCGCCAAGGAATTTTGAGGCTTGGTCCACATAGATGAGCAGGCCTATCAGGATTCCTACCCCAAATTGGAGATTTGGATGTGGTAGATGACAGGAATTGAGCCAAGCCATCAGTTTAACTGATTCCTTTATCCTGATAGTCCCCAATGAACTTCCAGCTTTCTTGCATTGGGGAAAATCCCCAACTAATGCAGTCACATATTAATCGCCCACAACCCCCAAATATGGGGTCCAACCTGATCTATGCAGCGAACAAATCCTATTTGACCAAGATGACTAAGCCTGCTGCAGAACCCCCAATTTGTAACAAATATAGATCTCAGTTTGTATTGCTTGGAAATGGACCAGGAATCCTCCCTGATCTCCCTTATAATTTCGATTCTAAGCAAATAAATTTTACACTCTTTTTGCCACTTTTAAGTTATTTTGGCTTTCTTAATTTTGTCTAGGAAGAAGTAATAGTTAGGATCTTATGACTCCAAGTGGGCTTTGACCTGAAGACTTTCTGGAAAAGGCAAGCAAATACATAAAATACAGCACCCAGGATCTTCAGATTTCCTGGCCTATAATTTAAACAGGGACAAGAGATCTAAACCCTTGGTCACTGACAAAACTGGTGCTCCCTGCCAGGTTTACCCTGAGTTTGTGGTGCAAACTTTTATTACTATGAACGATTTGGCGTCAGATCCCTTTTTAGATCAAGAATACCTTAAACTCTTGACCAAATTACCTATTATGATGCATGTGATGGAGCAAAGAATTCTTGCCCTTGAGCATCACCAACTCAAGCCTTGAGATGCGACCACCAAGCTTAAAACTGAAATTTAGCAGTTGACCCCTCTCATTGCCACAAAGTTTGGATCTTTGTGCCACCTATGATTGGGTGGATTTAATTGATTGAAGATATTAAAGCCATAAAAAAAGTGGACGCCCTCCACCCTTGCAAATCTTCCAGCAATATCAGTTCCTTTATAGTGAAAACGTCCCCCCAGTTGTCAGTCCACATCATCTGGACATTAACCCCCCAGTGGCACATTCAAACGGGTGTTCAAAGAGAAGTACGTCTCAGGAGAAGGGAGCATCTTTTCTTTCTTATTTTGGTTAGAAAGTGCTATGTGGGAAGCTACTGACACCTAACGACTCAAACACCCAACTAAGTGTCTTAGTCACATAGCTCAAGACATCATGGTACTTCATCTAATGCTTTGCCGGACATGGGATGACGCCAAGACTGCCTTGCTTTTTTAATTTGGGAGCGACCTAGCTTTATACAGACAAAAGCAAACATTTATGGGTATAAGCTTTAATCAGGGGAGAAACTGTAACTGAGTTTGCTCACCTTTTTTACCTTGAGACTCAAATGTTGATCACAGGATAACATCATACTTTAGATGTCGCTACTATTGTTTCATTTTTTAAGCATTTAAAAATATGCCTAATATTCAACTTTATCTTAAAGCGGTGAAGTCTAACTGTACGTCTCTCCTATATATCAAAGAAACCATTTTGGAGATTCTGGCCAACCTACCTTACCCTATTGAGCCCACTCGTTTTAACATTAATATTAGGCCTTAGCCCCAAGTGCTAGCAGTTACACCCACCGAGTCATACACCCTGAACTATTCTGCACTTTTTGCAAGAGAAACAAGAATACTGTAGACACATGTTGCATCTCCCTACATAGGTCATCAAAGGATCAGTCTTTTATAGGGCAGGAGGCTCCTTATGCTGACAACTCTCAAGTGCCTCAAACCCCTTGTTATAAGACTAGTTCTATTCCTTGCGTCACAGGATGTTTTGTGTTAGCTGCCCTGGAAGAAGTCAATGCACCTCTTTCTATCCAAGCAAATAAAGATCTTTAGTTCTCTTATTTATATATTGGAAAGTTACCACAGTAAATATGGGAGGTCAGTTCCTCTAAGAAAAGCCAAGCGCTGGCAGATAATACCTTCAAAAGTATTGAATAGCCCTGAGCGTGGCCTAGGCAAATTCCACATTTTCTTCAATGCAAATCCCAAATGACAGTCTATTTGCCGTTACTTCCCAGTTTGGATTTTTGGTGGTTCAGGTAGAGGTAGTTGTTAACAAGGTCAAAGTCCTGTTGATAATTAATACTGGTTCACCAATTAGCATTATATCTTCCCAAATAATCTAGAAGATTAAGTTTTGCCCTAGACTTGTTTCCTAAAGCTGAGTATAGAATGTCAAGCAGTCAGTCTACTAAGACAATAGGGGAATATTCTGCCTTGCTCCTCCGATTTAGGAAACTTTTAATTACTACCCCCACTATTTCATTAATCTACATTGACTATGAGTTGCTTATTGGGATCCAACTGATGTATGAGTTCAACTGTATTATCAACCATAAGGAACAAATTTCTCTCTTTATTAGGATATGGATCCTGCTAATATTCAACCTCACAGTCAAAAATAGAGGAGCCCCCAAAAAATGAACGTGCCTCATAGAATATCCGTCCTCCATTTGTAGAGTTGATTATCAGGTCTTAGGAGGAAAAGTAATTTACCCCTGAGGCGGTAGACACCGAAGATGAAATCCTTTGTATGCCCTCCATCCAATTACAATACCCTCTGACTTCCAAGTCATTGTTAATATGGAAATCAAGATCTTCACCTCTCCTAATCAAGTTTTGGAGTTAAGTGGAACCCCAAACCCATCTATCAAATAAGCGTTGACCTGTGTCAGATATCACCAAATTCTCTTGTTCCCAGAGATTCTACTCCATCAATTCCCCCAGTTTCATCGGAAGAAAAGCTTGATTTATCTCAATTTATCAATGCTAATAAGAATGATTAGCCTCATCCTGATTGATTGATTGAAGATTTTATTGCAAAGAAATTATTAGCACTGATAGATTATAAACCAAGTCAAAACATATAAATAATTTATCCTTTCAATAATAAAGAATCAGGTCGATTTTTAACCTTTTTTTGCTCAAAAATAACTTTTTGTAGCATTCACTCAAAGTAACATAGAGAAAACTTGCCCATTGGAATTGTTATTCAAAACTTCCATAACCTGTCTGGGGATTTTTGATCCTGCTATTGGGAAATCTATATCTATCTTATTAAAAAATCCAATTGATCAAATCCTCCAAGTCCTCTTTATGCCCCTATTGCTTACGTAAAACTAAGCTCCATTGAAATATTGCTGACGTGAGTTGTTTTGGCTTTTTATAAGATTTGGGATTCAATCCCCTACCACAATAGCTCTGGTCAAAGTAATATTAGGCTATAATCTCACCCCTAACAAACGCCAGAAGATTAAAGACCTCCTTGAGTAGTATTGCAATATTTTTTTCTTTAGAAAAAGTGATTACAAAAAATTTCCAGGGTAACTCACCAAATTGAGACTGCAGCTCACCCTCCATTCAAATCTCGCCCATACAGAAAATCTAAAGCCAAGGATGCTTAAATGGCCCTAGAGCTACATCAACAGTTGGAAACTGGGTTACTTGTGCCTTCTAAAAGCCTAAGGCTTCCATGCTCTTATTAATTAAGAAAAAAGATGGTGGTCACCGGGTTGTCATAGATTATTGCAGCATCAATTAAATCACAAGAAAAGATAGCTATCCATTGCTGCGTATAGATGATCCTTACTCTTGATGTCAGGCTCTCACTATTTTTTGGCTATGGACCTTGCCAGTGGGTACTGGCAAGTTGATTTATCGCTGGATGATTGGGAAAAATGCGCACTTATCTCAAGTGAAGGATTATTTAAGCACACTCATGTGCCTAGGGGTTATGTAATTCCACTGCTACCTTCTAACGCGCCATGGACGGACTTTTAGGTGATCTAAAACGTTCTTGTTTGTTAATCTATATTGACAATATTAGTGTTTTTTTAAGAACCTTTACTGAACACATAGATCATATCAGGCAATTTTCAGTGTTTATGGCAAGCTTTACTAAAACTAAAGCTGTCAAAATGCTCCTTCTTTCAGAACTAAATTTTTAGGCCATAATTTTGGGAAATCTATAGTATCATCAATGGACAGCAAGGTCCTAGCCATTTTAAGATGTCCCCCCAAATCCCTACAAGACGTAAAAGTTTTTAATGAGGATAGTGAGATATTATCGCCAGTTTATTCCCCACTTTGCTGACACCCCCAATCCTCTAGTATATCTGTTGAAGAAAGAGATACCCTTCCTTTGGTAAAAAGAGAAAAGGCAGACCTTTGACTTGCTATGCGTCTCTCTCTCCCACTATCCAGTAAGTATTCATCCTAATTTTGATAGACCCTTTCTCCTCTTTGCCAATGCTGGCAATATAGCCATTGGAGCCATACTATCTCAGAACAACTAAAACTTCGTGGATCATTTTATAGCCTACTATATTATAACCCTAAAATAGAGCCAAATGAAAATATATCATTATGGAATGTAAATACTTGGCAGTACTACTGGATTTTATGCTTTTCTGACCTTATTTATATGGGAAGCATTTCACCATTTTCAACAATCATGCTTCCTTGCGATGACTAAAGAAAATGAAGGACCACGCTGGAGGTTAGCCCAATGGTCTTTAAAACTTCAGAACTACGATTTTTCCAACTTCCATTGACCAGGGCCCATACATCAATACGTTGATTGCCTATACTAGCTTCCCATACTAACTCTAACTGACCATGAAGATTTCGCCTCTATGTCCTCCAAATGTAATCGCACTTATGGAAATACAAATCCCCACCTATAAAAGTAATTAGCAAAAAATTGGTTAATCTTTAAGTAAAAAAGGCCAACTGTACAGCCTCATGTCCTGAAAATGGATGCCTTATATACGGCCTTCATATTGAACTGACGTCATATTGGAGGTACATCAGCAAGTCAGCCGCAAGGGAATTTGAAAAACTTACTAATGGCTCTA
This sequence comes from Massospora cicadina, assembly GCA_022478985.1. Taxonomy (NCBI): domain Eukaryota; kingdom Fungi; phylum Entomophthoromycota; class Entomophthoromycetes; order Entomophthorales; family Entomophthoraceae; genus Massospora; species Massospora cicadina. The sequence continues at coordinate 125,870 of JAKSZP010003998.1, forward strand.
GACTCAATGCTACTGGGAAGGAATGCTTGTTTCGATTCAAGATGTATTAGAGTTCTGCCTGGTATGTAAAAGTCAAGCTGGCCTAATCTCTGACCTCAACATCCTGTGGTTCCACCTTGTTTCCCTTCCATACTATTAGCAATGATGTTGTAGGACCTCTCTCTCAAGCCCCAAATGGTCATTGATTCCTCCTCTTAGAAGTGGATCATTTAACTAGATTATTTGAAGCTGTATCACTACCATCAGCTTTGGCAAAACCTACCGCCACATCATATATAATGTGATATCCCCAGCATGGGTGCCCTAACATAATTCTCTCCAATAATGGTAAGACTTTTGATCATTGCTGGTGAATGATTTAGCTGAACTGATGGGATCCACCCAGGTATTTTCCACTATATACCATCCTGCAACCAATGGAATGGTAGAGCGGGCGAATGGTACCCTACTTCCACCCTCCAGAAAATGGCTACAACTGGCTCTCTTCACTGGCCCCAATATTAGCCTAGTGCGATTCTGGACTACAGAATAAGCTATCACCAGATAATTAAGGTGTCGCCCTTCTAAGCTTTGTATAAAAGAATCCACAGTTGCTTCATAAGTGCAGGCCATGTTGGATCAAGCTTTATCTGATACCCCTGAAGTTACTATGAAAAGCATTGCCAATGAAATAATTTGACTCTAGGCTCTGCTTCTAAGAACTTATCCTCTACAACTTTTAGAGAAAAAAGTCAGTATAATGACAAAATGAACCTCTGAACATCTTCCAGGTGGGTGATCTAGACTTTTACTACCACCATCAGCTGAGAGGGCATGATAACAAATTGGGAACCAACTAGTTGGGGCCCTAAAAACTCATTTATAAGATGGTCAACGAACACTCAATTAGAGACATTCAATGTACTGTGGTAAATAGCGTACATAATCTTTTTCTACGTCTATTTCCCCCTACGCCAAGTTCTAGAGGGGGGCGTTGTTGGATTTCTACCCAAATTATAGATTTATATAAGGTAGATGACAGGAATTGAACCCAAGCTGTCAAAATAGCTGAGAATGATATATGGAGATAATCCCTGACGACTTTCCATACATATTGACATTGGGGACAAACCCTGCTTAATGCAGTCAATATTAATCGCCCAAAACCCCCTATTAATGGTGTTTAAACCTAATATATGCGGTGAGCAAATAATATTTGACTGAGATGAATAAGCCTACAACAGAATCACAATTTGTACTAATTATAGATCTTAGCTTGGACCGCTTAGAAATGGACTGGATAACCTCCCTGATCTCCCTTATATATATATCTCAATTTTAAGAAAAATAAGATTACACTCTTTTGGCCACTTTTAAGCTAAATTGGCCTTCCCCATTTTATTTAGGTAGAAACGATAGTTAGGATCTTACAACTCCAAGGGACGGTAACCTAAAGAAAGACTTTCCAGCCATGAAAAGAAAATACATAAAATCTTGTACCTAGGAACCTCGGGTTTCCTGGCCTATAATTTAGATAGGGACAAGTGGTCTAACCCCTTTGTCCCAACAAGGCTATAATACCACTATGGCGTGAGCCAAACAGGACATCCAGGCGCACAAGGGGAGGGCGGCCTAGCCTAAGCTACCCTTGGAGTAGGGCGTACAGAGAAGCAAAAATAAGGGTTAAAAAGCGAAGGCATGGGAAGCAGACCAGACTTTAGTAGAGCAGGGGGTTGGAAAGCACTATCAGTCCCATTAGACTGGTTTGTTAAGCTCTTAAAAAATGATGCACTTTGTGATGTTGTTTATGATGTGGTGCTCCATTACTGAGATGGCATACCCTCCCGCCTCCAGCCATGCTTCCAGGTGGTGCACCGGATCAGCAGTGGGTTTGGATATAAAGGGGAGTACTAAAGGGCGAATTGGTGCACCACATTGGTAAGCTAACAAGAGACCAAGCTGCTGGATTACTCTGATTGAAGGATGCTCATTGACCAGCAATATTAGTATCTTTTGAGGAGAATTATTCTACTCTTGGAGGCGTTGATGGCTGCGTTACTGACCCTGTATTACCACAAGATAGTTGACTCCAATGTACGTGCATCATAGTTGCTAGAGACCCCAATTACACAGTTGTCAGCGAATTCAAGCATCATGACCATTGCCTGGCCTTGCACCTGACCACTGGTAGATGAGCATTTAGACTGCAGAGGAGTGGGTCAAGGTTGAAATTGTATAAAAGTGGACAAAAAGGGTCCCCTTGACGGAGATTTCTTTGAGGATGAACCAAATCATTGAGGAAACCTGGTCCACACACTGCCAATGTGGCAGATTTGGTGAGCAACATTACCCAGCTGATGAACTGAGAAGGGAGCTAAAACTTTTGAAGGCAGGCCCTGAGTTATTCCCAATTGACCCTGTCATACGCTTTCTGTTGGTCTAAGAGCACAAGTGCCCAGTAGCTGGAGATTGGCAGACATTGGTCAAGGTTTAATGTTGTCCCATATTGACCCCTGAGGATAAAGCCAAATATCTCATGGGAGATTACCTCAGAGGCAACTTTTCTATAGGTGGTTAGCCATTGTTTTATTAAATAATTTAGTATCTGAATTAGTAATGAGATAGGGCGCCAGTTTAGCAATTCTAGCTTATCCCCTTCTTAAAAAACGTTACCATATAGGCCTCTTGGCACCCCAAGAAGGGGGCGTGTCTCTAAGAAACATTTGTTCATTGAGAATATCTAGGAGGTATAAACATTTAAATTGTTTTTGATAGAAAACATAAGGAATCCTTCTGGATTTGGGCTTTTCCTGTGCGGGCACCACAAATGGCGTACCAGATTTTGTTATTGTTGATTAGATTTAATTAACACTGGAAAGTGGGAAATGGCGCAGATATGTGCGCCAGTGAGAAATATATCAATTTCGCTAGGTTTGACTGGATCAGAGCTATACAGCTCAGAGTGATAGTTTTGAACTCAACTGACTCCTCCAGTGTTTCCATATGAAATTGTCCAGCCGCCTCACCTGTGTGCAGGCCAAGCTCTATTATGGGCAAAAAGTTAGCAGAAGAAGTAGGCGAAGCATTTTTACTCCTGCCGTGATATTTTTTGCCTTATATTGAACACAAACTCAATGCTTGCGTTGTTTTAACATTGTATTAGATAAGCGGACACTTCTGCCCATTTAAAACCCCAAGCAGAGCTATACCCTTCAGCAAATACACTACTCTCCAGGTGGTCCATTTCTGCCAGAGTGTGCTTATCTGACTGCCAAGGCATCTCAAGTGCGCTGTGACAGGTGTTACATGCCTGGTAGATTGTGTTGCTTAAAAGTTGAAATTTGTTAATAGGGGATTAGCACAGAAAGGAGTTGCAAACCCTTTGTTGAAGTTTCAGTTTTTATCCAGCTCAAAAAGGCGGGCAACGTGAGTTTAGCTGGGTGGAGTTTGCTCCATTTTGATGCTTTTGCCACTGGGAATGACATAGTAAAGGACAATGATACTATCCTGTAACTTAATAATTCTATTTTTGTACTTGTTAAGTGTGAGATTTGGGGACTAGAATTCAATGGAGCAAGAATGAATCTATGCATGACATAAACATCAGCTGGCCTTTTTGCAAATGGGATGGGACATGTTGAGTAGCAGAGGTGCGTGCATGAGGAGGGTAACATAAAGACCCAAAGTGGCTTTCATGATGTAAATTTTGACGTGCCCCTATGAGGGGAAGCGTTGAAGGCCAGAGGTTTGTGGTTGGGTTGGCCCAGTTGTTGAAGTCAGCAATTACAAAGGAATTAGGGGGAGGAGAAGAGAAGCCAAAGATGTGAGGAATTCCTGGCAAACCCGTGCACAGGTTGGGGCGTTAATGCTAACTACTGTGTGCACTTTAGAGCCCCACAAAAAGGAAACAACCAGCATATGACCATCAAGTAAGTTATTTTTTGTATAAAATTTTAAAATTATGGTTCATGCATATAAGCAACCAACAATGCGGTAACCAAATGGAGTGGAAAGGGACGAGCATAGTTTCCTATTTATCCTTGGCACCTTATGGACAGTGGAATATCCGAATGGCCAGGATGTCCACAGGTAGTTTTTTTAAGGAAACTCAGTGTTTTAGCCCAGAATGGAGAGGCCTTGAGTCCGGCAGTATTCAGCGTCCTTATAGTGAAAGAGACCCCTATTGCTCCATAAGAGCGAAAGAAGGACCCTCTGACTCCCTTCTTCACATTGCTGCTTTAGCATCTTCACCTTCAGTTTAGTGCAAGTGCATGAAGAAGGGGAATCTCTAGGCACATATTCATTGGCTTTGAGAGCATCTTTGGGTTTTTTAATATTATTGTTCGAACTTTTAGTATTACAAGTTTAAAGTTACTGTACACTTGTTGTGCACCGTCGTGGGACTCCAATTTTTCCTCATACAACTCAATTGAGTTTGGGTAAGAAATTTGGTTTCAGTAAGTGCACAGAGCCCCTCCTAGTGTGTATCAAGCTTAAATTAATAGTTTTAGGCTAAGTTGCCCATTAATTTGGTTGGTGGCTTGTTGTTCTACCAAAGTGGATAATGCTTCCATGTCAGCCTGAGTATGGGCAAACGGGAAGGTAAGTGCCACCATAGATGCTGCTTTGCCTTTGCTCTGTGTTGCTGTTTGGCCTTTTTGCGTTCTTGCAGGGGAAACAGGTTTTACCTGGATATAACAACATTGATCCCCCCATGGAAATGTGACACCAGAGTCAGTCGTGGGCTCATAGTGGCTGGCTCCTTCAAGAAAGTCTCAGTCAGTGTTATGCCCTCTCTTCTATGACATATGTGTAATTTGTGGCCAAAAGCATGCCAATGAGTGCATATGGGCGGTGCGCTGTCAACTGTGATGTGAAATTGTTGGCTTTTTGCCCATTAATGTTTATATTGGTGGTATATTGAATCTGTGTCAAATCCACTGTGATCTTAGGGGGAAGGGGTGATTACTGCGATTGCCTTACCTATGCTAAGTGCAGTCATAACAAAAATTTCTGCAAAAAAGGAGCTAAGTTTTCCTTAGTGTCTAAGTCTTTCCATGAGATAGCTTTTAAGGACTTTGCGTTTTGTCATAGGAAGAAAATTAAGTGTAACAAAAATTTGGCTCAATTTCGTCTAGTGCGTGCACTTTGTTTCAACCACCCATTGACCATCCAGGAGGTCAAGCACTACACGCACCTGTGCAGCGGCATCCACTGCTTGTACTGAAGAAACCCTAGGTTTAATAAAAAAATGGGCCATCATGTGCAGTGATATGTACACAACAACTGGGAAGTGGTCACGTAAGTCACTGCAGAACTTTTTTCCCCAAAGAGCCATTAAGTTTATAACGAGGTAAACTCAAATCCTAAACTCCATGGATGACAGTGTATGAGAGTGCAAAGTTTTGATGTATTGGTTGCACTTTGCTTGCAAGTCCAAAATTTCTGGTTTGATACTCACTGCTGATTTTTTACTACTTGTTTGGCTGCTGGGCTCACTGAGGCATTTGCTACATATGGACACTGCAAAAACTGACCCTGTTCCTCTCAACACTCTTTCCCAAGACTTTCCAGGATTTGTATTTGCATTTGTTTCCCACGTGCAGATTTATAAAACTTACTGTCTTAAATAAATTTGTTGCAATTAGTGATTGCAATGAGAAAGAAATTTTTCTCCAATAACAAATGTGAAGATTCTTATATGACCGGATGATAAGCCCTAAATAGCTATGGCAGATTGGCTATAATCCGATGACCATGATGACTAGTTACCATTATTTGAATGCCTTGAGATGAGGCGATATTGGGTCTGGAAGGATAATTATTAGATTGCCTCCAAATATGGCAATAAGGCGATGTTGACATTTGATGAATATTTTTATAGAACACCTCAAACTAAGGCAATAGAGAAATTAAGAATACCATATCTTCCAGACCAATGGGAATATGGCGGAACCAAATAGTCTAAGCCAATGGAGCAGCATTGACTGAAGTCACTGATATATGGTCAAGATGGGACAATTGAAGAAGGAGGATTGTTAATAGGATTAAGAGAGCGAAGCAGAAGGGATCTTCTTAATTTAAAGTAAATAAAGTATTGTGGCCAGAGATAATTAATTAGTACTTTAATTTTATCTTTAATTTGTTGTAAGGACATACAATCCTCACATAGTCCATCCGTTGTTTGGTGAGTTCAACATGTGTGACCCATATGGCATATCCAAACGATTTCGCCAAAATTATAACAGTGGTGCTCACTACAGGGGGCCCATTGATCTTCCACAAAAATAAAAAATCTCCAGTCAATGCCATATCACATAAGGCTTGCTTTGACGGAGAATCTTCATGACACACTTCACCAGTTGAATATGCAGAACTCAAACTTGCTTTCAACGAAGTGCTCAAAAAGCAGGATGATCTCCTTCAAGAGTGGAACGACGTTATATACCAGCCTGACAGCACGTTTAGCAGATTTGAATTTTTGGACAACAAAATAAGCACCTCGCTAATTTCTTTAATGACACTACTGAAAGACTGAATTTTGCAGAGCGGATGTTGGATGGTACCTCTTAGACCCCTCTTTGGGAAGATGGATTAGTGATAAGGGGATACTCGAGGAGAGTTGTATTATGAAGAATATGACACTGGCATGAGCTACTACCCCCAGTAGGGAAGCTTTGGATATGGTTATGAATAAAAGAGCCAATTCCACCAAGTGATGGCTGTGCTTCCCACCAAAGAGGCCCACGCTAACTCTGAATCAGAGGAAAAATCCACCGCCGCTGGGCCAGCTCCTCATCAAGAGACCATTTATAGTTTTGACCCATTTCTCAGTACATCCCAAAAGGTCACGGTTATGAGTGGGAGGAGGAGGTCTGTATTAATAAGCCCCTTTCAATTGCAATAGAAATATCCACAGTTTCTTTAAACGGTTTGCTTTTGCAGCATAAGGTGCCGGATCAGCATAAAGCTAAACTGTTAATATCCGCCTTGGATATTGGGAGTGCCAATCAAGTCATCTGATACCTTCCAAGCAGTTACGTTACATACCAAGAAGTGAAGGATATTATGCTGTGTCTGTTTGAGGGTACCGCAAATATGTTGCAACAAATCATGAATTATTAAACATTGGGTTTCAATAGAATGAGACTCTCACTGAATTTACTGACCGTTTTATGGCGGAAGCCCATGTGCTAATAAGAGCAGGAACTTTATCTGAATATGATGTGTGCATCATAATGACCTCCGCAGTGAAGCTAAACTGTGAGCTTTACAATGTAAAGACCCCAATTTTGGAGGAAGACGTACCCCTGCTCAAAGTTGTTCAGTTTTTGCACTGTCTATCCTCTACCTTCCCTCCGCTCAATATAGATTGGAAACATACCGCCGCCATTGCTGGAACTTCTTTTTATGAAAATCTCCCATACTGTTCAGATTCTATCTAGTAACCACTGGCTTTATTTAATCATGCGCCTTGCCCTCGGCTGAGTTACCAAAAGAAGTTTGACTTCTGCTCCAGCCCTGCTTTATGAAAATCATCTGCAGCCCAACTACTGACCTGGACCTAGTTACACCAATCATCAGCAATCATCTTATCAACATGGCCTGGTTATGCTGATTGTCAACAATCAAACTATTGGCACAGCCCCTCTTATGAGAGCCAAGGACGCGGTCCTTACAAGATTTATTGCTTTAAATACAGTCATTCTGGACACCTTGCATACAATAGCCCTAACCATCGAGTTCACTACATGCAACAGGATTAATATTACCAGGGAAAAGATGGAGCTGAGTAGAGATGGGACTTTCTACCTCTGCTATCCCAACCCAAATGTCCCACATGAACCTACTGTAATGTATCCAGTGGAAGTCCCCCAATATGATGAGGGATTCTTATATTAGAAACTGGTTGGAGGAGTGAATGTAATGACCTAGGCACAAGCTAAGGCCATGTAAGATGAAGGACCTCAAGAGCAACTGAAGCCATACACATACTAAATGTATGACCAAGCTGCTTTGGACGAGTGGACCCATCCTCAGATGCATCTTCCATATAAGGTGTAAACGTCGCCCTCCTGGTTGATGCTATTGCCAAAGAATACCCCAAAGTCAGGGAGGGGATCATGAGCTTCCTTAAGAAAAGAGTTCCCTTAAATGTCAACGTACTAATCTCTCAAAATTCTTCTTACTCTGAGTGTACATACTGTGACATTTTTGTGGCAAAAAATCAGGTTTGCGCTATAATAGATACAGGCGCCCCAGTCAACATAGTTTCACTAAGTTGGTGGCGAAATTGACACTATAACCTGATGTAGAACATCGCATGGTGTATCTAACTGCTGGAGCGGAGACATAGTCTCTGAGGGAGCATGCAGTGCGCTACCATAGCAGTTTGGGTCGATTGTTGTGGTAGCTCTGGCAATAGTGTTAACAAACAGTAATTATGACCTGTTAATTGGAACTGATTTCATGTGACACTTTGGGGCTGTCATTGATATGACAGAGGAGACCTTCAAAAATTGGTTTAGCTTACCCATTTACTTTACCTCTAGTGGAGTGCTAAAGGATTCAGTGCTTATGTGACATATAAACCTTGCATATATTGATGGGGTGATTCTGGGTTGCTACCATCAACTAAAGATCAAAACCTGGGCCCTCCCCCAACAGATATACAAATATTAAGGGCTGCTGCTCAAAGCTGCTGGGCCTATGTCCATACCTATAGTCACCAAGTAAGAGTGAACACTGAATTGGTGGCAGAAGTGCCAGATGGACTGTAAGTCCTGGGGAACATCCCCTGTGTGTAGATTGGGCACTCTTTCCATTTATGAATAAAAAGGGGCCAAAGAGGGCAGCTGTACCCCTCGTCTCCTAGGGCGACCTCGCCCACATGATGTATGAGCACGGGTAATGGCCCTCCCTCTTCAGATTCCTCCCCTGGTACCCTCACTCACTTTGGTCAAACTGGTCAGCTGGATTAAGGAAATCTGTGCTGAGATTACTGAATTGATTTTGAAGAATTTAAGACCAATGGGATTAAAGCTGGATGATCAGAAAATTCAGGCTAAAAAAGGGGACAAATGTCAAATTATTGGCTGAAATCATGGATGGTTTTGGCTCAGTCTCCAATATGATCATTGATGCCAACCCTCTCCCGAAGTTTGTCAGTAATGATCCCCAAAGTGCAGATGGTATCTTCAGAAACCATTGCTGACAGTTTGAAACCCTTATCCAGCAATTTGAGAGTTGCAGCCAATGAAATTCATTTGAACAAACGAATGGCCCAGTGACTGGGCACAGGCGGGTTTGGCATCCCAAACCTGTTCCCAACCAAATGGGACCGCCCCTACGTGGGATGGCCTTGAAGAAATCCCGCAGCTCATCAGGCCAAACGCCATCGCACTACCCAATGGAAATGCAGTCTAGTTTTGGTTCAGGCATTTAAGGTCAAACTGACAGCAACTTGGGCTGCCGCTGAAGCCTTCAATATCAGTTCTACATGAGATTATCTGCCCCATTTCCTCAAAAATTCACCAGGTTAGGTGAATTTAAGGGACCCAATTCCTGCTTGGACTCACCACAATCAAACACTAATTAATCAGTTGCCTGGCACTGAGAAAATTGTTGGTCAATTTTCTTCCTTATCTTTTTAATAAAAAATTCTTTCCCCAATTATAGTCTTTTATGTTGAAAAACAAACCGCCTTTTCCGTCAGTATTCCAAAACCCCTCAGGTTTTATGGCCATGCTCATCTGATATCTCAATATTTGTCTATACGAGAATATGGCTTATAAGCAAATATTAACGGAACTCCTTCCTAGTTCCATAACCGTCATACCAGCATCAGTGCCTAGGGCATTCTGGTTTGCCATTTGGGTGCTTCAGTACTCAGGCTGGCAGGCCAGTCTAACTCTAACTTGCTGTTTGCCTGAAACAGACTCTATGAGGAAGTTATAGTCCTTATCAGCTGTCATATTCTGAGGATTTCTCACTTGGAAATTAATATCCTGAACGTCTATTAAGACTAAAGTTCAAATGATTGATCCTCAATAGTGCCTGTAGTTTACAGGATTCGGACAAACTATCAACTCACTAGGCCTATTTAATTCACCTCAACTCTTCTGGTCAAATTTGGGAGGATTTTTTATTTGTAATCAGGAACTTCTTCCAAGGCAGGATTAAATACAAACTGGGGATTCAGTCCTTCCAGTTTGTTGACACTTCTCCTCTATTGGGATTTGGGATAAAAAACCAGGAAAAGAATAAAATAAATATTACTTTTTATTAGAAGCTATTTAAATATAATGGCATTAGGCCAGGCGCCGGTATTTATACCTATAGGGCATCTCCTTGCCACATTCAAGCACAAAATTTCAACAGTATTTTGCCACTCAGCTCGTCCTACAACTGAAAACTTTTCTTAAGTTCATTGGTGGCAAAATATACCTATAATTTGGAGGATTTCAGGTACAAAATTGCGATAAAAGCATGCAAAATTGTCCCAAGATCTTCAGGATTTCAGTTTCGTCATACTGCTGACAAAACACACCTTCTGTGAAATTTTGGCCTCATTTAAAGAAAATGATGCACCCCTAATTGGGATGTTGGCAGGCTTCTTCCTCAATAGCACTAAATAACCCCTTTTGGGCGGTTCACGTAAGTGCTATCATGCCAATTACACGTATCAACATACAAATTTTGCCCTCAGGTGGGAAATTGATTACGTTTTTCGTCCGTCTGAAGTCCACGGGATTTTCAGATGTTAAATTTAGGTCATCCCCAAATTATGTTGTATACAATTGAATTGATTATGTTTTGATAATTGGGACCAATTGCCATGATTCGATGCATTGGAATTGGCCATAATATGCGAGCATATTTGGGCTGAGCATCTGATAAAAAACTCAATCAAATTGTCATTAAGATAATTGGACCAAATTTTATAATTGCAATAGGCGTTAGCTCAAGAGTTGAAAGGATAATTGGCCCAATCTGATGGTTGTTGAAGGTTTTTGAGTCAACCACCAGAATCTGACATCAGCAATCATGGCTTGAGCCCCACGTGTCTCCAGGCATTATACTCCCAGGCCATAAGGAGATCAAGGTTCTACTAGCAAATCTACAGAATGAACCATTGCAAATTCACCGGCACCAAATAGTGGTATATCTGCACATGAACCTTGTTGAGGAGGTCTTTTAGGTTCATAAGTTTAAGTTAATGGATGAATTTGGTCTATTCATCGACCTGCAGCTTGTCATAATGGCATTTTTACCACATGAAAATTTAATAGGGTTATTGGAAGAACAGCTTGATCAAGAAACATATTTATTAAAAAATATAAGGAGATTATTGCTGCTGACAATAATGACATAGGATGCGCTGGGGGGTGGTCCATCAATTGTACACTGGGGATCATCTTCCCATCATTTCTCGGCCAATCCACCAATATAGGGCTGCTGAGGAAGTAATAACCAAAATAAATTGATAATCTGCTTGGACAAAGGATGCTCGACCATCAAAGAGTCCATGGGCTTTGCCCATTCTGATTGTCAAAAAGAAAGTCAGCACCAACAAATAGTAATAGACTACCGGAAGCTTAGCAGCATTACCAAAGATGACTCCTACCCCTTTTCATGAATCAACAATGCCTTGTGTTGGTTGGGAGGAGCTCGTTAATTCTCTGCAATGTATTGATATTCAGTTATTGACAAATTGAGTTGCCCAAGGCGGAACAGGAGAAATGCGCCATTATCACATCTAAGGGTCTTTTCCAACCAACCCAGATGCCTCAAGGGCTGTGTAATGCCCCAGCTACATTTCAGTAGGCAATTGACACCATTCTTGGCGACCTAAATCTGTTATGTGTCCTCATATACCTTGAGAATATCAATTTTTTGTGTACGTTTTCTGAGCACCTTAACCATCTGGAGAAGGTCTTCCACTGGCTTGTGAAGGCCAACACTAAAATCAAGTACCAAAAATGTCACTTCTTCAAGGATCAACTAGAGTACTTTGGGTTTATGGTAAATGTAACTGGTCTGAAGCCCCAACCAGTTAATTTGGAGGCTATCCAAAAGATGACTACGCCAACTAATAAGCATGATATAAAAGTCTTTTTTTTAGGGAAGGTCGGCTACTGCCCCTTTATAAATAACTTTAGTTGTCTTGGCGGCTCGCTATTTGAGCTATTAAAGAAGGATGATGCATTTAATTGGACTGAATGTCATAAATGCTCTATCAATACTCTGCAAACGGCACTAATCAGTGCACCAGTGCTGCGCTACCCAAATTTTGATAAAGAGTTCATCATACAGACGGATACATCCCTTTCCGCCATTAAAGCAGTCCTATCACAAAAGGATGATGAAAGGGAGGAGCACCCAGTGGCATACTGCAGTTGAAGCCTGAACTGCCATGAGCGTAATTACATTGTGACTGAGTGGGAGTGCTTAGTGGCGATCTATTCATATAAGCAATGTAGGGTATATCTGCATAAAGTAAAGTATAAGGTTATAATTTATCATGCTTTGTACACTGGTTACATGACCTCAAGGAGCCACATGGGCGCTTAGCTTGATGGGCCCTCAAACTTCAGGCTTACGACTTTGAGATCTCCACTGACCTGAAGCCAAACACCAGAAGGCAGATTGCTTGTTGATACTACCAACAAGTGCAATTACAGTGGAATTGAGCGACATAAAGTATAACAAGATGCTCAGCGGTAATTACAATGATGAACTGACAAAGTTCATAAAGGCGTTAAATGAAATGCAATACAATATTTTTCAGCAGAATGGTGAGTTGTGAAAGTGGATTGGAAGTTCAACAGTGAACTTCCAGTGATCCTCAACACAGCTCAACGTTATCATGAGCGCTCATAGGGCACTCAGATATGTTGGCATGTGCAAGACGTTGGAATTGTTGCGCCCTCACTATTATTGGGAAAGCATGAACTTTGACGTGCTGGAAACAATATCCTGCTGCCACCAGTTCTAAGTGGAAAGGCCATTTCACCCAAAGATCTCATACCAGTTGGTGAAACCGCACTTTGCTTGGCACAGGGTTTCTATATATGTTGTTAGCTCTCTGCCAATGGGAGCTAACTGGTCCAAGTACATTTTGTTGACAATTGACCACTTGAACAGGTGGGTTGAGGCACGGCTGATATGGGATTTTGGGGAGATCACAGTGGCCAAATTCATAATGGAATGTATTATCCAACGGCATAGCTGCCCTCAGTTCCTCCTTGCCAATAATTAAATTAACTTCACTTCCTACATTATTACAAAGCTGAACGAGCTTATGGCCATACGTGTGTTCTTATAACCCTGTACCACCCTGAGTCTAATGTGATGGTTGAACGAGTGATGGGACTTTAGTGAATATACTCCATAAACTGGTAGCAGATTGACCTTCAAACTGGAATTCTCTCCTGTCCACTGCCATCTTCACATATAACATCAGCTATCATTCTACCATGTGTAAGAGACCCTTTCAATTAATGTATGAACGACATACTGATCTTCTGGAGCTGCTCATTGCCTGTGTGAAAGATACATGTGGATTGGACCCACAAAGTTATCTGACGACGCTTGCCAATATGCTAATCAAATTGCAAACTGAAGGGCACTCATTCAGCTTAGCCAATAAGGTGAAGAATCAGGCTGCTGATCAGGATCGATGAATTGGGAAATCTCAGTTCAGAGATGGGGACATAGTTCTATTCCATGATCAAAGCAGGTTTGGGCGGAAGCATAAGTTAGTCAGTATCTGGATTGGGCGTTTGAAGTTATTGAGAAGACGGGTGTCAACAATTATGCTATCAAGGACCCTGTAAGTGGATGGATCATAAACTGCATGCACACAAAGTCTTCTGAGGGTATAAGCAATTGAAGCCTTATTGTCCAGTTAAGGGGGTAATGTTGCAATTATGATATGACTGGACAATAAGCCCTAAGTTGGTATGGCGGAATGGGTAGAATCCGCCAAGTCTGATTATGAGCTACAATTATTCAAGTGCCTTAGGATATGGTGATATTGGGTTGAAATTAAATACTGAGTTTCTTCAAATCAGGCAATAAGGAAATGTGGACAAATTATAAATAATGAGATGTTAATTATGACGGATAGTGATTGGAACACCTCAAATTAAGGTGATTGTGAATTTAATACATAGTAACCTCTGCTGGAACCAATGAGATGCGATGGAACAAATAGCTAAGCTTAATGGTTGGTATTGACCAAAGTAGCTGGGATATCAGCGAGATGAGTAGATTGGGAGAAGAAGGTTGTTAATTAGAAAGAGGGAGCAGAGCAGTGAGCGTCTGATGAAAATATTAAAGTTAAATAAAGAAGTGTCAAAAGAGCAATAGCTCTCATGTATTAAATTATACTTAATTTATGTGTGTATCTAGGATTGACAATCTCATAACATCATTCTATTTCTCAGTGGGCTTGACCCTGCGCAAAGACCTTCGCATATCTCACTGATTCCACTGATTTTATAACAATCATTTTATACATATATTTTTAATCATCTATTTTTTTGTCATTTTTTAGGTTTATATTATGTATTTTTCGTTTTATAGATCTAGTAATTTAAGTTTTTTCTATAGACCTTATCAATAAATATAATTATCAGAGATTTTGAACATATAATCTTCAATTACTAACAGGGCACCAATTTTGAATGGTCCTACCCAGAGTCCATCCATTTTGAAATGGCAATAAATATCTCTGATGACATTGTAGGCGATCTTTTTGCCAATTCATTTTGTGTGTGCAGAACAATTGTTTTCTATCTTTACTTGATCAATGAAATTACTTGCCTCGCCTAAAGTTTTAATTAATTGAAAAGAAAAGTCTATAAATAATTACATGAATGTGCTGATTGGGATGGAGACGTTGACGTTGTCAAGCTTCATCTTGAGCAACTCATCAGTATACTCGGCATTTATAGGCTTTAAAAACAGATGAGGAGCATAAGGTTGAGTAACCTCTAACTTTCTCAGGGTAATTACCCCTCACCTTTTCTCAAGATCTTGTGACAGTATTTACATTCAGGTTTCAACCTGATAGAGAAGTTCATCTGTAATGCCATCCACAAAGTAGTCTAAAATGTCTACTCTGTCCTTAAAGTTTTCAAGTGGCTTGGGGAATTTTTTTTACCACTAATGGGATAACCTAAAAAGGGGGACAACCATGCATCTTTATTTGCATTAATCCAAACAAAGGGATTAACTTTAAGCGAAAAAGTTTTAATATGGCACCTTGGCTAGTGGCTTAAGACGCCATATCTGGTAGGGAAGGGATGTTGGGAGATCTTCATCCAGCGCGAAATAGAGATGCAAGAGGGCGGACATAAATGGAGTTGGGGTTTATGTGGCATGGGGTTGAAGGTTGTCAAGGTGAGGAGTTCTCATTGTAAGATCCAGAAGTATGCATAGCCTTGAGATATTGGTCAAGTTGTAATTCTGCATGCTTTATTAATTCCAGTACACATAAAAAGCTTTATTTTCTGACAGGTTTGGGGGTAATTTGAGTTAAAAAGCAAGAGGTTTGCATTTTCAATGCATGAACAGCCTGCAGCATACATGGTTACTTGATTGATTCCTGAGCTTTGTCAGGGAAGTTGGATGGGAAGTTGGACAAGGATTCCTTTGACCAGCGGATCCATGTCCGAGTGGAGAGTTTAATGGTAAGGAACTTTATCAGGGACAGCGGCTGCTTCATGAGCCATCTTATATAACGTTTTGTAAACAAAAAAAACCTTGTGAGGGGAATTGATAGCGAGGAATTTAATTGGGGGGGAAAATAAATGAGGTTACTCAAAGTCAGGTTTTATAAAATATGTCACACCAGCATCATCCACCCATTCAAGTAACTCAAATAGGGTTTGATATGGGAATACTTTGGCAGGAAATAGTTTTAATTGTCTTGGGCCTGGAGCATCAGGTCCATGAATTTTGACAAAGGCTGGTTAATTGAGGGCTGAGCCAAGGCACAATCAGAAACTGTTTTATTTTTTCGGATTTTATTGGCTGGCTCAGTGAAAGATGAGGCTTATATGGGTGTGGGAAGGGGAGGGAGGATTGAACCTCATTGAAACTGATTTGGATTCAGATGTAAGGCTGAGTCTGGAGGGAGGAGCAGTGAAGCAGTCACAATGGCAAGGGTGGGAAACTTACACTTTGGGTTATCAAGTCAAGGCAAAATACAAACTGAACGTCCATTTTTGACGTGGACCAGAATGGATGGTCCTGGGTGGAGCGGACAATGGTACAGGATGAATGGATAGGTGGGTGTCCCAGTGAAAAGGATTGATGGTTGCAAAGGCGTGAGGCCCTTCAAATCATATGGTACCATTTAGAAACACAAACTGGAGGACATGATTTGAACTGTAGGTGACAATCCCTTCAGAAGCTCATGGCGGAGCTGTTTAAGAGAGAGATGACTGGCAGCCTGTAAAACTGAGCAACCAAAGTGGCGTCTACTAGCAACCAAGTATTGGTTTGGGATTGGTGTATTTTTTATAAATAAGAGGCACTAATGTCACAACTATGTCCTAGCCTTCACTAGGAGAGCCAAGAATGACTACACCTTAAAGGGGCAGAAATCAATAAATATAGGGGGGTTTGAGCTCTGCCTGACCCATCTTGATGATGGCGGCACTCGCATAATGGAAGAGATTCCCATACTTGACTCAAAGGCTGAAGCACGGGTTGCTATGGGGGGCACCAGGGGACTTCTCAGCACCACAAGGGAGCGCAAAAGGTGTTGAGCAACATCTCAAGGGGTACAAAACGACCAGTGGGATTAGGGGAATAGCAGAACCCGTACAGGAACGCTCTGGCTGTGTCTGAAACCCATTAGGAGGCTGCGCACCACTACCTTAACGCTGGGTGATCAGGCGTTGTCCAACAATAGATTAGAACATCTAAAAAATAAGGTTTTATTTTATAAAGACTCTTAAAACGGATTAATCAATTTGTTTAAATTTTTAAATTTTATATGAGGTACGCGAACCAGGGGATGGACAGTACTGAAACTCAAAAACCAAAATAAAATAAAGAAACCCAATTGAAAGAACGACCTGGAAGACAAAACAAAAACACCAAAACCAGGCGGGAACGCAAACTGCTAACCCACCATGGCTGAGGGTGAGGGTGAGGGGGGTAGGGCGGGTTTTCTGCAGATGAGTTCAAGCCAACTATGTCATGTTGGTTGAAGAGATGAATTAAAGTGGAGAGCCAGGGCGTTGGGGTATCAGCATAGTGTGGGCGGATGGCATTGTAGTATGAGTTCTCCAACTCCTCATCAAGACCAGCGTGGTAGACAGCTTCAATAAATTCTTCTGAGTGAAGTTTGGCTTGAATGCAGGCCTTGGGGAGTTGGGAAATATCAGAGATACTCTAACAGGTGATTTTATCAGATGTGTTAGAATCTTCTGGTTTACCAACATGCATGGCGGCAGCTTCAGCATCATCAAATAATTTAGAGATATCGATGCAGGGAGATTTGAGGAAATCAGGGGGAAGTAGAGTGTGGGCAGCCCTAGTTGGTATTGAGTCACTGATTTGGCCTCTGCTTTGCGTAGGTTTGGGCACTGGGGAGAGGCCACCTCAGATAAGGCAAGCTGGTGGTCACTTTGGTAAGGGGTGGTATTGGGTTTAGGAGTTAAACGTTTGGTGGATGGGGTATCATCGAAATCAGAGAGGAAAAATTCAGCTTGACCATAATTTAACTGGCTGAGAGATTAACCAGTTTGCTCACTTATAATCACTTACCTGATTCGTCAATATTGGCCAATAGGTCCCATGGATTCTGGTTTACAAGAATAGTGGCATTAGAAGTTGGGTGGGTGGTAGTGGGTGAATGGGTTGCTTAGGAGCGAATAGTGGTCCATACCTGATTCTGATTGGTGGGAGTAGAATTGGGTGAGTTGATGTGAATGTTTTATTTGGTGGGGCCAATTTCCCACTCTGTCCCATAGAACAAGAATGTTGGGTGGGAGGGGGCAGCAAAATTCCCCATTCAGAACCTGCTTAAAGTGACTCTGAAGCCACATCAGAGGAAGTTTCTTGAGGGAAGGATTTTTAGAATGGTCAAGTCCAAAACAGAGGGGACAAATTTGGTGACCATTATCCACCTGAACCCAAAAAAGTGCTCAGGCGCTGCTGCAATATGAGCATGGAGGATTTGGTGGGCTATAGCAGGGTGGTGTGGGATAATAGTGGCAGTTTCGTGAGGGGCAGCAAGGCGCTCTGAACTGGAGGGAACAGTGAAGACAAGGTTGGGCTGAGATCCATATGCCAGAAGCCCCGCCATCAGCTGAGCATACAAAACTTGAGGTGGGAAGTGGGAAGGGAGGAATGCAAAGGATACTTATTGTGGTATCTGTACGCAGGCGAGTTCAGGTAGTAGGGATGGGAGTATTTTAAAAATAAGGGGAGTAGAAGCTGTTGATGCAGTGGCCTCCTCCATCTGGAATTAATATCAAAATAGCCCTTAAAATGGCGGAAATTGATAAAGCATCTGGCGCAAATGCAGCAGTGGCAAACTAATAATTGCATTGTCAGCATACGGGAATATTTGCTCATATTCAACTTGGAGGCACAATCAGATTGTGGATTGATGGAGAGTGAGAGGATGGGGGTGAGAATGGTGGATATGCACCAGGTGGAGTGCTAAATCACGTGGTGGGATAAATTGGCCAGATGAAGATGGTGGGTTATTTGACCCCATGTGAACACGTTTGCCCTCAGGGAAGAAAACGCTAGGTGGTGGAGCACCACGACCCCATATTAGAGCAGTAGGCAGCTGATCCATGGACATATTGTAAAAGAGTGTGACCAGGTGGCAGTGATAAATTTTAACTTTTTACTTAATTAATTTTCTCAAAAATGAACTTGAGTCAAAAGAAAAATAAAATTGCGTGGATTCAATCAATTTGTGATTAAAGTGAAAAAGAAAATCTGGAACAATAAATTCTGCAGATCTAGATTGTTGCACATCTGGACTAATTGATTATTTTGCAAAACCTTACCAGCTTCCATCTCCTGAGGCTAGACAAGTTTCGCCTGCTCCTTGGGCTTCTTGGTCTGATATTTTGAGGCGTAATAGCCAGTTTTACCAAAAATTATGACGGATAATGGATGTGTCTATATATTTTTGTCCAATGAATTTCCCTTTTAATAATCAATTATGAAAATCCTTAATTTGGTTATTAAAATTCAATGTAGTCTAATTATGGTTATGAATGGATTTGTAAAGTTTACTTAGGCACATTGAACGTCAAGCTAACATCTTAAGATATTCTATCATCTGGAAAGTTTATTTCTTGTAAGACAACGCTGAATTTTAGCTTAGTGTAGAACGCTGTAGGGCCTAAGTGCCATTTGCATGACAATGCAAGTGTCAAAGTCAGTTATACTTTTGCTACTGCTAAGATTTTTGCTATTTAATAAATCTGTTGGCAAAAGTTACCAAGATTTTATCTAAATTGTATGCCCATAAACTCTTGTTTGGGGTAGCCATCTGTTATGTGGTACTAAACTCACTCATTATCATAATTTTGGCATTAAGTAAGTATATTTACCCCCATCTAGATAAGGCAGCACCAGATTTTGATAATAAGTGTTAAAATAGTTAATGATGATCACTGCTTTTTGATAATTGCCGTACTCAAACATAATCATGTTAAAAATTTGTAAAATTCCAGGACATCTTCCTTGTTAAAAGTAGGAAATTTTAGGTACTTTTGAAATCATATGGTCAAGATTGGGTTGAATGCAACATAAACTACTCGGCCATTAACCCTAGTGGTAACTGGTGTTTTATCAGGAGTCATTGTGGAAAGTGTTGTAAAAGCCCCTGGCATATTTCTTAAGTCTTTAAGCTTCTAACATGGCTTTCTTCATATAAATTGTTATCACCTACATCACTATCCAACTTGGAACAATTGAATTTATGATTCTACACCTTTTGTTGTTTTTATTAGGATCTGAGTTTTATTGCTCTATAACTACCTGATTCTTTCTTAGTTTGCCTTCCAAGCAGCTTTCTGTAGCATTAAATCCTTGATTAAGTCAGTTTGCTTCTTCTTCAATGGAGAAACTTTTCTTTATAAGCCTGTATTGATCTTTGAGACCATTTTTACTTCCTCTTCCTTTTTTGATTCTGTTTAAAAGTTGTCAGATCAACTTGAGATGCCAAGTCTAACGTATTATGTTTTTCTGTCAACAAATATGCTCCACATTTCCAGAGTTTGTTTATAGGACGTCATGGTATTGATATATAAATTGTTATCTAGTCAGAAGACTCAACAAATCCTGTAGTGATCAATGTAAACCTTTCAACTTTATTGAACAGGTTCTGTGACTGGGCTTTAAGAATAAAGGAGAATTTTAGCTGTATGAAGACAAATGTCCATCATTTTTTTGTTCACAAGATGTTTTAACCTCATTCAGTATCATCTCACAGATAAGTAATATTTAACTCATTTTGAGTTACTTATGAAATTAGGCGAATGTATCTGTTTCCAACAAAATTATATGAAGCACAAGTATAATAATTATTAAATTCTATCGTTTTGTCTTTATTAAAATTTTAGAAGATTTTAAATAGGTATGCTTGGTGCTCATTACTTTGGTTGGCACCTCATTAAAATGATATTTTTTCAATAAACTTAACTCAAAAGAGTATTATCAATTAATTAAATTAATCTGCTTATCCATCCACATAGTCATCATCCACCTCTAAATAGATTAAGATTCTTTGTGGGCAGTTTCCAAGATACCATGGTTCAACGCCTTTTAATAAACCAAAAATATTTACCTTTAAGAGCTAGTGGATATGCGTAACATAATGGGATAAATTAACATTTACAGAAGGCCACATCATTTAGATAACCTATAAGTTATTTCCATTTAAAAGCTGTGTCAAAACCTCAGTAACTCCGACACCACATTTATCAATTGACAACCCGACCATATTGATTCACATAAGAACTTTTAAACTCAACTTTAAACCAACAACTAAATTCACAATCAAATATCAAGTGCATTTATGACCAACATTCATTAATTGGCATTAAGATTGGGCTATATAATGTTAATTATACTTAACCAATGTTTTTGTAGGAGAATATAATTACATAATAAAATTTAATATCAATAATTCCAACATCCATCTAGGTAACTTAATAACAAAATTACTAAAGTAAGATACATTAGATTAAAATTAGCCATCTGTCACAGCTGGACGATAATATATTAATAAATCTCACTTAGGGTGTGTGAGTCGCCCACCAATAGGGCTTTTGATGGTGGTGTATCAATGAGGTTGATGGGATATTTATATAGTTATACCTTCTAGAATAATTTTATTAAGAATTTACAGTTAAGGCATTTATATTGACTTCAAGACTTTTCTAAATAATTCCAGTAATAGAAAACTAATTTTGCCACTATGACTTAGTACTAACAAATATCCCATCATACTTTAAGATAATTTTCTCCCATAGGCCTAAAGCTGGACACCAGTATGCCATTATAAAAGTTTGGTAGAGGTTGAGACATTTTTACTAATTTTTTGAAAATAATTATGCTATAATATTGACTTTAAAAGACTAAGTTGTTGATTTGTTTCATTGATCTAATTAAAATCAATTTACTTGTTCCCTGATCCTAAGGTTTTAGGTTTGATATATTTAATAGACTAATTAAGTTATGATACTTTATATTAAATACAAAAAAACGGCGGTGATGCACTCTTGAAGAGATGATCCTTAATTACTATACAAGAGCAGTGACAATACACTCTCAAAAAGATTTTATATCAAATATACAAAAATGGCAGCTTTGCTATAATATATTCTATCATAAATTAACTATATAATAGTGGCTACAAATGCGCTATTCCCAGATTCATATTTATATTTGTATGAAATAGTGAAAATGTGCTATTGAAATCCACATTGCCTTGATTATTAACCCATCTTTGGTGGTCTCATAAACAGTGGTGATATAAAGTTAGATAATAGTTTTTTTTGCTTATCAAATTAATTAAAAGAAGCTTTTTTCTAAATATTGGGTAAAATATATCACTGAAGCGTTCTAATAATTCATTAGTTAAGTATTAAATACCATTATAATCGACAGTGCACAAAAACTGTAAGGTTTGGGCCCCAGCCATCAAGTAGGATAATACATCCCCTTTCATAATAAAGAAATTATATTTTGATCCTTGTTTCCTAATCATGATACCGATCTAGGAAACACCCTAGTTGAAAGATAGATAGCTGCTGCCATCCCTTGTTTGTCCCGCCCAACCCCATAATAAACTCATAGATCTAACCCCATCATAGTTACTAATTTAGCAGAGAATTATTTGAAAAAATCAGATATCTTTGTTTATATCTAATAAACTAATAAATACAATTAACAGTTGAAATCTTCCCCCTCAACAGGCGGCTTAAAAAGAAGCTTTTTATTACAAAACAAATCTTTACCTGGGACAACCCTAAGGTAATCATTTTATAACAAAAGAGAAGCAATCAAGAAAAAATTATATGAGAAAGGTCATTAATGGGAAACAATCATTATTGAATTTAAATGTTTTCTAAACTAAATTTGGACACCTGAAACTTACTAAAACAATTCAAGAATAGCTCAGGGCTCTTTGACAACAGTAATATAATCTAAAGTCAGTCATAATTATGAAGTCAACCATTATCAACTCATAGATTGTTGTTCTAATCTGCATTAAGGATTTAAGGAGAGCATTATCAACCCTATTATCATATCCCAGACTAAGCCTTACACCCACTATGTCCAGTTATATAACCTGGTACCCTGCTAATGACAAGGTGTTGGGGTTTTAGTTATTTTCACATGTAAAAATCTTATTGAATTTTCCTTTTTATTAATTTTATTGAATTCTTTCTTGTTATTATATTATAATGCCTATGCAGAGACCTTTATTATTTATACAAGCTGTGGTTAGGTCGTCATCTAAAAGATTGTCTACATTGGCTTTTCAGAATGTTAGAACGCTTATTTAAATAAGAGCTTATCAATCATTACCCCACCACACCAAAAGTAAATATCACTTTACAATACCAAATATTCCTATGATACAGGTGCAGCGATGCCATGATTTTTGGGGATCCTACTATGGTGATGAAGCATCTTAATATGGAGCCCAATTTTCTCTTGGATGTTGGATTTTTAACAAAATAATCTAATCACTAAATGGTTTTGTGAAATCATTGTTTTAATACCTTTTAGCTGTTGATCAGGTATTCATAGAGCAACAATTGCTTGGCTTTATGAGCTTTCTCCTCCCGCATTGGTATTATATCACCCTTGTTAAAGTCCTAAAGCTTGTGACTACCAAGATGGTGCAACCTGTAAACACCCAGATACGTACAATTGGTTTTAGTGAACAATTGATGGCACTACATCTTGCTCACCAACTGATGTGTTTTATCTAGATTGATAGATTCAAAAATTATATTTATGGGTATTTTAACCACTCTCTTTGGAAAGAAGTTAAAATTTAAAGTAAAAAACATAGGACCAGGTGCCCTTTGAATGACTACTTGCTATTGCTCAGGTGTATACCCTGGCAATTCTCTGATACAGGATAAATTCTTATGGTTCACACTAAGCTTCCAAAGTTTAAGTATTTAAATTGTTTTGATAATGTCTTGAATGAGCCCTTAAGAAAGTTAAAAATCCATGTAAATCCTGATAAACTAGAATAATCTCTTTTCAAATCTCTATGATAAACCAAAATTAAGCACAACATTATATGAATCCGGTTTAGGAATATTTTTCTCAATGCACGCCTCTAAATTGACTCTCAGATCCACAATCGACTCTTTGTCATATGATCAGGCTGAAAAAATGCCCTTTCAGTCTATATGTAGTACCAGAAAGAGCCAGAAACGTCCTACAGTCATAATCTTTTATTTAACCGAGGTAAGCTGACCAGGGGACAGACATTACCAAATATATGTGAAACTAAGAGAATAACTAAGAAATATAAAAATTGGGCACCCCAGAGTACTCAAGTTACCCCTGGTGCCAGCGGGACTGCCAGGTATGGGGGTTGGTACACTACTCTGAGGGGGTTTCCCCTGCTATGGAGCAGGTGTGAAGGAAGGGGTCTGTGTGGAGGAACCAGAGTGGAAACCATGATTCTATGAGCGCTTTTTGTCTTGGTCTCATATATCCATAGAGCCAGGCTTGGAAGTGCTCTAGTAAGTGGACATGGAATCTGTTAATAATCCCATGAATGGTTGGGACTGTGCCTTTGAACGCATCTAATGCAATTGTGTGTATTGTCCACATTGCAATGGGTATTATTAGGGAGCGGAGGGTATATGGGATTGGTGACTTGATCTGGAGCGCGAAGATACTCTTTGATATTGAGAATTCCTGTTCGTTTTGAATCTTGAGCAGGCGTGCGACTTACTGCCATATAGCTTTGGTTGGGGGCATGTTTCTAGGCGGTGATGTAGGGATCCCTCCCCTCCACATACTGCACATGTTTTACGGAGGGAGTTGGAGCGGTCCGCTGTCCTATAGGTCCTTCTCAAACAGCGCCAGGCGTTTGCTCTTATCCTTGGTTGTAGGAGTGGGTGGTGTGTCATTTTCCTCATTGCCTTCTGTGTGGTTAAATCATAGGGAATGTCCAGCATATCTAGGTAATCTATCCTAGCTATGCTTGGGGTTGTTGCTAGCATATCCCTATGGGGGTGGTTTTCTGGGTTTCTTAATTTTAATTGGGGGCTGGGTCGTCCCCTTCCCTGTATAGTACCCATGTTCTCTATGGTTCATCCCATATGGCGGATAGTTCAGAGGATATGTTTGTTATGAGGGGAGGTTCCATGCGGACCCGTTGCAGTAGGGTGCTTGGCAAGGTATAAAAGTAGTCTGGGTGGACTATGTGGGTTGGTTAATTTGAGCGCCTGTGCAAAAAGTTAGTCCTTGCTGCTCTGGACCAATGTTGTTGTGGGAGGTCTGGAGCAAGGATTTCCTTTATCCAAGTACCTAGGATGTGATTGGCATGGCTCTCAAAATCTATTAGTCCCATGCCTCCACTTGAGCGTGGGCCAAATAGTGTTTCCATCCGTATAGGAGGGTGAGAGCCAGGCCACAGACAGCCCTGGATAAGTGCGCGAATTGAGGTTATAAAGGTAGGTGAGAAGGCTATCGCATGGGCCTGGTACCACAGTATTGGGAGGATGAGCGAGTTAGCAACTGTAACTCGTCCTGTTAGTCCTGGGGTTCTTCCCTTGAGGGAGGCGACGCGTTTGGACCCGTTGTAACAGGTTACTTTCCATTGTCTCATTAGCATATCCCCCTGATTCTAGCCAGATTCCAAGGTGTCGGACAGGAGTGGTGGTGGGAGGTGTTGCAAAGGGTATAATAATTGGGTTTTTTCTTTGAGTGTTGGTGTGAGGTTCTGATGTTGTGGCCCAATTATTTGTGTATTTGCCTAAGAGGATGATTTCTGTCTTCCTTTTTGTTAAGCAATGCATTGCTCACCTTGAAGTATTCCTCTAGAGAGTGTTCCAGCTGTCGGGCACCTTCATTGTTTGCTATACCTGCTACGCAGTCATCTGCAAAGGCCAGTATCTTGACTGTTGGTTGTCCTTGTGCGGTCATCCCCATGAGACGTGAGTTAGTTACTCGGAGGAGCGGGTCAAAGCTGAAATTGTATAGCAGTGGCCTGAGGGGATCCCCTTGTTTGTGCCCTCTGTGTGGTTTAATCTTGTTTGTTAGGAATCCAGGGCCGCATACAGCCATGGTTGCAGATTCTGTTAGGAGCATCGCCCATTTTATGAATCTTGGTGGGAGTTTGAAGGCATGTAGACATTCTTTTAGGTATGGCCAGCTAACACGGTCATACGCCTTTTTTCTGATCCAAGAAGACCAGGGCACCAGTTGCTTTGGATTGGCAAATGTTTGCAACAAGGTGTATGTTGTTCCAGATTAAACGCCCTGGTATAAACCCAAACTGGTTGGGTGATAGGGCGTCAGATGCAATTGCACCTAATCTAGCTGCTAGAATTTTTGTTAGAATATTTGTGTCAGTATTGGAGAGTGCAATTGGGCGCCAGTTGGTTAGGTCCAACTTGTCACCCTTTTTATACAAGGTTATAACGTAGGATTCATGGCCTCCTGGTAATAGGCGTGTTTCCAACAAACTCTGGTTCATTGACGCCAATAGGAGGGGGCGATTTGTTGAAAATATTTTTTGTAAAATTCGTAGGGTATCCCATCAGGCCCTGGGCATTTCCTACGTGGTGCACCGCGAGTTGTTTCCCAAAGCTCCTCCCATGTGATAAGGGATAGTATATTGTAATTTGGTGGTGTACTTTGTAACTTTGCAGTTTGAATAAATTCTTTAATTTCTGTGGATCTGTTGGCATATCGCGATATAATTCATTGTAATAGCGGTGTACTTCCGCCTTGACCTCCTCAGGGTCATTTGCCATGATGCCGTTGGCCTTGCAGACCTGTGTGCACATGGGCTGGTTTCCGCAGGAGTGGAATTGGCAGAAAAAGTATCTCAAACAGGTTTTGCCTTCCTTTATGAACTTACCTTTGTTTGATACTTTGATTCTGTGTTGGTGTTCAAAGATGAGATTGTTAAGTCAGGCTGAAATTTCTGCCCATTTGTATCCCCAATTAGGGCTATAGCCAGATCTCGGAGTATTTGTTTCCAGGTGGTCTAGTTCTGCCAAGGTACGCTTGATTGTGGCTGTGTCCGCGGTGTACTTGCGTGATGCAATATGGCAGGTTTTGTTGATTAAATCTTTTTTGAAATTTTCCCATATTCTGATGGGATACGAAGTGAATGAGGCTTTGAATTCTGGGTTTGTAGCCTTGTTTTCAACCCAGTCAGATATCTCAGGCAATCTTATATTTTCTGGGTGAAGCTTTCTCCAAGGCGACACCTGTGTGTGGTATTGGGTTGGTGCTAACTGCACCGTAACTAAATTGGTGATCAGAAAAATTGATCTTTTTTGTTGTAAATTTGGAGATTCTTGAGTGGTGGGATTGTGGGATGAGGATGTGGTCAGTATGACTCATTGATATGATCAGTCCCTCACGTATGTTGAGTCTTCTCAT
Source organism: Massospora cicadina (assembly GCA_022478985.1). Taxonomy (NCBI): domain Eukaryota; kingdom Fungi; phylum Entomophthoromycota; class Entomophthoromycetes; order Entomophthorales; family Entomophthoraceae; genus Massospora; species Massospora cicadina. The sequence goes on from JAKSZP010003998.1 coordinate 152,996, forward strand.
ATGGGGAAGGATTGGTGAATTGGGAGGAAGAGCATCCTGTAAGCCAAGAGATGCCTTCATTGTGTGATATTCAATGTGTCCAGGTGGGTATCCCCTGGGATTAGGCCATCGATCTGTATTGGGGTTATCCCAGCAGTTGAAATCGCCTAACATGATGATATCTGGTGGGAGGGCGAGGGTAGAAATTTTTTCAAACTTTTTTTTCTCTCAGTTGCAGTGCACGGTGCATAGATACATGCTAACGAAATTATTTTATCTTGGCATGTGATTGTTGCTACCAGGACTTAACCGTGCAAGTGTGATGATGAATTTGTAATTTTAAATTTTTTGTTGTTTTGAACTATCACCCCACAGTGAGACGTCCATACTGATTGTGATGGTGCGACCCTGGTTGACCAGGATTCTTCTTCCCCTTGTAGGCGGTGGGTTTCTTGGATGGCCAAGATGTCTACAAGAGGTTTTCGCAGGAATGCCAGCTTTTTAGCTTGGACGTATGAGCCCTGGCTCCCGCGATATTTAATGTCCCTATTGACACTGAGGTGCCTGTGGCGCCTCAGGAGAGGTTGGGAAGACCCTCTGGTCTTATCCCACCGCGGCTCATTTTTGCCATGCTCCGCGTCTGTACTCCAACTCTTTCACTGCCATTGTTGGTTCCCTTGATCTGACCCAATGATTCAAGGGAATTGCGGTTTTTGCATTTGCATCAACTTTTCCTGCACAGGTCTCATGTTGATTTGATGCGGGTTGTTGATTGGATTTTATATTTTTGGGGTTCAACTTTGTTGCATTGTGCACCGCATTTTCACCCAAATTGCGGTTGCATTGTTCCTCAGTATGTTCATGACTGATGACGCTTTGTGGCTCAGTCTGGTTTCTGTGAAAATTTTCGACCTGGGCATATTGTTCTGATTGGTTGGTTTGGTGAAAATCTGAGATATCCTCCTGAATTTGTCCATGGTTAATGGCGGATTCCGCATGTGCCGCAGCTTCAGCCGCTGCTCTCTTGCGGGCTTTTTGTGCTGCTTTACGCTGTTTGCTTGTAACTGGGTCCGCAATGGAGTATAGTCCATCTTTACCCCAGCGGAATGGGTGGTAGCCATCAGTCATTTTGGCGAAGTTTTCATTATCTTCGTCCATAGCTTCTTCACAAAAATCATTTTCCATTAAGCCCTCTTTTACAGGGCATGCATGTTCCTTGTGGCCCAGTGAGCCACAGTGGTTGCAAATGGGTGGTGAATGTTCCAGTGTAGCTCAGAATGCAGCTGACTGGCCCCCATCTGTGAAGTGAAATTCTGCTGCGTGGGGAATTCTGGATAAATCCTCTTCCACTTCTGGGAAGGGGTTGATTACAGCAATAGCTTTGCCCATGCACAGGTCAGGCATTAAGCGAAATCACTGTAATAAAAGTTGTTGGATTTCTCCGTAGGCCACAAGACCTTTGCAGAGCTCCTCCTCAATTACCTTATGAAAAAGTTGGTGGGGAGCGAGTCAAAGGAGATGAACAAAGTTTTTTCGCTTTGTTCCATCTGGTGCGCGCGGTGCGCACAATTTTTTGCCCTCAGGGAGGGCAATTTCCACGCAGATTTTTGCTGCAGCATTTGCTTCATCAGCTGTTTCGAGACCAATATTGATCCAGCTGCAGCCCATGTTGTTGGTGGCTACGTACACCGCGTAAGGGAAAAGTGAGGTCTGTGCCTCACATGTTTTCTCCCACAGGGTCAGTGACTCATCCCCAAGGAAGAGTCTGATCCCATGTTTCACCTTTGACAAAGGTTGGTTGAATTGAATTTACATGTATTGCACATGCTTTACAGTAAATACCATAAACCCAGATGGTGTCTGAGTTTGCGATTTCTTTGCAGATTGGGTTCCTGGTCCCCCTCCAGGGCGTTTCTTGCCCTTAGTTGCACCATTAAGCGCACCGCTTGCCATGACGCTCGCCCATGTTGTATTATTTTTGTTATTAAAGTCGCCCATCTTTCCTATGTGTGATTATCCAAATTTTCTGTTCGAATCAAATTGTAGTAACTAAAGTGATTGTTATGAGAAAGAAAGCCCCTACAGTCATAATCTAAAGATCAAGTGTTTGTCCCCCTAATGACTTGAATAAATTTGACTATTCTTACTTCTTGTCTACTTAGTTTATTAAAGTATTGCACCGTGAGGTGTCTAAAAACGCCTTAGTGGACACTGGAGACAGAGGTAATTATATTGATCTTTTATATTATTCAACTATGGACTTGTAAGTCACAACTGGTGCGCCTTTATTAAACACTTCATGTGTCCCAAAGATCAATTTTTCTATGTGCAAGCCAATGCATTTTGTAGCTCATAAAAATAAGTTTGTGTCAAATTTTGCAGCAATCTCCTGAGGTGTTATACCTGATGTTTTTTGAGGTAGGATGGTAACGCAGTCATTTGTTGAGTATCAACTAGTTAATGAGTAGCTGACTGGACCTAATCATTGAATATCCAATAAGGACAAAATAATGTTACCATGCTTAATTTAATATGGATAATATATCAGTGATTATGGTTCAGAGTATCCTACGCTTATGCAAAGTTCAAGATCCATGGACTAGCGATTCCACTTAATAATATTTGACTATGATGACATGGGCCCAAGGGCTTTGTTGGTTAGGTCATACTTAATAATAGCTGACTTGATGACTCAGGAATGTGGGCTTTGTTGGTCTATGTCAAAATTAGTTTTTTATATTAATCAAGATTTCAATCAGATTAATTACTAATTAGTGTACAAATCACCTTAATATGTACTTATGACTGCTTGAAAAATGCATCAGTTCAGCTTTTGAAGATTCATTAGAAATGATGTCTTGAGAATATTGTTTAAATTAACAATGACCCTGAGGTCATGCGAGTTGCCCTGAGTCAAAAGTATTGTAGACTCTTAAATGAAAATTATATGTATTCCTCTGGCCAAGTGCCATTGAAAATGAGGTGTCATGTGTAAGATGTGGTGACCTTTAAAACATATATATTATATTCAAATTGATACTTTATAAAGTACAACCAAATATTACTACAAGTTCATAGTTAATTTATAATCTTTTTTGTATTTTATACTTTACGTTGTATTAAGTCAAAAAAATACTTGGGATCAGAAAGATCAGGGCAGCATGCCATCGTCCAAGTAATGACAGAAGAATGTAACTTCAAAGTGCTATTTCCAAGGAGTTTATTCTAACTATAGTCACCGTCTTGTCTATTATCACCATACTATAGATGTTTAATACTCTACCATACCGCAGAAAAAGAACCAGCCACCTGAAGTAATCCAAAATCTTTGCACTAGTTAATGGAACGCAATGGCATCTACCTCCAATTTTTTTAGGCAAAAAACCTACTCCAAACGTTGTCATAGAAATTTCATAACATTAATTTCTGAGTTTCCTCTACAGAATTCTTTCTGACTTGCTACTTTGCCACTAATTCTTACATTTGTGTGGTTTTTGATGTAACAGGCGAAATTGTCTAACAATTCACTCAGAGTTCTTTCAAAACTTTCATATGACGGTTGACCTTATTGAAACAACTGCAAATACACATTTACAACCAAGTAGGATAAGTCCAAAAAGTTTTCATTGACAAGATGTTAGAATTATGTATATTTTTGAAATCCATGCCCTACTTCATCTCTAGTGGTTTTTACTTAGACTGACAGCAAACTACGATCTTGAGTTGATTATGGTCAGTTGAACGAAGTTATGGTCCCCAATCTTTTTCATTACCTCTTGAAGCTGCTATATCCCAAGCTATCTCCAAGTCCAAGGTTTCTCAAACTTGATTTGATAACCCTTTTTATAAAATGTTAATATAGTCTGGCCACATATATCTGAAAGCAATCTGCTAATAATATCAAATTTACATATTAAAGTCATGCCCTTGGTATTGAATAATGTGACGGGAGTTTTTAAGCGCCTCTTTATAACGTTCAAAAGGGTTTTAAATTTATAAGTGTGCTATAACTTATGCCAATGACATATTATTCACTCGCCCAATGCTGATCAGAATGCCAAATATTTGTTGTCTGTGGCTGCAGTATTCCACAAAGCGGGCTTAAATGTAATAAATCAAGGTAAAATTGATAAAAGGACATGGTTCAGTTATCAGGGAACCTAATTCTAAAAGATGGCTACACCATTGACCTTTATAAAATTAGAAGACACCATATCATGGCCAATCTCAACTACAAAGGAACATCTCCACAATTTCCTGGGCTTGTTCACCTTTTTCTAAGAATATTTTTCTGGCCATCTCAGAATTTTCCTAGCTCCTTCACCTACTCAATAGTGAGAACGTGTCTTTCATCTGATGCCCAAGTGTCAGCAAGCGTTCAATTCCATTAAGGATGTCTTCATAACTGTAGCCATGTTGAGCCATACTGATGAGGATAGACCTCTCATAATTGTGTCTGATGTCTAGATTATGGCTGTAGGTACTGTCTTGTTACAAGGGTATGATGGACAAGAACATCCAGTGGCTTTCTTAATTTATTTGAGTTAAGCTGGCCAGGGGACGGACATTACCAAAGCTAAAAAACTAAAAACTAACGTAACTAATCAAATAAATTAACGCATAAAATGAGCGGATTGAATGATACGCACCAAATGGAAACAACCAACCAGGTGGGTTGTGGAAACCCACTTATCCAACCCTGGCGGAAGGGTAAGGGGAATTGGGGGGCTCATCTATAGCAGCAGCTTCCTCATCTCAGTGCGGGGCATGTGTCAAGATGGTGAGCAAGGGCGTCGGGGAATCAATGGAATGTGATTCAATATCACTAATGTTTGGTATCTCATGGAAATTGCCAGCTAAAAAAGGCGCTGATTTATTCACCTAAAGCTTTTTTGACTTTAATGCTGGAATCTGGGAGTTTAATGGACGTGGCGATGTTGGTTTGGGTAACCTTAGCTTTAGGATTCCGTGTTACAGTTGCCACGTTTTGAAAAGCTTCATTAAAATTTTGTGTAATTGATTCACTGTAATCTTACTTTGTGGGGTGAGGGTTGAGGGGATAATAGGAGGGGGAATACCTCCTATGAGCATTGCCACTGATTTGGCGACAGCTTTGTGGAGGGGACAACAATCAGTTGTAGCAGCTGTTTTTACTGAAAAGCTGGTAGTCACTGAAAAATGGTTCGGCATTTGGCTGTGGGGCATATAAATGAGGGGGTATTTAGCGTCCCATTCTGCATTAATGAACTGCTTAATTAGCAGAGATGGTTCTTCATTGAGATCACCTGATTTTTTTAATTTAAGCCAATAACTTCTATGGGTTCTGGTTGAATTTAATTGTGGAATTGGCATATTGTTAAGGTTTAGTTGATTCGTTGGATGCATGGGATCAAACTGGGGTCTAATCCTGTGCTTGATTGAATGTATCGTTTGTGGCACTATGGCGAGGATAAGGCTGATTGGTGGCTGCAGGTGCAGCTGCAGCATCAGGTTTTCAGGGGAGGGGAAGGTAAGATCATACCCCCTACCAAAACTGGCATGGGGTGGGCGGCAGATTGTAGGCTGGCAGTTGAAAAGTCAGAGCCATCAGAAGCAGCTAAGGAAGGGCACTTGCGTTTTAAGTGGTCCAATTTTAGACAGGATGATAGATCGTTTGTCCGCCCTTGATATGGGCTTAAAATGGATGGTTGGTGTCATAGAAACGGCAGAAGAAGTTTAGACCAGCCTGCTGTCAGGATGCGTGAGCACCCAAAAGCAAGCCAGAATGTCAGGGGCATTGCTGCACATACAACGTTGTATGGAGCCACGAATTGGGAAATGATAACTCGTTGGTGTAGAGCAATTGTAAATAGTAACCCTAGAATGAACCAAATGGAAACAAACCCAGACACTGGGGGTCTCGCTGCAGGGGGTTGTACCACTGGGATAGTTTCTACAGGGTTGCCAGTAGGTGGGTTCAAACAACTGAGGAGACAAGATGTGGATCCTTTCTTGGAAATGGTGGACGCAAGGCCACAAGATCTCAGTATATTGATGAAAGATAGTCAAAATAAGGGGGTTGACTTGCCAGAAGTGTCTTACACGTTGAATTCAGTTGTTAATAGTGGGAGTCATTGTAATTATCATAACTGGTAATGCCCATCCAGTTTAGGGACCAACAGGCCACCTGGGTAATGCCATCTGAACTTTTGCCAGAAGGATATCAATAAAGTAAATATTGATAGTTTGCAGCAGAAATTTATTGAAAGGAAAATGAAGAAAATCGACCAACAATTTTCTTAGTGCAATGCAACTGATTAAATAGTGTTTGATTGATGTGGGAACAAGCAGGGATCAGGTCCCTCAAATTTGACCTAAAAGCGAGTTTTTGGGGAAGCGGGCAGATAAACTCAATGGGAACTGACATTGAAGAATTCAACGGCAGGTCAAGTCGCTGTCAGTTTGACCTTGAACACTTAAACCAAGGTTGGACTGCATTTCCAGTGGTTGGCATGATGGCATCTGGCCCAATGAGAAATGTTCTTTCCCCATGGCCACCCCACGTAGGGGCAGTCCCAATTGGTTGGAAATGGTTTTGGGATGCCCAACCCACCTGTGCCAAATTGCTGGGTCATTCGTTCAGTCAAAAGAGTTACATCAGCTGTAACTTCTGATTTGCCAGATGGGGGCTTCAAACTGTCATCGATGGTTTCCAATGATACTATCTGCACGTCAGGGATCATCTTCAACAATTCCAAGAAGGGGTTAGCTTTGACAATTGCACTACTGACTAAATTAAGCCTGTCAGTGATTCCGGACAATAATTTGATTTTCATCCCTTTTTGACTATGCGGTTTCCAATCATCAGGATTAATTTCCATTGGTTTCAGATCAATCGACCTCAATTCAGTAATATCAGTGCAGATTTCCTTAATTCAATGGACAAGTTCGGCTGAGGTGAATGTGGGTACCAAAGGGAGGAATAAGAAGAGGGAGAGCTGTTACCCAGTGCTTGTCTACCAAATGGGCGAGGTCACCCTGGGTAAAAAGGGGTACAGCCGCCCTACTTAGACCCTTTTTATTCAGAAATGGGAAGATCGCCCAATCCTCGCACATGGGAAGTTCCCCTGGACTTACAGTCGTGGGCAGAGGGGGTAGCAGTGCAAGGGGGAATTGACAAGGCGATTTTACTAAATTCAGGGCTGATTGTGGCATACGCCTGAGGCCCAGCGAGGTGTGTGGCCCCATTTGGGACCACAAATTCTAAGATGGGTTGGAGCCATAAGCTTCCAAACCGTCCATAAGCTCCTGGTGGAGCATCGCAGGGGGGATATGGGTGGGCAAGCCAGAAAACTGAACCACCATAATGGTATCCGCTGTGAGCTGGGTCCAAATTTTGGGGAGAGGGGTACCCTGGAATTTCAGGGGGCACAGTTGCCGCTGTGGCAGCATTGGCTTCTCAGGTGAAGCTGAGACAAAAATACCCCTTATAGGGGTGGAAATTAATAAAAATGGCAGGAGTCATCACCACCTGAGCCATTTTGATAATGGTTTGGTCGTGGTAAGGGAAATTTTTCGCATAGTCAACCCTAAGGCCAAAATGCATGTTTCTCCAGGGGAGCACCAGGGGAAATGAGGTACCGCTTGAGTACAAGCAAGATGAGCGTCAAGATCTTGGGATGAACTTATCATCCCAGGGGTCTGGTATGAGTGGATGAGCCAGTCTGAGTGCATTTTCCTGAAAGACAGAAAATGGCAGGGGGTTTGCCGCTGCCCACACTGAAGCATCCAGCTGAGAATCTAAGGACATCAGAGCGAATCTATAGCAGGTGATTATAAATTGCCTTCTTTTGTAAGTTTTAATTGAGAAAACACCAAGAGGAAAGAGAGTTACCCAGTGGCTTTCTTTATATGAAAGTTTAGCATAACCAAGCGCTCATGAGCCATATATGGCAAGGAGTTGGCTGCCATTACCTGGTCTTAATTTCGCTTACATCTTCTTTGTCAGGGGGCTAAGCAGAAGTAGTGGTGCTTACTGACCAAAAATCACTCATATGCTATCTCAAGACACACAAGTTGGCATGTAGCAGATTTGGACTTACTGGGAACTTATAAGTTTTGATTATGTATATTTGAGTTTGCTAAGGGGTTTAACCATATTCTTCTAGTATTTTTAGTCACAATCCCCTTAATGGGTCCAGTTGTCAATGATGACTCTGAGTTTTTCACTTTTATATCAACAAACCATATTTTGCCACCGTCACTTCCTGCCATTGTCATGGAGCTCCCTCCCCAATGCATTGCAAATATAGACCCAATTTCCAAAATACATTCTGTCCCTGCCACTTCTTCTTAGCATGTTGATCAAGATAGTTCAAAAAGCTCAGTAAGTTCTATGAAAATGACTTTTAAACTTCGCCTTAATTTAGGTGAATCCATGACTTTAGGGTTACATTATATTAATTATTTAAGTGATGTCAACTTTACTATTATTAAAATTGACATCAATTTATAATTATTACTTAATATTTCTTTGGGATTAAAGCCCAACATTATACTTATCTTTTATCTACAGTTATCTATCAGGACTAATACCTGAAATTACTAATACTCTGATCTTTCTCAAGAACTAAGTAATTTCTTATAATAACGCTAATTTTACGACCTAACAAATTCTGAATAAACTGCTCTTAGTGCTACACTGACTGATGAAAAGGGGAGAATGCACGAGACATGTTACTATTCATCCTGATTCTAAGACTGAGAATCTAACAGTGTTTAGCTCCTCTTTTCACCTCATTTACCATCTTCTAGCACATATTATACCATATCACCTGTTTGCTTTTTATAAATAGATAATTGAAAAACATTTAATTGTGTTACCATTATTTAATCTCATTCCAGCATTCAACAAGGAATTCTGATCTAATCAACTCTAAACCTGGACTGTGCTATTGCTTCCTACATTTAAGGATCTCCTTTCACCCTCACATGTGTCATTCCAACTATGACTCATCACATTCCTGATTTTCCCTTGGTACTTTATAGTACTAACATTATCTTGATAAAGTATTTTTTACAAACTTATATATATTTTAGTTAAAAGTCCAATTCTTTGGGATTAAAGAGATACAACCAGCCTAATGACAATTTTTAGGAACCTGAAACCATTAGAGAAGGTCTAGATACAACTCAAATTGTTCAGCCTGGCACCTCTGAGTAGCCATTTAATTATTTATTTACCCTCAGATTGTTGCCAGGAGAGCACAAAGCTGAGAATGATAATCCATATTTGATGTTGTTTTGGCATCACAGACCTCAGGCCTAGATAGTATGGATCTAAAGTCTAAGATTGACGCAAGTAAAGAGATTTTGATATGGTATTAACAGAAAGTTGGATAATTCTTTGTGACTGATTATCAGTTACTCTTTAATAAGGTTTCGCGTCATAAAGGAATATCATGATCCCCTTCAATGAATCAAAGCGTAATGAAGTTTAACAACTTGGTTAAAGATGGGTATGACTGAAATTCAACTCACGAAGGATATTCCTACTTGAGTAGAGGGCTGCTTAACTTATGCCAGCTTCAAATCTGATAGGATAGGTCAAAATCGGCTCATCCACCCCCTTCAAAAAGCATCAGGCACATGGATCTCACCTTTATTGATTTCATCAATAAGTTTACAAACTTTTGGGGCTATGAAGAAATCATGGTGGTAGTAGATTGTTTACAAAATTGCTACATTTATCCCTTATCTGACAACAACTATGGATGAAGATATGGCGCAGTTGTTCCTTTCCCACTTATTATCACTAGTCATGCTTATGCAAGAAGTGATCAGTAACAGGGGGCCTAAGTTTACCTGAAGGCTTGTGAGGCTCCATGCAAAATGCTGAAGATCAAGTCATGTAGATCGTTGGCATATCTTCAGAAGATGGCCAAAATTTAACAAACAAACAAACAAACCAGTCATTTGAGCAGTGCCTCCATTTGTATGTTACTGCATCCCAAGGTACATTGTCAGATGACCTTCCTTTGACAGTTTTATATAATGACTCAATTTACTTGTCAACATGAAAGTCACTAATTTATGTCAACTTTATGGCAAACGCTTCATTGACCATTGGCCTATAAATACAATAAACATTCTAGAGGTGGACTACTTTTCTGCGCATATCTAGAAAGTGCATTAACAGGGTAAAATAGTTATTCAAAATAACCAACAACTTAAAGAATTAGCTGTAAATGTTGGACATCTACCTTTGCAACCTAAAGATAAGAATGCTTTAGGTTGATCTCAGCTGATAAAGTGAAATGTCAGCCATTTGTGATTAACTGAGGATTTTAAGAGTGATTCCCACAATAGTAAAACAATGCTATCGAAAATTTCGGCCAAAAGTCACTGGCCAACTTTTGGTGGAGCCCCGTTAATCAGGGTAACACTAGTTTGAAACCTCTATGGGCACCAAACGTAAAATTCAATGGTTGAATTACTCTGACCTCACCACGAACTTTAGGGCAATCATCGCACAGCACTCCCCTGACCCCAACAAAGTCCTCAAACACACCTATGCGGGGACCCCCCTTTTATAGGCTTGGCGGGGTCCCCCAAGGTGCAAGTAATTTCACAGGTGGTGATTGGCTTAAATTTATAAAAACGTTACCTCTTGGGTACATTTGGGCCAATCAGAATTCCTCTTACTTTGTTCCACTGCACTGAAGCAAGTTGTCAAGTTATGATATGTTATTCCTGCTATTTCCTAATTTGGACTCATGTAAGCTATTCCAAACATATCCCAAATTCCCCTTGACCCTCGAAGAACTTTACATACTAAATAGTCAAATGTTGAGGGTCATTGTTTTTCACCTTTATTGCGCTTACAATATAAATCATAAAAATCTAATTTTTATTAGAGCTTTATATATTTATAAACTTTTTATAAAATCTTTAAGGGTCCAGCAGGCGTCAAGCACCAGCGAGCAAGAATCAGCTGGATTCCAACAGTAAAGAAGCGCCATGCAGCCCCTGACTACCAGATATTTCACTCAATAATGGTGGACACCAATACCATCAAATCAACGTCCCATATTAGAAGCTGGCTTTAAATAAAATGAAACATTTCTTGTTAAAGAGTCTTTAAGAACGGATCATTAACCTGTAAGTGCCAACCTACAGGAAGAACATATATCCTTTTTTACACGCTTCCTCAATAACCTCCTTTAAAGGCAAAACCTGAATAATCAGAACCCTTTATGGTCAACGGTGCCTCGAGTTTGAAGTAGAGGAAGTCTTGTAGTTGTGACAAATCAAATTTAGATTACAATAATTAGTGTCATAAAAAGGGTAATCCAGCGTAAAAGAACAGCTGGGTCCCTTTAAGGGATTGCACCAACAGTCAAGAGTCTAAAATGGAAGTTCACAAATCTCTTAAGGAAGATATATCTCCACCTACACGCAATTGAGTTACCACTGCAGCAATATAACCCAACCTGCACAAGAACTAGGTCCTAGTGAAAGTCCCTGAAGGGAGAGTTATCCTGTTCTTTTATAAAAAGGTAAGTTACCAGGATACAATCATCAAGTTTTATATAACATTGCACCCTTTCAGATTAAGAGAGCGCCAACTCCAGGGCCTTATCTCTCAATCAGATTACTGATCTAGGACACACCCTAGGGGAAAGTTTGTTAGCTTCTGAACCTTCTTGTTCGCCCACACAGGCCCCACAACCAACTCCCAATTATAAAACCATCATTGTTGCTGAATCTTCAAAGTATTATGTTCAAAAGATCATACAGTGTGTTTACTTAAGAATTATAATCAAACACAGAGCAACAGTTGCAATCTCCCCCTCAAAAAGGTAACTCAAAAATAGGAGCCTTTTTTGATGTAACAATTTGATACCTGGGACAATCTTAGGTAACAATAAGTTACCAAATGAGCTTCAAATGAGCAAAGATCCAAATTGGAATTGTAACAGAACGGATTCCATTCATTAATTCCTAAAAAATTGGAGTAGTAGGAATGGTAGTTGCATACTGCCAGTTCAAATCAATCTTTCCACAATATTTAATTACTTATCATTGTAGAAATTAGGGGAATTAGGCCCTGATTTAGAAGGATATTATATGGGAATCATCCAGTTTCCATGCCTAATATACTTCATAGTTTTAGCTTGTTTGATAAGATTTATATTCTGGTGTATCTTATTTAATATTTCCCAATTTATAATTCTATATTATTTCTGGCTTCCCCATCATGCGTTCCCACTGTTTGTGCAATCCCTCGCCATAAAGGCCATTCTTGTTAAGCTGCCAATTTATATGAAATTTATTTTAAATTATAGATTATCTGGTTTATTTTGTACTCCAGGTTGGTTAACAATCCATCCAGAATCATGCAAACATTGAACCATGGCCACCAGGTTCCTCAAGCTGTGAACTATTGGCCTCAGAAAATGAGAGGTCAATTTGAGGGATCTTATGGCTTGCACGCCTTGACACACTTTGACCTTATTAAGGTCATTAGTGGAGACGCCTGTAAGTATGTAACGCTAATAAGTGCATAATACCTGGGTCCTTACATGTGGCAGAATAGTCAGATTATTTGCCGTCACATTGAACCTCCACCCTGAATAGGCTATATCCTGTGTCACCTCCAGGCCTTTAACTTTGTGATGTTTAATTAATTTAAATTCATTAGCTGGTAACCCAATATCTACCTATTCCGCCGAATAATTGAGGTAACTCTCTTCTGATGTAGAATTATATATATTAGGATGCCTAGAAAGGTCTTAGGTAGTTTGTTTGTCACAGGACCGGTCAGAAATAGGAGTGATCCCGTCATCAAATTCTGAAAATTGGTAACACAAACCAGACTTATGAAAAATTTTCAAAATATTTTGAGAAGAACGCAGGAACTCAAACAACACTATAAATTGAAGGTTTTTTTTAAAAAAAGTTAAGTTTGACTACTATATAATAAAATCTAGCATTTAAAACTGTACTAAAATATAAAGAATAGCATTTTAAATTCCCACTATAATTCTATAGTCTAAGCCTTACACCCACCATGTACAGTTATATAGCCTAGTACCTTCTAATGGCAGAGTGTTGGGGGTTTAGTTTATTTTCACATATACTAAAACTTTCTATATTTTCCTTTTTATTGATTTTATTAGTTTGCACTTGCTATTATAATATGATGCCTATGAATGGTTCTTATTACTTATACAAGCTGTGGTAAGGTCGTCATCTAAAATGTTGTCTGTAACGGCTTCTCAGAATGTTAGAATGCAGATTCAACTAAGAGTTTATAAATCAGTTACCCAACCACAAAAAAAGAACATATAACTTTACAATACCAACTACCTCATGATACAGGTGCATTGATTTTATGATTTCTGGGGATGCTACTTTAGTGTGATGAAGCATCTTAGTCTGGAGCCCATCTTTTTCTTGCAATGTTGGATTTCAAAAAATGGGTATATGTCATTATTGACGACTTAATTTCTGACAATTCCTTAATGGACCCATAAACACAAAAGAGAAGCTGAGCTGGCTTACAGAAGGATATATCCTGTTCAGAGAGTATACCTAAGAAGTCCTTGCTATGAGCCATGGTTAGTTGTAGGTGAAAGGAATGATAATATGGATGAATGTACAAGATAGCATCAGAAGTAGCTGTATAAGTTGCTATTGGATTTGGCACACAAGGATCATGCTGATTGATCTGGAGCACTTCAGTATCTACTTTTAATAAATAAGAACAATTTATTGGATGTATTCATAAACGTATAGCTTAAGTTGCTACCTTGATCATAAGGACCATAGAGTAGTTTCTATCACCATAGTAACAAGAATGTTATTACTCTAATTGGAGATAAAAGAGTCAATTTACAAGAGTACAATATGTTGAGCTTTTTGTCAGCATATAATAAACATAAGTGCTCTATTAAAATTCTCAGAACTAAAACTAGCCTCTCATATTTGAGAAGATACAGCACCTTCGGTTCTTACTGTGCATCATAGCTTATTAATTTGGAGAGTTAGTTATAGGATTTCTGACAACTTTCTCATGTTAGTCTTTGCTCAGGCAAGTAAACGAAACATTTGTTTGAAAGCCATTATTTTCCAAATTGTGAGGCTTATAGTAGGTGATATAAACACAAAAATCTGAGCTTTATAATGTAGTTAAAGGAATTTTTTTGTGATTTTGCAAGCTATATTCGTTTTTATTTTTATTTATTGCGGGGAAGGCCGACCATGGGATGGACACTTCCGAATATGACGCAGGAAAGATGAACTTGGTACCAGGGGGGCACCCCAGAGAAGCGATGCTATCTCTTGTTGCCAGCGGGAACGCCATTTATGGGGAAGGGGAGGGAGCGTGTTAAGGGGCCGTAGCCACTATTGAGCACGTGTGGAGGAAGGGGTCTGATTTGATGAACCAGACTGGGAACCAGGAGGAGACCAGCTGTCAGCGACGCGGTGGGAGATATCCAAACATCCACGCTTGAAAGTGGTCCACCAAATGAGACCGGAATCTGTGGACAGCTTCTGGGAGGGTGGGGATGGAGCCAGCGATGGCATCCAAGACAATCGTGTGGATAGTCCACATGGCGATTGCAACCACCAGAGCACGGAGGGAGGGTGGGAGGGGGCCATTGATGAAGCAAACATATCTCTTGACAGACTGAAGAGATGCGTTTGATCCTGGCCTAGCAGACGTTGGACTTCGCGCCATATCACTTTAGAGGTGGGGAACTTCTTCAGGCGGTGGAACAGCGTTCCATACTGCCACACATGACACAGGATGAGTGTAAAGCGTTAGAGCACTCAGCTGTATGATACACCTGCCTCAGGCAGCGCCACACATGTGAACGGATTTGAGGCTGCAACAGAGGGTGGTGTGCGTATTTCCAGATAGTCTTTTGGGTTTCAGTGGAATAAGGGATGTCCATCATGTCCAGGTAGTCCACCCTGGATAGGACTTGGGGTCGAATGGGGATCACGCCATCATAGATGGGTAGCCCCTGTACCTCTTGTGTGAATTGAGGAGAGGGGCGTCCTCTTCAGGTTGTATGTCCACTAATGTGAATTTTCCACTCTGCGCTTCACATGGAGAGTAGGATTTGTTTGTAGTGGGTTTTAGTCCCGTGAGGACCTGTGGCCAATGTGTGTGATGCGAGGCATTTCATCAGGGAGTGGGGGTTTGATGGATTGTTGAGGCCCAAGGCTTGGGAGAAGTTGGAGCAGGCTGCACGGGACCAGTGTTGGGATGGGAGTGTAGGAGCGGTGATGGCCGCGATTTAGGTGCCCAGGATCTTGGCAGCATGGGCTTTGAAGTCAAGCAGGCCCATGCCACCTTGATGATGAGGGCCAAACATGACCTCTAGCCGTACTGGTGGAGGGCGGCCTGACCAAAGCCATCCTTGCAGCAAAGCATACAGGGAATTGAAGAAGCTTGGGTAGAAGGGGATGGCGTGGGCTCTGAACCAGACTTTGGACAGGAACGTAGAGTTGGCAAGAACAACCCTGCCAGTGAGGGTAGTAGGGTAAGCTCTGAGAGTGGCGATTCACTTCGTCACGTTGTCCAGTATACGGCACTCCATTACTGCTGACGCATATCCACCTGCCTCCATCCACACGCCCAGATGGCGTACCGGTCCTATGGTAGGACGTGGCACAAAGGGGAGCACCAGTGGAGCGGTGTGTGTTGAGTTAGTAAGGCGTGGACGTGGGCGAGCAGATGGGCCAGGTTGGGAACTACTTGCTGGGGCCCAGCAGTTCTGAAACCGACCAAGGAGGATGATTTCAGTTTTGGAGGCGTTCAGTGCCACGTTGCTTACCCGGGAATATTCCTGGATGAGGGCTTCAAGCGCGCGTGCATCTTTGTTATTAGACACCCCCACCATGCAATCATCTGCAAATGCCATCATCTTGACTGGGGTTTGGCCTGGCACATGGACCCCAGTGAGGTGGGCATTCACATTTCGCAGTAGTGGGTCAAGGCTGAAGTTGTATAAGAGTGGGCTGAGGGGGGTCCCCTTGTCGCAGGCCCCTTTGAGGGCGGACTACTTCCGTTAGGAAGCCTGGGCCACGCACTGCCATTGTCGCAGATTCCGTGAGCAGCATCACCCAGTTTATGAAGCGGGGGGGTAGGCGGAATTGATGGAGGCAGGCCCTTAGGTATTCCAAGTTTACTCTATCATAGGCCTTTTGTTGGTCCAAGAATACAAGTGCCCCAGAGGCTGTGGACTGACACACATTAGCCACAGAGTGCACGTTATCCCAAATTGACCTTCTGGGGATGAAACCAAATTGTTCTGGGGAGATTGTGGCAGATGCTACAGTCCCTAAATGGTTAGCCATGATTTTGGTTAAAATTTTAATGTCTGTGTTTGTTAGAGAGATGGGGCGCCAGTTGGCTAAGTCAAGCCTATCCCCTTTCTTGAAGAGTGTGACAGTAAAGGCCTCATGTCCTCCTGGTAGGAGGCGCGTTTCCAACAGGCTTTGGTTGAGTGAGGCTAGCAGCAATGGGGGTATATATTTAAAATTTTTTTGTAGAACTCATATGGAATGCCATCTGGGCCTGGGCATTTTTGGTTTGGCGCACCGCAAATGGCTGTCCATAATTCGTTTGGAGTAATTAAATTCATTATTTCTGGGTATTGGAAAATGGTGTGGATATGAGATCAGTCAAGAGATTCTGCCATTTCAGCTGGCTGAATTGGTTCAGCTCGGTATAACTTGGAGTAATATCTTTGCATTTCAATTGCCACTTTGGCCAGTGTGTCCGCAATGGAATATCCGATCTTCGCACCTGTGTGCAGGCCACGCTCTGGCATGGTGCAAAAAATTTTTTAAAGAAGTATGTGGTGCACTTGTCGCCTTTAGTGATGCATGTGGCCCTGTATTGGACACAAACCCGATGTTTGTGTTGCCTTTCAAGTGCTTTGAGGTGGGCGGCTGCCTCCGCCCACTTCCAGCCCCATGCAGGGCTATATCCTGTGGCTGGAATGTTGGACTCCAAGCGGGCCAATTCAGCCAGCATGCGCAAGATAACCACCGATGTGGCTCATGAGCATCTGGAGGAGAGATGGCGATAGTGGCAGATGGTGTCTTCTTTGAAAGTTGCCCATGTGGAAATGGGGTCCGCACAAAATGGTGCAACAAATGATTTCGCCAAAGTTGCCACTTCCACCCACGTGGAAAATCCTGGCAACGCGAGTTCGGGGGGGCGGATTTTGCACCAATGTGGGGCCTTTGCAAATGTGACGGGTAAGTGTATGTTATTGAGACCAGTCGGTGGTCAGAGAATTCCATTTTCATTGTTTTGAAGTGGGAGATGTGGGGTTGGAATTTCGCTGGCATTAGAATAAGATCAATGCGGGTCATGGACCTTAATTGGCTGTTGTGGACGTGGGGATGCATCATGTTTTTGAGCAGTGGGGCATGTCGCGGCAGTGCATCCATTAACCCAAGGGTTGCTTTTAGAATGCGAAGTTCTACGTGACCCTGTGGGGCGTGGGGTGAGGGCGGCCACCGGTCTGTTGGTGAGGTTAGCCAACAGTTCATGTCGCCAACTAGGAAAAAATTGGGGGGTAGCGGGAGGGATTTGATTGACAAGAAAAATTCCTGACGCTTATGTGCACCGTTTGGGGTGTAAATGTTGACGATTGTGTGCACAACATCAGCCCACGAGAAGGTGACAATGAGCACTTGGCCATTTAGGAATGTTTCTGAGGATGTGAATTTGAAAAAATTGTTTTTCCAAATTAGCACCCCACAGTGCTGACCAAAAGGATAGGGATGGTAGGAGCATTGTTTTCCAAGCTTCCTCAGAACCTTATGGACATTGGGACTCCTGGATGGCCAGGATATCCATGGGTAAATTGTTTTGTAAAAAACTCAGTTACCTAGCCCGGGATGGGGAGGCCTTGAGTCCGGCAATATTCAGCGTCCCTAGAGTGAAGGTTTCCCCCATCGCACCTTAGGTGTGAGGGGGTGGGCCCCGGGCCCACCAGCCTCTTCCAGGTCCCCATGGGCTTTCACAGCAGTGCAGGTGTTAGCAGCAATGCTATCAGGGTTTTTGTTAATTTTTGTGGAAAGAGTCATGTTGGCTTTGGCCTTCACTTTTTGTTTTCCCAACATCGGGCAAATTTTTTGTGGTGCAGATGAGTTCAGTGCACCGTCGAGTGGGTCAAAAAAATTTTTCAGTTGGGATAGGTCTCAAGTCAGTTCAACCAGAGCTTGGGTGCAGCGATTGGGTGAGATCAAATCTCCCATCAGATCCTCAGATTGAGTGGTCCGCTCAGCATGGGCCTCCCAATCTGATTGGGTGATGGATTCCTAAGTCACTTCCACTGTGAAGGTCTCCATATCCTCCTGGCGTTGTGAGTGTGGGATAGTGGTGGTGGCCTTGGCCGCTTCCTTGGCCGCGGCCCTATGGGCCTGCTTAGCCTTCTTCTGCTCCTGCGGGGAGATGGGCTTTACCAATAGGTAGCAGCCTTGTGCTCCCCACAGGAAAGCCTCCTTGGTGCTTGCAGTTGGTTCATAGTGCACCTCTCCGCTGGCCATGGCCGCTGAGGGGTGCTCTTGGAATGTGACGCCCTCCTTGATGGGGCACGTGTGCACCTTATGGCTGAACGCGTCACAGTGGGTGCAAATGGGGGGCGCACTGTCCACGGTTACCTGGAATAGGTGGGTGGTATGCCCTGCGATATCAGTAAAGGTGGAGTGCGGGATCTGGGTTAGGTCCTTTGCAATCTCCTCAGTTGGGGTCAGAACTGCGATGGCTTTGCCAGTGCACAGGTGTGGCATCAGCGTGAAGCGTTGCATCATGAAAGATTGTATTTCTCCATATACGGTGAGACCATCTTTCAGGTGCTGCTCCAAAATGGCACGTTTTACTGTAGTAGGCAAAAAGTCAAATGTGAGGAAAATTTGGTTTGATTTTGTCCATCTGGTGCATTTGGTTTCAACAACCCATTGCCCTTTGGGGAGGTCGACCACTATGCGCACTGCTGCAGCCTCATCTGCTGCTATTTTGCTTTTGAAACCTAGGTCCAGCCAACTGTGCAACATGGAGTGAGGTGCAATGTACACCGCGGTCAGGAAAATTTTGTGTACATCTTCACAGAATTTTTCCCATAAGGCCATTTTTTGGATGTCCAGATACACATGGACTCCAAATTCCACCGATGAAAGTGGCTGGGAGTGTGGCGTGTTGATGTACTGGTTGCGTCATGCTTGCCACACGAGTATCTCGAGCAAATTGTGACCGCCAGTTTTTTTAGATTTTTTTTTCTATTCTGCCAGATTCTCCGGGGTGTTTTTGAATGTTAGAGGCCGCGGGCCTTCCGCCTGCTCCTCTTGCCTTGCTTGCCCAACTGCTCCCAGACATAGGCGCAGACTAATCTCCTCTGTGAGATTATCAAACTAGATTTAGTCTTGAATTGAATAGGTTGCAAAAGTGTTTGCAACAAGAAAGAAAAGTTTTAGCTATATTCATTTTTAACTTTCTTAAATGAAGTATTCTAGGTTTATTTTTGGGTCACTTGGTGGTAATCTATCTTTAAATGTTTATTATAAAATCTAATATTTTTATGTGTTTATAATAATTCTATTGTCTATGACTTTTATACGACTTTGAGATAATGTTCTTATTGTCTTATGATATGTTGTGATCCAATATTTAAATTTATAATTTTATAATGTCTGCTTGAGGTCCAAGTATTGTAACAGCAGAAAAAATAGGTGTACTATAATTTACATAAAATAAAGTAAAATAGAGGACTGTAGCCTCTACGCATGGGCGAGGTGTTATCTATTTATATTTTTGTTGTTTATAAGAGGTAGAGTTGTTGGTTATATGTTATTTGAAATTTGTTACCACAAACTACAACATAACCCTTCAAACTTTTTTAAAACTGCTAGCTTTGAACTATGATTGCTCCTAAGATCAACATACATAGCACCAAGGTACATTCATAACAAAATGATAAATCCTTTAAAACAGAATAAATAAGTAAAAAAGTTATAAAAATAATTTTTATAATTCTACCAAAAAAATAATCTTTTCTTCACAAATTATTAAGAAAATATGGTATTTAAAGCCTTAAATAATAAGATACCTTTTGCCAAGATGTATAAAAAGAGATAATTGTCCATTATGGTTAGTTAGACGGAATTTTATAATATTACTGCTACCAAACATTGTCTATCCTGCAAAGTTTAAAACTTTCTAAATTATTAAGTTATTTCTCTAGGTTTGAGTTCTAATTTAAATATCAACATCTAGCTAAGTAAAAGGGCAATTATGACCGTTCCAATAGAACAATTATATAAGCCTTTTATATCTAGTCCTGTAAAACTTTATACATATAGCATCTTAATCTAGATTTATTCTTTTTAAAAAAGGGTGCTTTTAGGACGGAAATACCTATAATGGGTAGGAGGGATGGGTGAATAGGGCTTTTAGAAGCCCAATGTGCTGAACTCCAAAAGGCAGCACTTTTCACATCTTTTCAAAGTTAGAAGTTTTAATTTGAGACCTTAAGCAGCGGCATTAAATTCTGGAAATCTTGCATGATCTCCTACCCAAGAGGTTCTATAAACATGACATACAATTATGTAAGAATGGTAAAATTCAAACTTACACCCCAAAAATTAGTCAGGCGCTCCAATCAACTAGGCATTTATCTCCCAGAAGTTAATTGATAAAAGGACTGAATATATTAAATGTATTAATAGATAGGTTTAGAGTATGTTAAAGCATCATCAAAGATCAATTTTAAATTGATTAAATCTAATTTTGCTGTTCTACCTTAGCTGTATAAGTAAAGAAATTATATTTTATATAGTATATAAGCTTTAAAGTTTAATTTTATGTAAAATAAAGATACATAGATATCATTAAAATATTACTAAACAGTATAGGAGGTATTTGAAATATCACCAAGCTATCTCAAAGCCTCCTCACCTTCTGTTATAGCTTCCTAGGCTGATAGCTGAGGCGCCATATTAAGTTTTTTTATTTATGATAATCCCTTTGCTTGTCCCATTTACAAATAAAGATGCATGGAAGCTCCCCCTTTTTGGGTTGGGCACTACTAGTGCTAAAAAAGAAATATCAGCAAGCTAATTTTTTCACATAGTTATTTTATAGAGCTTAGGTTTTATTGTTCATAACTTTTGAAAGTCCTGGGGAACGTCCTCTGGCTGTTGATTGGGCCATCTTCCCATTCCTAAGTAAAAAAACACTGAAGAGGATGGTGGGACCATCTAGTACTAAAAAAAAAGAGGATGGTGGTACCTCTTGTTACTCAGGATGATCTCTCTCACATAGTAGACGAGCAATGGGTAACAGCTTTTCTGCTTTAAATTTCACCCCCAGTACCCACACTTAACTCAGCAGAACTGTTATGGGGAATTAGCTAAATCTGCAACAAAATTGTTGAATTGAAATTGGAAAGATCTAATGTGAGTGTCAATCTGGCTGATGCTAAATCTCAAATGGCCGGGAAGGCATGAAGACTGAGGTAATGGCAGGAACGCCCAACAGTTCCAATTCAACCAATATGCTTATTGAACAAAGCACCCTTCTATTAAAGTCATCAAGGATCATCCTTGATGATCAGGCTATAGCATCAGGCACCACCGATGAGGGTTAAAAGTCCCCAGTTGGTAAATTGAGCGTTACAGCCAAAGTGATGCCACTGACTGAACAAATGGCCCAGCAACAGAGCATGGGTGGGTTGGGCATCCTGAACCCATTCCCAACTAAATGGACCCACCCCTATGTGGGGTGGCCTTGGGGGATTCCCATCACTTGTTGGGCCAAACGCCATCACGCCAGCTGTCAGAATCGTAACCAAGCCTCAGTTTGGACATTTGAGGTCAAACTGACAGCGACTGTCCCACTGCTGAATTTTGTGATGTTGGTTCTCAAAGAACAAACCTGCCCATTCCCAAACAACTTGCTAGTCAGGTCAAAATTTTGGGACCCAATCCCAGCTTGTCACTACCCCAATCGACCACTATTTAATCAGTTGCATAGCACTGAGGAAATTTTTGGTCAATTTTCTTGCTTTCCCTTTAAATAAAAGTTTGCCAAAAAACCAAACAATTTTTATTATCTCTTCTGACCACATCCCTGATGGCGATTCCCTGGTGGCCCATCAGTCCATATACTGGATGGGCTATACCAGTACTCTTGGTCAAAATTGCCCCCTCTGTCATCAATTGGGTTCAGCGAGTCTGATATTTTTGGCTCTACAATCCCATTATCACTAAATTCTGGCAGCAATACATGGGGATCTTATGGCCATATGTCCTCCAATTGCAAGAGAGAATCCGTCTCCTTGCCACCGCAGTTGAAATGGTCTAATATTCTGAGGACCTCATCAAGACTATCTCAGTTATCCATTTCCCTGCAGCAAGACCTCCTGGGTCAGGAGTGGGTTCAGTGTGGGTTGTCATTGGGATCATACTTACCATTGTGCTGCACCAACAATTCGTAATATACCAATGCCTGGCTCCATATCAAGTCATTCAGTCAGCAGTGCCTCTGACATTCTGGCTTGCTTTTTGAGTGCTTATGCATCCCAACTGGCAGGCCGGTCTAAACTTCTTATGCCATTTCCATGACATAATTGAACAACCATTATTTCCAGACACTTCTGCCTTGTTCTTCAAACTGGGCGCCGCAGTGGTTCCTCTTTACTAAATGGATGTGCAAGCAGTAGTTTACTGTTTGTTGTTTATTTGGTCAATTTCTGAATTTGGGAAAGTATCTGCTCTACCTTGAAAAATCTTCCTCAAGCCACCCATGCTGTGCAGATTGTGTCTCCTCCTCTTTCCTTTAGCCCGGAGGGAAGATCAAGTGTCTCTTCCCAGGAGATTGCCAATCAAGTTCTTAATGCACTCGCTGAAGTGCAAATGTGTACAGAAATTGCACTTAATAATGCTTCTGCATTATCTCATGCCCAACATGGGCTCGCGTAGTTAGACTCTGTGAATGGAGATGCCCGCCGTTGGGTGAGAGGTATTTTGCGCTCTTCCTCACAAGCAGGAGACTCCACCCCACTGATGCCTGTCATGTCAGCCGCCCTGAAATCCCCTGTGTCCCAATCAGACCACTTATTCAGACTAATCTATGCCACGGCCAAAGCCTCTAGCTTAGTTTCCTTAATTTCTATCTTTCATGAACTGGCCCCCACGTTGGATCTATCTATCAATATGCTTCAGGAAGTTTTTAGATCAGGCTTGGATTCAGGTTCCGCTCATCACAAGGTCTGGTCTACCGTCCAAGAATCAGTATATCAAATAAGTGCCTCCGCAACCACCATCAACGCCTTACCCCATCATGTTAACCATTATAAGAAGGCGAATTTCTTGATTGGATTACCCAAGGTAGATGCAAATGACGCGCCTATCTCCAAGTTAACAGTAGACTTGGGTACTAATCTTGCCGTAACCCCTAAGTCTGAGTTGGCAGGTACAAAGTTATCTATTGATGATTATGTTCAAGCCCAGATGGAGGAAGTCATTTCCCCCACCCTCGTACTTCCAATTTTTGCTCTGGTGAAGGACCCTGACCTTACCCCCAATATGCCCATTATTTCTTCAGTTGCAGATGAGTCAGTCAAACTTCCAATGAACAAACCTTTGCTTATTCCCTTGTGCCTATGAAGATCAGTGTCAGATCGCATCATGTCTCCTTTGAAGCTCTGGTGGATACTGGAGCTGTGGGGAACTTCATGAGTGTTGAGTTAGTGCAACAATTAAAACTGAAAATGGATGCGGGCTCCTCAGTAATGGTGGCCTCATCTGCTTATCAGTCCTTGTATGTCATTCACCGACCAATACCCATTTCAATCCACCAGTTCAGCCTCTGTGATCGTTTCTCAGCTATGCCAAACTTGGTGTTTCCAGTTATCTTAGGTGTGGGGTGGTGGTGCCAACAACATGTGAAGATTTATTTATAGTCTAATACACTGTCATTTGCCAATGATCATTCAGAGGGAGAATTCCCTCTGATTGACACCCTCAAGAAGATATAAGGAACCAGCTTTATCACTACCCTGGTCACTTCTGCGGGCGTTCCAGCCAATTTCCCTGAAAGCTTAATGTGATATCAGAGAATCTTTGACATGGAAAAGGCGGATCGCCTTCCTAAGCACAATAGGTATGATTGTGGGTTCCAAACAACCGTGGAGTTGGTGAACATCAACTGTCCGTTGTATCCCCATACAGCGGAGGAAGAAGTTGCACTCAATACCTGGTTGGACGATATGTTGAAAAAAGGTTGGTTGTTCAATTCGACCTCACCTGTTGCCTCCCCCATCATCTTTGCCAGAAAAGCGGATGGTTCTCTCCATCCCTGCATGGATTACAGTCACTTGAATAAAATAACAGTTACTGATCCCTACCCATTGCCTCTGGAGCAAACAATCATCCAGGTAATCGCCAAATCCCGTGTGTTCTCTAAGCTGGATCTGGTGAACGACTTTAACCAAATCCAGGTAATGGAAAGGCAGGAATGGTTAACCTCAATCCAGACAAAGCGAGGCATCTTTGTAATTTTGTGTAATGCCCGTCAGGCTGAAAAATGCTCCCGCTACATTTCAATGGATGATAAACAATGTACTGGGTGACCTCAGTTTTCCTGTGTAATTTCATACATTGATGATATCCTGGTTCACTCCCCAACTCTTGAACAACATGCTACGGACTTGGAAGTGGTGGTGGTCGCATTGCATATTGCAGGTTTGTTTCTCAAACCTTCCAAGTGTGAGTTTTATAAGGAGGAGGTTACTTTCCTCAGGAAACTGGTTCTCAAAGACAGCTGTGCAATCCCTCCCAACAAGTTAGATGTGATCTGAGAATGACCAACTCTGACTATGCAGAAATAATTTCAGAGTTTCTTGGGAACCATCATTTTCCTAAAATAATTTTCCCCAGCACTTTCCCAGTTGGCCGCACCGCTCCACCCCCTTACTGGGAAAAACGTACCATTTTGTTGGACACCCAAATGCCAGCAGCCGTTCAAATCAATCAAAGAGGTGTTTGTGTCTCCACCCATTTTGAAACACGCCAATCCCACCAAACCAAATACTGTTGCATGCGATGCCTCATCAGTATCAGTGGGAGCGGTGTTGCTTTAGGAGCATGATGGTCTTGAACATCCAGTCACTTACTTTTCTCAGAAGTTCACAGCCTTGGAGCAGGCTTGGGCCATTTATGACAAGGAATTGGCAGCTGTTGCATGGGCATTAACTCATTGGCAGTATCTGTTGCAGAGTGCTTACCATGAATTAACAGTCCGCATAGATCACCAGGCCCTTTTGTATTTTCACAAACCCCAAAAATTGGTGCATCGGCAGGCCCATACCTATTGGGACCTGTGCAGTTTAAACTTTAAATACAAAATCGTTAAGGTGCGCTTAATTACTTCCCAATTTCCTAAGCCGCAGTCCCACCCACTTTCCCTCAGAACCAGAGGAAGTGGATCTCGTTACCATAATTCCTACCACTCAGATCCTGTTGATCGTTCCCCCCATTGTTTCCTCCGTCGCTTTGGATCCCAACACCCTGCTAGTGGCTCAGGTTTTAGCCTGTCAATTGGCTTTCCCTGAGGGTGTGGAGTTTGGTTGAGCAGTTGGTTCACTCGAGTCACAAACACTCCTGAAACTACTTAGAAGAGGGTCTTGTTTATTTCCATTCTTGCATTTGGGTTCCCCCTCCTTTCAATTGGAGGTATTCCGCACACATCATGGTCCCCCCACAGTCGGACATCCTGGTAATAAGAAATGCATTGATTTGATCAAGTGAACCTTTAATTGGGTGGGTCTGACAAAAGAGGTCCCAGATTGGATCGCCAATTGTGTTACTTGCGCTAGGGCCAAGTTGGATCACTCCAGAAAAAATGGCCTCCTTTACCCCTTACAGCAGGCGGAGGGCCCATGGACCTCAGTGTCTGTGTACTTTATCATTGAACTCCCCTGTTCTAATGGGTTCACAGCGGTGATGGTAGTGGTGGATTGTTTCACGAACTTTTCCCTTTTTATACTTTGTACTTCCGCGTTTATGTTGGAAGAAAATGCCCATCTTTTCAATGCCATGTGCTTTTGATGTTTGTTCTTCCCCAGGAGATCATCAGTGTCTGGGGTTCCTAGTTTACCACGCGGTTTTGGAGTGAACTCCTATTTATCCTGAAAATATCCTCAGGTCGTTTTATGGCATATCACCCTCAGTCTAACGGTCAGACCAAGTGGGTCAATCAAGTCCTCAAACAGTACCTGCGTTGCTATGCTGCAGCAGCACAGGATACTTGGGCCGGTGACTTGCCCCTTGCTCAATTTTCATACAATAATGGGACCCACACATCTACAGGGTTTTCCCCATATGAAGCATCGTTGGGTTAAAACCTTCGTTTTCAGTCAGGCCGTGCTTGCAGCCTGAGGTTCAAGCTGCCGCAGACCACTCTGCCCACATCATATTGACTCAAGCTTTAGTGCGGGAACACCTTGCCAAAGCCATCAATAACTACAAGCAGTTTGCAGATCATAAGCATCTTCCATGTCATTTTTTTATGGTGGGTTCCTATGTTATGCTCAATACCCGACCACTTGTGAATTCAAACCCTGTCCCATGATTTCACCAGTAAATGCTTGAGTCCCCATTTAGTGGAGGAGGTATTGGGTAATGAGGCGTTCTGACTGAAGCTTCCTGCGCATTGGAAACAGCACCCTGTTTTCCATGTTTCCCAGCTGTCGCCCTTCAAGGGTGAAATTCCCATGGAACTGGAACAGATTATCGTTGATAATGAGGAAGAAGCCGAGGTAGAGGCTATCCTGGCATCCTGGAAGATGCAACGTTCCGTCCAATATCTAGTGGCCTGGAAAGGGTATCCAGCCTATGAAAATAGTTGGGTCAAGGCGCGCAATTGCGCGAATTGCATGGACTTGGTTGAGGCGTTCCATATATCCCACCCAAAGGCTCCTCGCCCCCCCAAGAAAGTCGCGACAATTATGGCTATCAAGTTACCCAAGGCATACAAAATGTGGCTCTGGTGCAGTTTCTCGGTGGGGGTGCCCTTCTTTTGGAAAAAGGAAAGGGTAATGTAAGTCCCGGGGAATGTCCCCTGGCTGTTGATTGGGCCATCTTCCCATTCCTGAGTAAAAAGATACCAAAGAGGATAGTGGTACCTCTCATTACTCAGGACAATCTCGCTCACATTAGATGAGCGATGGGTAACAGCTCTTCCACTTTAGATCCCACCCAGTACCCAAACTCACCTTGGCAGAACTGTTATGGGGAATTAGCTAAATCTGCGCCAAAGTTGTTGAATTGAATTGGCTGGATCTAATTCAAGTGGCAATTTGGCCAATTCCCAAATCTCAAATGGCCGGGAAGGCATGAAGACTGAGGTATCAGCCAGAACACCTGACAGTTTCAATTCAACCAATATGCTGATTGAAAAAAGCACCCTTCTACTAAAGTCATCGAGGATCATCATTGACAATCAGGCTATAGCATCGGGTGCCACTGACAAAAGTTTGAAGTCCCTAGTTGGTAATTTAGGCGTTGCGGCCAATTTGATGCCACTGACCAAATGAATGGCCCAGCGACCAAGCATGGGTGGGTTGGGCATCCCAAAACTGTTCCCAACCAAATAGACCTGCCCCTATGTGGGGTGGCCTTGGGGGATTCCCATCACTTGCTGGGCCAAACGCCATTACGCCAGCTGTCAGAATCGTAACCAAGCCTCAGTTTGGACAAATGAGGTCAAACTGATAGCGACTTGTCCCACTGCTGAATTTTGTGATGTTGGTTCTCATAGAACAAAACTGCCCATTCCCAAACAATTTGCTGGTCAGGTCAAAATTTTGGGACCCAATCCCAGCTTGTCACTTCCCCCTATGACCACTATTTAATCAGTTGCATAGCACTGAGGAAATTGTTGGTCAATTTTCTTGCTTTCCCTTCAAATAAAAGTTTGCCAAAAAACCAAACAATTTTTATTATCTCTTCTGATCACATCCCTGATAGCGATTCCCTGGTGGCCCATCAGTCCATATACTGGATGGGCTATACCAGTACTCTTGGTCACTATTGCCCCCTCTGTCATCAATTGGGTTCAGCGAGTCTATTTTTGGCTCTACAATCCCATTATCACTAACTTCTGGCAGCAATACATGGGGATCTTATGGCCATATGTCCTCCAATTGCAAGAGAGAATCCATCTCCTTGCCACCCCAGTTGAAATGCCCCATATGCTGAGGACCTCATCGAGACTATCTCAGTTATCTCACCCCCTGCAGCAAGACCTCCTGGGTCAGGAGTTGGTTCAGTGTGGTTCGTCGTTGGGATCATACTTACCATTGTGTGCACCAACAATTCGTTATTTCCCAATGCCTGGCTCCATATCAAGACATTTGGTAGGCAAAGTCTCTGGCATTCTGGCTTGCTTTTTGGGTGCTTATGCATCCCAACTGGCAGGCCAGTTTAAACTTCTTATGCCATTCCCATGACAGCTTTATCTAAATTAGGACAGATTTATATATATTAAATTATCTAGAAATAAAACTTTATCTAATAAGAAGATAGCTAAAATTGAGATATAGTCCATAAGGATACAGGCACTAGGTATTGTTGAATTAAGACGTCTATAAATTATAATATGTTATATTCATTTACATAACCCTGAGTAGAAGATTTTTAGTGCAAACTTTATATATTATATGTTTTTAACTGATCCTAACTAGCAGTTTTCTTTTTTTGATAATAAATCTATAGTCCCTTTTATTTTCAAAACATTTTTATCCTGTAGTATGGGCATTAGCTATAAAATCTCATAAAGCTCCTTTTACTATAAATATAAACTTATTATGAACTAAAAAGGCTAAAAAACGTAACAGGAATTAAGCAGATGACCTGAGCATGTGATATAACTCAGTTTGGTTTTGTATAGATAAATTAAAGGATATAAAAATTAACCGGAAGAATAATAAATTTAAAGTATTCCATAACTAATATTTGTTTTACTATTATTCTCATATGAAGTTTTACTAAAGCTGCTATATCTTTTGCCTCTATAAGTATATTAGGTGTACAAACATACTAACATATTATTTTATGCTTAGTGTTAAATTATTGGCCTCTGGTTTTATAAATATATCTTTTACTATGTTTACCTATCTATAAGGAAAGACTAGTGCTGTGTATATTGCATGTTGGTTTGTAAAAGCTCAATGTACATTTTTGCATATACTTAAACTTGAGTCATCAAGGCACAATTACATATTTCTACCATAAAAAATTTTTTATTCTTTACCCACCTTAGTAAATTATTAGACTATCTTAAGTTATATATACCATAATAAAGCCATTGTTACATTGAAGGCTTAATAATTCTTGTACAGCTATATAGCATAAGACTTTATATATATATCATAAAAAGTTTTGAATTAAAAGCTTAAATCTATCCTTAGGTGGCATATCTTATCAGATAAAAGGTATCTTTTATATATCATATTATGGTACTCACCTAGACCTCTATATATAAAGAGACAAAAATTTTGATCTTTACCATGTTTTAACAAGAGTATATAGTAGTACTTGTTTTTGTAATCTTGTAGTGTGATATAAGGGTCTATTAGATGTAACTAATAGTTGATAGATGCTCTTCAAATCTATGAGAATAGTTCTGAATATATATAGAAATTTTTATATTGAAATAGTTTGAAAAACTTATAATGATTTTCTTCAAATAAAAACAGCTAAATAAAAGACTACAACTAATAAACATATTCTTATATCCATATAAAATTAGACAACTAAAACTAAAACAAATTTATATCTATAGATAAGCTTTAGTGTTTCTGAATGTTCTTAAATATGATGATCAATAAGATAGGTATTTTTGATTTCTAAATTTCTAGATGTGGTAATGATTAACCTGTATAAGGTATTACTCCAATGGTCTGTTGCCACAAACATATAAAATTAAGGTAATATCACGCGTGTGAATGGGACATATGACTTACACTAATTAATATGTTAGTCTGCTGAGAAAAATATATTTTTACCTAAATTCTAATATGTGGTAAGTCAAAGTCTAGCCAGAATATATGTTACAAAATGAATCTTTGGAAATTTGCTATACCAAAAATCATATAGAATTAAACTTCTGATTACAGTAAGAGGGTGGAACTAACCTTTCTCTTGCCAATTATAAGAACACGTGAGGAGTATTCAAATATGCATCCTGATCATAAGTATTGCGCTAGATTGTTGTGTGATATATCTTCTCATAAAATTAATAGTCTAAAGTTTTATTTTAATACAACATAACAAAAAAGTATATCTTAATCTTAAATTTTAATATATAATCACTTTAATTATAAAAAAGCTAGTAGTTTTGTCTAAACTTTTACTAACTGAAAAAGATGTATCTTATCATATGTTAAACTTATAAACACATTTTTAGCACTAGTGGTGCCCAACCCAAAAAGGGGAGCTGCCATGCATCTTTATTTGAAAAATGGGACAAACAAATGGATTATTAGAAATTAAAAAATTCCTAATATGGCACCTCAGTTAAAAGCCTAGGAAGCCATATTGGAAGTGGAGGAAGATTTGCGGAAACTTTTGTCTGGCGCCCACTTTAGCTGGCGGACCATGGCAGACAGAATAGGGGTTAGGGCATCAGCAGCATGCGTCATAAGGAGATAGAACTAGGGGTTATCCTTGTTAATAAGGCGACGGAGTCCATCGCCTCAATGTATTGATAAAGTTGATGCTCAGAAAAAGTGATTAAAGCAGGCACACAAGTGAACGACTTGATGCGCTGGCAAGTCTGGGGATAATTGGGGTTGAACATCAAAGTTTTTGATGCATCAATGAATGCATGACTCACACCAAAAGCAAGCTCTTCAATGTCGTATTTTTCATCTTCTTTAATCTCATGAGGGAAATTGGGGATAGGAATACCCTCAACAAGTAAAA
The DNA here is from genome assembly GCA_022478985.1 of Massospora cicadina. NCBI lineage: Eukaryota > Fungi > Entomophthoromycota > Entomophthoromycetes > Entomophthorales > Entomophthoraceae > Massospora > Massospora cicadina. The sequence continues at coordinate 183,971 of JAKSZP010003998.1, forward strand.
CTTATAAATACATTTACTTGCAATTAGCATATTCATTATCTATATCACATTCTAAAATGAACATTTAGAAAAGTAGGATTTAATCTTAATATAGTATATAGACTAAGAAATAAATAATGCACCTTTATCTTTGATAATAAAGCTAACTATAAATCATATTTACTTAATTTTATAACTTAAGAAAAGTTTATAAGAGTATATGAAAGAGAACAAATGAAACGCAAACCAAAAGCAATATAAACAATTTAGACCAGGAAGATTTTCTACTTTCAGTGATTTATCCTATGCGTTTGATCCCCTAAATAGTGCCACATCGTTTTATTTGTAAGTAAACTTAGATATCTCATTGTAATAAAATGGGTAAATTTTACTTTATAAATAAACTTGCAAATCTTTACCATTTAAAAGTATTAATAAATAAGGTTTATGTTTTTAAAATTAGAGACAAACATGGCTACTCTTGCCATCTCTAGACTTGGCAAACTCTTACCATGTAGCCTTAAGGTCTCTTTAAGATTTGTTTCATTCAATCCTGTAACTCATGGGCCCTATGACTCATGCCTTATTTCTAGAGGGTTTTTAATAAGTTCTGTGTAAAAATGTGTTTCTGTAGATATTTTATGATATAATGCATACTTTTGGTTCTCTAATTCTATAGAATTGTGTTGCTGCGTCTATATAGAAATAGTTGGTGCCGCCACATGAGCACTAGTTATATACTCATACAGCTATCTCAACTAGTGTCAAGGGTGATAAGAATATAAGGTATTTAGTTTGCATATACAATACCTTATAAGCTATAGATAATTATAATTATAAGCGCTATACTTTGACTAGTGCTGCTACAAATTTTTCTACATAGGAACATATATTATTGAGTCTAAAGTTATGTAGTTAAACCTCTAAATCTTTTTATATTATTCTCAAAATTAAAATAACCTATAAAGATCGTCTTACAATTTTACTGCAAGAACATTTGTATGTGAAACAAGATAATTACAAACTTAATTTATACATAAAAGTTAAAAACATTTCTTTTATGCTGAAATCACTATTGCAACTGATTTAATTCAAGACTAGGTAAGTTTGATAATCATTATGAGGAGATGAGTGTGCACCCAACATTGGGTAAAGGTTGGGTGAGCGTAGTAATGGGTACAGGGTCAGTATTTGCACTGTCCAAAGCTCATAAAAGCCCCAGTGACACCAGTGGCCAAGATAAAACAAAGAAAAAGCGGTGAATATTTTGTTGGAGATTTTAGCCTGGCAATCCAAATGCAACCAGTTCATCAAAACTCCACAATCCCAGCCCCTGTCATCAATGAAGCACGGGGTTCAAGTTTTTCTAGATATCAATTTAACAGCACTTTGGGAAAGGTTTTCAGTAATGTGCACAAACACTTCCCAGCTGTGGTATATGTTGCACTACACTCTATGACCTGAAGATGGTTGAATCTTGGGTTTGAATCTACATACGCATCAGATGAAGCTGCACAGATGCTCATGATGGGTGGTCTCCTGGAAAGTCAATGGGTGATCAAAACAAAGTGAACTTGATGGACCAAATCAAACCAACTTTTTGTAACGTTCAACTTTCTCCCCACAACTATTAAGCGCACAGTGCTGGAAAACCACTTAATGGCTGGGCTTAAGACATATGGGGAAATTCACTCTTTTGAAATGCAACTTTACGCTTATGTCAGAGTTGTGCATGGGCAAAGTGATTGCAGTGATTGCCCCATCCATGGTCATTGCATAAGACTTGAACCAAATTTTCCACACTGTAGTTGTAAATATAAATGGGCAGGAATCCCGCTCGTTCCATTGTACAGTGGATAGCGCGCCCTTTAACTGCACCTTTTGTCATGCTTTTGCCATAAGGCGCACATCTTTTCTTCCAGAGATGGCATCACTCAAAATGAAATCCTCCCTAAAGCAATGGGTAGCACCGAATACCATTACAAGCAATATTGACACTGACGCTGCCTTCCCGCGGGGTGTGCAGGGGTGTTACATTCAGATAAAACCTGTGTCCCAAAAGAGCGCAAAAGGCCAAGCAGGCCCATAGAGCAGCATTCAAGGCAGCGGCTATGGCCACATCTGTGATCCTGCCTTCCCAGTCCAGGATGACATTGAGTCATTTGCAGATGAAGTGGCTCAAGAATCCATTCAACAATTAGATTGGGCCCACTAACCTGTGGACCAGATGGATCAGTCATATTTACCTGAGAAAAATTACTAAGCACCAATCAAAAATGATTCTTCCAATCCATTCCCCACCAATTTTTGTTGACATATGATGGTGCACCGCAGGAGAACACTGTTTTGAAAGCTAAAATAAATCAAAATACCCCAAACCTGAGAATACACCCACATAAAAAGCACTCCCTAAGTACAATTACTCAGTAGCACAAAAAAAACGTGGTGCCAAAGAGAAGCGTGCTGCTAAATAGGCGGAAGAAGGGTAAGGAGGCCCTTCCCATTACACATAAAATGCAATGGGGGGAGCCTTCACAATAGGTACATTGAACATCGCTGGACTCAAGGCCTTGCTATCACAGGCTAGGCAACTGAGTTTTTTAAAAGATAATTAGCCTGTGGACATCCTGGCCATTCAGGAATATCACTATCCACACGGTTTAAAGACACATCGGCACCATGTTCCTCCCCTCCTTTTCTTTTTGGTTGCCGCACTGTTGGTTACTTATATGTGTGACCCATAATTTTAGATTTACTTCTAAAAAAGCATACCTCAATGGGCGAGTGCTGATAATTTCCTTTTCATGGGATAATGAAGTGCACACTGTCATTAATATTCATGCCTCATTCTGTGCACAGGCTCTCCAGGAATTCCTCTTGGCTGTAACTTTCCTCCCACTTCCACCTGATTTATTTGTGGTGGGCGACCTGAACTGCAGGGCCAAGCTGGACTTCAAAAGCTGGCCTTCAACGCCTATCCCCACACAAGGGCACATTGAACTCCAAGTTCTAAAAACCACCTTGGGGTTGTTTGATACTATGCCACATCATGCACCGCTGATTATAAACATACCCTGTCCCCATGAGCACACCGGTTAGCTGAGGTCTATGTCCCGCATTGACCTTATTCTTGCCCCATTGAACTTTTGGTCCCAAATTACACACTTTATGACAAAAAATGATTTCTCTGACCACAGGTTGGTGTCATTTTCCTTCACTTTGTCAAGACCAGCAGCACAAGCGCCAACATGGTGCAAACTTTATCCAGCCAAGATCACGTCACTCAGGTTTTCCTCGTGGGTTGACACTGAAACTTTGGCACTGGAGTTCACCACACCGTTCTGTGCGGACCCACTTTCTATCTGGTCAACCTTCAAAGCAAACACCATCTGTCAGGCACGCCACCTCTCATTGCATCACTCATGGGCTGACTTGGCGGTCATTATGCGCATGCTTGCAGAAGTGGACCACCTGGAGTCTAATGTCCCTGCTGCAGGCTACAGCCCAGATATGGTTTGTAAGTGGGCAGAAGTGTCTTCTCCAGTCTCAACGCACTGGTAAGACATAACAAACATCTCGTTTGTTAAGTTCAAGATGAAAAAATATAATGATGGGTAACACATGCTCAGCCTATTTTTTCTTAAATGTTTTACACCATGACAGAGCTTGGCCTGCACACAGGTGAGGAGGCTGGACCACTCCGTTGCAGAGACTCCAGCTGAAGTGGCAGTTAAAGTTCAACCTATTACTCCAAAATATATCAATCTGATCCACTTGAACCAGCCAATGTTGATGAGATTCTCAATGGTGCACATATATGCACCATTTCCTGATACCTGGAGATGATTAATTTAATTACTCAGGATGAACTCTGGTATTCCATCAGTGGTGCACCACATATTAAGTGCTCAGATCTAGATGGGATTCCATTTGCGTTCTACAAAAAATACATTAATTAAATCTCCTCTTTGTTGCGTGCCTCAATGAATAAGTTTATGTTAAAAACGCGCCTCCTTCTTGGGGTGCCAGGAAGAATACATGAGAACGCTGTATAAGAAAGGTGATAAACTGGACTTGGCCAACTGGCGCCCCATATCACTTACTAATAAAAACTAACTTATTTACTAAAATTATGGCCAACCGCCTAGGGGAAGTTGCCTTTGATGTAATCTCCCCTGAGCAATTTGGTTTTATCCCCAAGCGGTCAATATGAGACAACATACACACTGTAGCCAATGTCTGCTAATTCACGGCTACTGGGGCGCTTGTGTTCAAAGATCAGCAGAAAGCTTATTATAGGGTCAACTGGGACTACCTCAAAGCCTGCCTCCACAAGTTCCACCTCCACCACCGGTTCATTGATTGGGTGATGTTGCTTACTGAATCCGCCACAATGGCTGTGCGTGGCCCTGGTTTCCTCACTGCTTTGTTTAACCCTCAAATGGGTCTCGTCCAAGGGGACTCTTTAAGCCCACTCTTGTACAACTTCAGCCTCAACCCACTTTTACGAAATGTGAATGCCCTCCTTGCTGGTGTCCATGTGAAAGGCCAATCACCAGTTAGATTGCTAGCATTTTCTGACATTTGTGGTTGAGGTGTCCAACAACCAAGATGCACGCGCGCTGAAGGCTACTATCCAGGATTACTCCAAATAATAATGCTGCATATAACGCCTCCAAGACAAAATCATTCTCCTCTGCTGGTACCAGGCCTGCTGGTCACCAGCACCCCGTTACCTACCTGCTTTAGCAGCTTGTTCACAGGTTCGCTTTCCCCAGACATCCTATACCGCCTCACTTGTGCTCCCTTTTGCCAAGACAAACTGCTGGTCTGGTGCGCCAACTAGGATTGTGGCTTAAGGCGGGCAGGTACGCCTCATTGGTATTGGAGCACCACATCCTTGACAATGTCACAAAGTGCATCGCTTCCTTAAGAGCCCACCAGACTACCCTCCCAGTCTGAGTTGTGCTTACCAACTCTATGCTCCTGTCCAAAGTCTGGTTTGTGGGCCACGGAATCACCTTTTCCCCCTCTGTCTTTACCTCTTTATATGCTCTCCTACAAGGGTGGCTTTGGTTAGGCCGCCCTCCCCCAGTACACTTGGATGTCATGTTTGGCCCTCACCATAATAGAGGTATGGGTCTGCTCAAATTTTGAGCCTATGCCGCCAAAATGCTTACCACCTGTATTGCTACATTCACCAACCCCACAATCTCAGAGCAAAACTAGTCACATGAAACCCCTACATATTTTCCCGCACCCTTTGCCTCCACAATATTACCCACCCCCATTTCCTACTTAATTATCTGGCCTCTCATCCCTCTGCCACGGGCCATATGGAATGACGCCCTACTTCAAACGCATTCTCCTCTCCATGCGGAGCGCTGAGCGGAGAATAAGCATCAGTGGACAAACCACCCAGAGGAGTCTCCCTACTCCCCATTTCAAACAAGAAGTTCGTGGCCAAGTCGATTTAAACACCCTGGTACCCCAACGTCCCCACCTAAATGCCAATGTGGACTATCTTGACAAGCTTGACATCCCATACTCTTTGAAGCCCAGAAGGACATTTAGAGGTACACACACCATCCTTCTTTACAACCTCAGAGTTGCGCCCATGTGTGAGATGCTGAAAAAGGTATACTGCATTGCTGAGCGTTTCAAAGCCTATCAATCTTCATGCATTGTATGCGGTCAATATGGGTCATTAGTCCATTACTTGGAAGATTGCCCGCCATCACAGGTGAATTGGCGTATTGTTATGCGCCCCTTTTGCCAGGAGCGTGAGAAGGCTTTCAGCCTGTCCAAAAACATCTTCGCCTTTTCCATGACTTCCTCTATCCACCCTTCTCTCCACACCTTAATTCTTGCAATATTGCTATGGATGATCCACATTATTGTCCTTAATGCACTATATGGCACTACCCCAACCCTCCATGAAGCTTTGCATCACTTCCACTCACACATCACTGATCATTTTTAATCCTGGATGTTTAGCCACCTGCCATCCCGTCAAAGCCAGTTGGTGTCATCCTGGTCCCCCATCTGGTTCCTCTTGTTGGACCCTTACCTTCATTCGTGTGCATTTTTAGCGCAGGCCTCCCCTGTCACTCCCCCTATTCTTTCCACTGGAAGTCCCGCTAAAACGGGAGGTAGCCTTGGCTCCTCTGGGGTGTCTCTCATTTTTCTTGGTGTTTTGTATCTGGTGATTATCAGAAATGTCCATCCTATGGTCAGCCTTCCCCAAATAAAATTCAATTATACTTAAAAAATGATAAAGTGTAACTTCGTCTCTCTAAGTAGAGCACATTGACATCAATACTGTTACAACAATCCTGCTAAGACAACAACAAAACGGCAAATTAGCATCAAACACTTAATCTAGCTTTTTGTTTAGTTTTCTAGTTTAAGTTTTTATAAAAATAAAAATAAAAAACATATAATATGATAACACTTTATATTAAATTAAATTATAAATTGTATAATCTCTGTTACCATTAAAGTGGCCTGCTTGCTCAAGGAGCTGATGATAGAGGTTGAGCTACTGCAATAAATTATTTATTTGTTCACAGGGAGCGACATTAGGTGTGTCAGCGGGTCTCTTCTACTGTACGTGATTTTTCTCATGGTTCCAAGCGTGCCACATTGTGTTGAAGCCTTAAAATTAGAAAAGAGTTTTATCCTAAGCTCACTTTAAATCTTAACCTCTGCTAGCAACATGGATTGTAAGTCTGAACTTTTTATAAAAATTAATTTGCATTAATAGCAAAAATAAAAAGAACAATAGTAAAGGCAGATTTTGTGAAAAACGTTACCTTATTTTATATGACAATGAAGAGTATATATAATATCTAGAATTTTATAGGGTGCTTAAAGAAGGACTTGATTTATATACAAGCCAAGTTTTTTTGGAATAAAATTGTAATTTGCTGCTTTTTTCAGGGCCAATGGAGTCAGATTCCTTGTTCCTCTGGGAACATCTTACTTCTTTATTATATTATATGGAGCTCTGCCCTTCTTGTTAATGCGTGGCTACTTCTCTGAAAGCTCCTGTTGTTTTTGTGACAAATAAGACTCTTGTGGTTGCATGGGTACTCTCAGCGTAACAGTTCTTTTGAATGTAACCAAAGTTTAAAAATGGACTCAAAGCTGAAAATTAGCGGAAAGGTGAAAAACCAAAAAGATGGAGGGAATATATACTACTTTATTATATTAGAAAGCGTTGATATTTATATGGAATGTGGGTACATAGTGCCTCAGGGACCTTTGTGGCCCCTTGAGATCAGGATCTTTTACTGCCTTCTGGATCAACCACCTGGATGGCACCCTAATTGTACTGCATCATCCTCATGACTACAGCTGTGGTGGCAGTGCCTCTCATGATTCAGAAAGTGGGGACATTATTCCTTGAAGTGATTCCACTAATTCTTGTACTTTTGATTCTTGCTGATCAAATCAGTTATAAAGCTTTAGGATAGGGTTCATGTCACATGGTTCAGGAGTCAATTGGTTGATTCTTGATTTGGGAGCATGGATTTCGGCTTTCTCATCATCTCAAATCCTGACAGGTACATCAGTATTTATCAATCAGTGGAGTTTGTGAAATTAATTCACTTCTCATTTTGGTAATTTATGCATTACTATATTTATAAAAATGGGAAGAATCTCTTGGGATGGGTTTTCAAATTTTTTCATCATTGGCAGATAATTAAAATGGCATAAAATAGATTCCTCTAAGGTGTCATCTGTGACATCATATGTACAGTCATTGGTGCTGTGATTTATATTTGCATGTCCTCTGATTTCATTCTAATTAGCTATTAAATCATTTCAGCGGTCAGGGGGTATATGATGGCCTCCATAATCAGGAATTTTTCCCTTTTTTGAAACCTGTAGAAATATTTTAATCTTTGAAGCTCATTCTGATCACTGGTTATATCAGTTATGGCTCAACTTTGTTCTGACCAGTTAAGTCATTCGTACTGTTATTAGAGATATTTTAATGGGGGTTTAAGGAGTTTTTCCTTAAGTCAAGGAATTGAATCCTATAGTTGGGTAATTCTAAACATTACCCTCCACAAGATGTGACCTAAGGGTAGAATTTAAGTGCTGTACGTTGACTCAATTATAGTTTATGTGGGTGGTCTAAAAGTTTTGATGGAATACTTGGTTCCTTATGAAGACAGCAGTCGCATCTACTGTCCATACAGCCTGTGCATCTCAAGTTGTCCACACACATGATAGAACGTCACTTTCTGTCTCACCTTAAATATGAACAGCTTGGGTTCTTATTCACTTTCTTAGGTTTTTTTTTCCAGTGACTTCATGGTATTTTATGCTGACATTCAGATGAACTTGATTAACTCCTTTACTAAATCTTCCTTATATCTTCCAGGATGTAGAATCCTCCTATCTTTTCTATCACGGGAGATAATAGCTCACTAACGTGGCTTCTCTTTATTTTAGCTCTTTAGATAAAAAAAGGTCAATAGTACCGTGGTAGTCTAACCAATAAAGCGAACAAGGCTGATGTCAACTAAATGTTCATATGGTTTGTGGTTGAATTCAAAATTTAAAATCCATATGAGGGATCTTTTGACTCTTTAAACGCTTCTTTATAGTAAATGGTTTATATGCGTGGTGAATTGTTGTTTGACTTCAACTAAGTTAAAAGATGTCTCACTACAACTGAAATAAAGTTCTGTCCTCTATCATAAATGTTTATCTTAGGCATCCGTGGTGTAATGACATAAATGCAAAGGAATCTCATGGTAACTCTTTTACAGTAAATTCTTTGACTGCAATTGCTTCCCTATACTTGTAAAGTGATCTATTGCTACAATATAAAGCTAATTCCCACTAGATGACTGTTGGAATAGTCCAAAAACGTTGATAGAACCTTTGTGAAAGTGCGCGTTTGGAGGGATAGGTGAAAATCAAACTTCTTTGGGAGAGGCTTGTATTGAGCGCATTCAATGCAAAGCTCCAGAGCCTAAATTATAACTTCTAACATGGCCTCACAGTAGAATCTTTTCTTCAGAGGTTCTAGCATGTCTTAAGTAGCCATCTGTGGTCTACATGATGGCGTCCTTCTATAACTAACAATATTTGTTCACTCAGCTCTACATATAATACTCATTTCTCCTGTACTTGTTTCTCCAGATGTCCATCTTGCATATCATCTCTCTATATCTAGTTATTAAGCATTTTCTTGGCAGCATCATCTTCTTATTTTCATTTCTGTTCTAGTTTTTTATAAGTTCATAATTTTTTTTTACTTTCATGGGCTTCCAAATGGAAAATGGAAAATGGCAACTGCAACAAACCGTCTGCATTCAAGTGTTTCTCTCATTCCAAATGTAAATTCTTAAGTTTGTAGCCTTGAAGCTGAATAGCCCATCTTGTTAGTCTTCTGTCTGTGTCCTTCATGTTTGTTTACCATCTCAGAGAGTCGTACTACAAAATAATTTTGAAGTGTATGCCATAGAGGTAGGGTTAGAAGTGGTGTGTGCTCTGAGCATCACTAGGCACTTGTGCTCTGTAACCTTGTAGTCATGCTATGCTCTATTGAAAGTCTTCAATTAGAATTACATTAGAAGATCTACTCAATCTTCACAAAATTATGCAATATTGGCTCCCACACCCACGTCGCTTGCATCTATATAAATTTTAAAGTCTTTGTAAAATTCAGGTATATCAGATTAGGGCTTTCATTAGCTTCTTATTGAGCTTTATAATGCATCTCATTGGTATTGTTACCAAAGATATGGTACTCCCTTAGAGTAGGTGCATGAGCAGCTTGGCAATGCCCAGAAAGTTAAAAACAAATTAATGGTAGTAACCCATCATGCCCAAGAAAATCTGGACATCTCTCATGCACTTAAAGGAACTCATCTTGGCGATATTTTGATTTTCCCCTTGCTGGGGCTTAATTCCTCTTTTATTAACTTCATGGAGAGAAATTTTACTAGCTCATAAACAAGCACCTGCTTCTATTGATGTTGATACTTCTCTTTTTAGCTTGTAAAAACCTCCTTATAATGTACCAGGTGATCATTGAAGGTCTTTCTAAAAACCGTGATATTTACTAAATACATGAGCACACTTGACAACTTCATATCTACATAAACTAGATCCATTTCTCGTTGTAACATAGCTGGAGCATTGCGCAAGCCCTGTGGCATATGTATTATTTCGAACAGGCCTTAGTTGGTAGTCATAACATACTTCTTCTGGTCTCTGGCAACAACTTTACTTTTAAGTATCCAATGCCAGTTCCATTGCTGAGAAGAAACGCGATCCTATGAGTCATTTCAACACATCATTCAAAGCAACAGGGGATAGAAATATTTGTCCGTCAGGTCATTCAGCCTTTGATAATCCATTACTGTAAAGTGAGTACCATCCTTTTTTCTCAATACCAGAAGTGATGAGGCCCATAATTTTTGGATGGGCGTACCAAGACTGCATACATAAGTTGCTGTAGTTCCTTTGATATGACTTCTTGTTTGCTCTTGGATCAGTGGTAAAAAGTATCAGAGAAGTATGGAGCTCCCAGTGTCAACCCTGTGAATCTCTCCCATGCACAAGCGCTAATCATAAGGTTCACTGATGAAAATATCCCAGCATTGGTCCAAGATTTCATTGAATTCACGTTATTCTTGTGTGGTTGGTTCTTGCAGCTCAATCCTCAATGCCGGCAATGGTATGATCTGACTTAACATTGTCATAGCAGTACATCTTCGCTTTTGTAAATTTTTGACCCTTCTTGATCTTTGCAGGGGAATTATCTATGTTTACAAAGAGGACTTTGATTTTTTCTTGGTAAGTTGAATCATAGAATCTAGGCATCACTCTGAGCTCATTTTTTCTTAATCCTTCAGGACAGTAATCTCAACCATCGTCTGTTCAGGTATATATTTAATGATGTTAATCAACATGACCTTCTGTTTTCCAAGCAGTAGGACTATCTCTTTACTGGCGTACAAGGGCAAAACAGTTTATGCTTCTATGGTTGGTGGTAGATGATTGTTGCCTTTGTCTTCAAGGTATCGTTGACTGAGTAAATGGAATGCTTCGTTTTGACTTGGCATACATGATTCTTCCGCTCCCTTTTCTCTTTTTATTATAAAAATGAAATCTGATAGTTGAGAAAACTGACTGAACTCTTGTTACAATCCATAATCCCTCCAAATTTAAATAGTAACTACATTACTATGAGGAAATCATAATGGTCATTCTCAAGCACCACATTTGAAGCAGACAAGACAATGCGTCCAAATTGCAAAGGTAACTCATAATAGGATCCTAGTGCTTTAAATTTGACTCAGGCATGGCAGATCAGAACTTGGCCTGGTAATCAATGCCTATTACAAGCTTCAATCTCTTTGTCAGCTTAGAAGACATAATTTTAACTGGAGTGCTGGCATCATGTACTTTTAATAGTTTGACTTTATATATGGTGAAATCCACCTTAGTAATGCTCTTACTGATATACATGCCCATGGTAAGAATGACACTGAATGTCTTTCTAAATCCTATTGACCATTCAGGAAAACAAGATTCTTAGAGAGCCTGAGGTGACTTACAATCTTCAATTCAAATCACTTTAATAGTGGTACCCAAAAGATAAATTCCATCTGAGATAATGTCAACAGTATGAGTAGGCTTAAAAGCTTGAACCAAGGAAGACAGTAGGTAGGTTCAAATTTCATTTGGTTAGATTTGATGCAGGTGGCAGAATTACTTCACTTGGAGTTTCAATGAAATAAGATCTTGAATCAAACCATGAACCAGCCTCCTCATTGACTCCATTGGCGTGGTGTACAACCTGATTGACTGATTCTTCGCCTCCTTAGGTTCTTCATTTTTTTACTTTAGCTTATACAAATTTTTTCTGAAATGTCCTTCTTGTTGGCAGGTGTTAAATTTTTAGCCTGGCAGAATTCAGATTTCTCTGTTCTAATGGCTGGTAAGCCTTCTCCTTAGGCTATTATTGCAGTTTTGAGAAATATAAATGGGTTTCATCAGTGCAGCGTTAGAGATAGTTCTTTTGGATCTGGTGTCTTGACTCCATCTCATATGCGGCTTTAACGTCAACCAGGGCCTCCATAATGGCCTTTGGAGATTTAGCAGTTCTAGTGGTTTACGTTATGCGCATCAGGAGTTTCAGGTGTGATTCCTGTGAGCTAAGCAAGTTGATCTTTAAGGTGGCCAAAACCAAGGCTCCAGTCATCCAAAGCTGTTGCGCCTTGAGATAAAACCAGTTTGCTTAATCCCTATTTGACTCAGAATTTCCCATTCTCATGATGAGAAATTCTTGTTTCATATTTTGAACGTCCTGAGCATTTCTGAACTCAGATAATAAGAGTTCAAACTTCAACCCAAGTGTGATGAGGTCAAAGTATAGTTCCAAGCACCTCAAGTGATTCTCTGCTCATACTTCCATGTGCATGCCAATCTTTATGTTTGTCACTGTCTCCATCCATGCTGTTTTCATACAACTGAAGAAATCCAACTATAGTATCCTTGCCTGAAGTAAACTTAGTTTTGAAAGATGGATGAAAATTAGGATCTTCTTTTAGGTGTAATCTGAAGTGTTGGTTGTACCACCATATCAAGAATATTAGTACTGGTAGTAAGTTCTACTAAAGTGAGTAATGGTCTGAGAGTAAAAGACGCCTCAATTGTATGGTTACCATCCTGCTTTAAGAAATCCAACTGGCCATCATAGCTTTTTCAGATTGGTAAAAATTGAGTTTAGGTTTCTTATGATTTTATTGTTCTCACTCTCCAATAACTACAACTTTTCTCACACATGAGGTTTATCCAGCTCCCTAATTCTTTACTGTGCTGGTGATAATCCAACTCTTTATACTTCATCAGCCAAATGAGCTACACGCCTCTTCAATTTGTTGATTTTTATTTATATATTTTCCAGGGTAAATCTTCTGGAATGTTTTCTTCGTGGTACACTTAGATGTATTATCAATGAACTCTCTGCAATTGCTTGATGATACCCTGTATTGAGCACCAGTTATTGCTAAAACGTCCCTCTCGCTCAGGGGTTTTGATGATATGGGTTGAGCCACCTGCAATAAACCATATGTTTTTTCACAGGGTGCGCCATTAGTCAAATCAAAGGGTCTATTCCCTCTGTATGTGGAACATTTTCTCATGGTTCCAAGCGTGTCCAACCATGTTGAAGCTTTGGAGTTAAACATGATGGGGCTCTCCTGATCACATCATAACTCTCTCAAACTCTTCTAGTTTCAGGAAGTCTAAGTCCGGACCTCTTTCAATAAACCTATATTTGCGTTATTAGCATCAATTAAAGATGAAAATATTAATGAGAATTGTTTGAAGGACATCACTTTATTGATATAAAAATTATATATAGTAAATAGGGACTGGGGTGTTTGAAGTAGGACTTAATTTATGTACAAATCAGGCTTTTCTCACAAGGCGATTGTGCTTTTATTGTATGGTTTCAGGGCAAGCAGAATCTAATTCATTGATCCTATGGAATCTTCTGGGACTTTTTATTAAATATATGGAGCTCTGCCTGCTTGTAAATGCATGGCTGCTGCTCTAAATTCTTTTGTTGTCCTTGCGACCATTGTGGCTCTTGCAACTTCATGAGTAGATTGGTAGGATCAATCAATAGAGTTTGCAAATTTATTTTTTTGTTTTGGTAACCTTTGCATTGTTAAGCTTTGTACAAATGGGGGACCATTCTTAGCATGGTTTTTGGCAATTCTCTGTCATTGGCTGGTGAGCCCAAGGGTACAAAAGGAGGTCATCCAGGGAATCATCTATGATATAATGTGCATAGTCCTCAGGGTCAGTATATATATCTGTGTTCAATGACGTCATTCTGACAGCTGAAAAGTTATTTTGGCAGTTATGGGGTATTAATGGCCTCTATTATTCGGAATTTTTCCTTATAAAGTCTATAAAAGGGGGTTTAGATTTAATATGATCTTTTTCAATTTCTGGTCTTGTTATTTAGGACTTGATCTCTATTCTGGCCAGCTAACTCATTTTTCCAATATCGGACATATTAGAATGGTTGTTCAAAGGAGGGATTTTCCATAGGTCAAGAAGTAACCCTATAGTTGAGTGCTTCTCAATAACTGTTGTTATTAGTACTTTGCAATTATCTTATATAATTTTTGGAAATGCTGATTAACGACAAAATATGGTTAACTAAAAAGAAGCCCATATATTTATTTACTTATTTAAAGTGTCCAACCTGGGGGATGAGACAACAATGACATAATGGGTTAATGTGGAAGTATTGAGATAAATATAAAGGAGGATAAAAATAAGAAAGCCATATGTGAGTCCTTTTAGATCATTAAGTTTGATAATAACTAATTGCCGCTGTATCAACGAGACTCTACAACTGCTTCAGCAATAAAAATCTTGAAAAGCACTCTCCCAACAGTATATAATGAAGCTGGTCTAGAAATTAAATTACTGCTGTAGTATAAAGTGACACTTTTTATTGCGTATACATGTGAATTGCTTGTTTGGTAATGAAAAGGGTGTTTATGTCTGAAGTGTCACTATGAGAAAGTTATATCTTGAAATTTTGGATTGCCTGATTGGTAATAGAATTGATGATCATGTTTGATGTCCCCACTGAGTCAGTTATATATTATATGTAATTATCCAAGCTGTAATCAGTAGCCCTAAATCTTAGACATAAACCTGAGACGTTACAAGAATATATAGCACCAATACTGCAACTTTTTTGTTAGTTTAAATCTTACCCCAAGGAAATATCTGTGCCTGCATGCGATTTTTATTTTGATGCAATTTTATGGAAGCCTTCTTGAGAGATATTAATGGCATAAGTAGCCTATGTGCAAAAGTAACAGGGGTGAAGTTTCTGATCCAGAAGACACACTTGAAATTAAAAATGGCAATGTGACTTATCTGTTTGCTAGAGCATACTTTTTTAAACTACTATTTTGAGTCTTTGTTTAAAAGGGGAGTAATCTCAAAAAATGCTATCTTGTTGTACTAGTGGTCATAGAATCTTTGGGTGCTCATATTCTGACTTTTACAAGTGGCGCACACTACAAGTCCATTTAAACAACCAAAGCGTTTTCAAAAATTTCTGAATCATAGTGGCTTCTTATACCTGGTCATGATACTTAAAAATTTCCCTTCAGAGATCTCTCCAATTTATCAAGTTCTGCTTTATTGAACTTAAGAATTTAGTCATTGATAAACTAAACCTGACTCATTAAGAAAAGTGTATATGTGGGCAGTTGCCATAGCAGTGTCAACTAAAGGCTACCCAAATCACCTGGCCATTCCATTAATTAAACAATGAAGATTATTGAAATGAAAGGCGAAAACACTTCCCTGCACAACGCGTTTAATGTCCTATATTAAAAAATGAATATTCATTTTGCAGTTGGTTGGAAGACATCCTAGAAAGTCTGGGCCATCTTGATTCAAGATAGAAGCCTAGATAATCCACCGCCAAAGAACCTAATAAGAAGCTGATTAACCAAAGAGAAAATTTAATTAGAGGCGATTCTTTGCTAGACAAGACATGTTGGAAGCACTGCCTTAAAGACTTCTCTCCATCCAAAGTAGCAAGGGGCAAAGTTCTTATACCAGCAATTGTTCTATTATAGAGTTTCTTGATTCACTTTGGATGATCACCTGGGTGTTAGCTTAATTACCCGCACATTGGGCAATGTCTACACATAAGCCCCTCATCAAAAAAGTGCTTCTTCACGCAATAGCTACTCTTTTTATCTAAGTTTTACTTTTTCAAATCCAGATATGCAACCATTTGTTCCAAGATCATGCAGCCACTATTGGATCAATGCGTTTGTGTTGACAAGCTTCTTAATTTAACTGGGATTTGAATATACTTGGCATGTTTTAACAATTTCAGTTTGCCATCAAAGTCAATCAGACTTGCATATATATAAAATTGTTATCTCTACCTTTAGCAATATAATGTTGACCGAATTACCTGTTACTTGACTGATAAAATTGGTTTTCTATAAGGAGACCAAATAAATCATGCTAAAAATCTTTGGGTAAGGACCTCAAAGATGACCCATTACAAGCTGACTTCTCACCATCAATTTCCAGTGCCATTGAGATGCTCTAAATCTGCTGACCATTTCAACCATGAGGCCCATGTGTTACTGGGGGATAGAAGTTTATCCAAAGCCAACTTCATTGTAGAAATGACCTTAACCATAAAGGCATACCAAGAGCTCTATAACACAATGGTGTCCATTATAAAAGGTATCTTCCTAATTGCAATGACATTTATTATGTGCACGTCACCATTACTTTCAGGTAATTAAGCTCAAAACAGAAACTTATTCCCTCAACATTGCGCCAATATTCCCCATTAGAACTTGGCACAATGTATCCTCATAACCCTAAATTGGAAATGCAAAAAATTTTAAAAAGGTGCAAATTCTGCTATGTGGTTTGACATTAATTGAAAAAAGGCCGCTAAGCGCTAGATAGCCTTTTAATCAGAGAGCACATGTGGTTCAGTTAAAAAGAAAATGGCTTAGGAAAATAATGGGTAAAGTAGGTGGTGGAATATCTATTTTTCACTAAAAGTAAACCGTCCTATACAAAAAAGTATCAATATCTTCCTCAAAATCCTGATGCCTACTCAGACAATATGCTATATTACATGGTCAACAACAAGGCTTTAACAATACTAACTCACACATATTTGAAGAATTAAATTTCCACATAGGCCTGCTTTTGAATTACAAAAGACATACATTTAATGATCATCAGAACAAGGCACTGTAGACAACCCATGCTTTTCACCAATGAACCCACACTAGACTCATAGAAATATGACTTTCTCATTTACAATGAACCTCATACAAACTTAACAATCTCTTATCAAACTTAACCCAATTCTCCCCTAATAATCTGTTTTACCACAAGCTCTCCAAAAACTGGTACGCAATAGTGACCTATATGCAATCAGTGGAAGCAGCAACCTAAAAGTCATGCGGTGAAGTAAAGCCATAAAAATGAGGCCCTTTAATAAACTGACCCCTAACAGACATACCTTCCCTAAGAGGAGTAAAAGTGATCCTTCCTGAAAGGCATGATTACATTGGACTATCCACAGATTAAGAGCAGCTTTATAGTTTTTTAGATTTTTAACTTTTTGAATGTATTTTAGCAATTAGAAAAGAAAAAGTGAAGAATGAAAAATGAATTAAACGAAAATTGAAAAAATAAAAAAAAACTGATATATAGATCAACATCTATTTTATCTTTTTGACTATATGCAACAAGTAAATTATAACCCATAATTCTACTCACCTCTCGCTTACCACTCCAACCTTACTGCATCTCCTGATAATACACCTGGCTTGCAAGTACATACAATGCTTATTCAAAACTTGCACCCCCTTCCCCAATTTTAATTTCTGCGTCATAATGGTGACCTGCTAAAGAGATGCGCCAGAATCTATGATATAAAGAGTGAAGTTGAAGAAAACTCATTGTTCAGTCAAGAATAAATTGTCAAAATTTGGCTGGCTGAACAAATAGCCTGGCTGATTTATAATTATTGATAATAACTCAACCACCGCTTCTCTGGCAAAGTTATACAATTACTACAACAGCTCAAATCCAGATAAGTCTATTACCCACCAGTGTAGCAAAAGGTGGTCCAATTTAAAAATGATGCTCTCATTAAAGATACTCACTTTTCATTGCGTTTAATTATGGGTTTCCTGTTTAAAAATGAAAATTCTGATTTTATTTAAGGTTCTTACTGAGTCAAATATAAGATGTGATTGTCCAAGTTATAATTAGGAGCCCTAATTCCCATACATATATTTGAGGCGTTTCATGAATATATAGCACAAATATGCAATTTTATAGGCTGCCTAAATCATACCTCAAAGAAATATATGTTCAGCACGCCAATTGGAGTTTGATGCAATTCTAGAACAGTCTATTTGAAGATAGTAATAGCATAATTAGCGTTTGCAGCAAAGCTAACAGAGGAGAAGCTTTTGATCTAGAAGATACTCCTAAAATGAAAACTAGTCTGAAACCCTTCTGTCAATTAAAGATTAATTTTTAATTGATATTAAAGTCTTTTTTTGAAGGGTAGTGTTAACTTTTGGCGTTATTGATTAAATTTGCTAGGCTGGTTGCACAGATTTAGCACCACTGAACAACGAATGGACAATATGAAAATCACAATCCTTGGTAATAAACAATAGAGAAAAAATAAGGAGCTATCTCCCCAACGGATACTAGTTTATTTATTATATAGAAGAAAAAAAACTGCTTCCGCTAACCCTTTTCCTCCTCTCTTCTCTTCCAAAAGACCTCTCTATTTCATTCTCTCACTCAGTTCTTAATCTTCAATCTTCTCAGTTAGTTTCAAACTGTCAGCTTAGTAACTCTCTATTCACTACAATTTTAGGGGTTTCGTCCCATCATTGAGGCTTTGGCGGAATTCCCTCTATTAGCTGTACTATTATCACTTCAATCAAATCACTTCCAGTCACCATAATCTACCACCCTAATCTCAAGGCTCACCTTGACTAATAAGTTACAATCCCCTAAATATATGCATGTAGTCCATTCATAACAATTTCTTGACATTACCCCCCTTGACTGTACCATAAACTCCTATTGATTATACGCCTGAAAGAACTTCACATGTACTCAGTTGATAATATAACCACCCACGGTTTCCTTAATAGTGTATATATTTATTATAGTCTTCTCAACTATCTTGAATGGTCCAGTCCATATATTAGCAAACTTGTTCTATTTTCCAAATTTATGTTGGTCATGGAACAAGACATAATCTCATACAGCGAACTATGTGAGTACAATACGTCTAATTTGGTCAGCCACCTAAACTTTATTCTTAGCTAAACTGGTAGAATAAGCTTCAGTTTAAAGTTTTATCAACGTGTCCATTAAGTTATTCAGATAACTCTGTGGTTCTACTCCACCGGTGTCCTCTACACAGGGTTAAAGCAATGTGAGAAAAGCCGGATGTCTACCATAAAGTAATTGGAAATGACTCTTACCCGTCGATGAGTGGTAGCTTATATTATAAATAAAAATAGCAGTGGATAGGAGGATACTCCACATATAGGGGCGATCCTTTACAAGCTTACAAAGAATGTTTACCAATGTTCCATTAACCTGTTCACCCATCCCACTAGATATAGGGCTATATGATGTATTATAGACCCTGCGGATTGCCATCAGTATATTCAACTTAGGCAGGACATGCGACGTGAAATCTGTTCCATTGTCCATGATAATAAATTGTGGACAGCATATCAATGTATGACAAGCTCTATAATGAACTTTGCGGCGGTGACAGCCCCTAAATCATTGATTTCTCTTGCTTCCACCAATTTTAAGTCATTAATTGCTAATAGTATATACTTAGAGCAGTTTGCGCCAGTCAGCAGAGGCCCCACCATGTCAAGGGAAACAGCGTGCCACAGAAAACGAGGCTTAACTAGCTGATAGGTGTTGTCTTGAGGAAAAGTTTCTCCACTTGACATTGGTGACAACAAGCAACCGTCTCAAGCACGTTGTAATGCATGCTCTCCCAATAGTAGAGGGGTCACAAAAAACTTCAACGTTTTCAACAACCCTCCATGACCTACCGCCTTATGGGCATCCACAATAATTACTGACCTAGCGGTAAGTTTGGGAAACTCAGCGTCAATTCTCCAATTTTCTTATATAGTTCCCCATTGTGAAAGAAGATATCCTGTCTAAACCCATCTATTGCCTTGATCAGGTGTGGCGGCTCATTGTGATATTTTCCCACAATCATTTTCTCATACATGATGTCTGCCAAATCTGCCATAATGGCGACGGTTGGTAAATGAGAGATAAAGTCCATATTCTGATTTTTCGCCCCTGTCTAATACTATCTCAAAGTCATACGCTTGTAGCTTTGAGGCCTATTGCGCAAGTTGTCCTTCAGGTCCCCTAAAATTTCTGTAGCCAACGCAGGGATGCATGATCTGTTACTACTTTAAATTTCACCCCATGCAGGTATACCCAGAACTGTTGATATGCATATATCACTGCTTAGCACTCCCACTCAGTCACAGTGTAGTTATGTTATGACAATTTAAGCTTTGGCTACAAAACTCAATAGAGTGCTCCACACCGTCATCATCCTTCTGGGATAATACTGCCCTACGTCGGAAAGTGAAGCGTCCATTTGCACAATAAAAGACTTTTTGAAATCAGGCTATTGCAAAACTGGCGCACTAGCCAACGTGGTATGCAAGACATTAAAAGCGTTTTTACATTGTTCAGTCCAGTCAAAGGTGGCGTTCTTCTTCAGTTACTTATATAGCAGGGCCCCAATTCAGCTGAAGTTAAAAATGAACTGCCAGTAGTAACTGACCATCTCCAAAAATACCTGGACAATCCGCTCATTACCTGGCTGACTCATCTTCCATATAGCTTCCACCTTTGCCTGCTGAGGTTTGAGCCCCTTTCATCTACCATGAACCCAGGTATTCCAATTTCTTATTTAAAAATGGCATTTTTTGAGGCTTAGTTTTGATGTTATCATCAGCAAGTCAGAGGAACCCTTGTTCTAAGTGGTCAAGATGCTCCATGAACATATGCGAGAACACATTGATACCATCAAGGTAGACTAGACGTAGGACAGCTTCAAGTCACCCAAATTCATGTCCATAGCCCGCTGGAACATAGCTGTGGCGTTACATAACCCTTGGAGCATACGCATAGGCTGAAACAACTTTTTAAAGGTGATTATAGCGCATTTCTCTCATCCCACCACCGGAAACTCAATCTGCCAGTTCTGATATCAAGTCAATAGCAGAAAATTAATTACCACCTCCCAGCCGATCTAAAAAATCATCAATCCGCTTGAGAGGATATGATTCCTTCTTCATGATGCTACTAAGCTTCCAGTAGTTGATGGCCACCTGGTTTGTGCTATCTTTTTACTTAACAATTAACACCGGTGATGCCCATGGACTCTTAAATGGCTCTATCATCCCCTGCTTAATCAATTTGTCTACCCCATTGGAGAGAACTTCCTCCGCAGCTTTTGAGCGCCAAATAGGCCGTTACTGAATGGGGGTTATCACTTATGTCTACCTGATGCACGACTCCACGTGCACATCACAAATCATGGTCAGTAGATGCAAAAATTTCTCAGTGCTTTTCTAATAGGGCCTTCACCCTATCCTTCTGTTCCTCTGAAAGCCCAGTCAGAGCCTCACGCGGAACCACTATCCTTATGCCAAATAAGGCTTTTATGGGTGAGTTGAGGTCCTCACAAGACCTTAAATTGTAAATATGGTTAACCTCATCAATAGGTTCAAATGTAGACTAGCCACCACTTGGTGCCTTTGGACCGTCATTGACTCCTTCTGAAGGTTTGCTATCAAACTTTAATTTCCTCGTGCCCTGGTAACAGTAGTTCAGGAGCCACATGGGGTTTGAGCTGTGATTGCTGGCAGGGCCCCACATTTCCCCGTATAGCCCTTCTGAGATGTCTATTTTATGCTCCGTCCCTATTATGACCTGATGCCCCAATGGTATACTTATGGCGTTCACCGCATGTAGTGTAATACAGTTGTACTCATAATTCTAGTTATGCAGAGATCTAGTCCTCCGCTTCATCTACCTATGTCAAACAGGAATCACCCCGTCACTAAATGCAAGACTAATTTGACTGTAGCGGATTGGGTCATTTGGGAATCTGCTAGAGGTGAAATAGATTGGGATCTGTTGTCCCAGAATATTAATTGTTTCTTATTCCATATTGACCACTTCACTGAATCGCCGCATGAACGTGGCTCCAATCAACATGTCATAACTATTATTAGGCAGAACCACCACTGGAGTGGAAGCCCCTGACCAAACTAAACCTCAAAGGTAAGCATTGTAATAGCCCTCTGACACGGTGCTCTGTGCCCCCACGGTCCCATACACTACTCTATGTTCCACATCAGGCTTCATTGGAAGTTTTAACACAATCTTGGTGGATATTATACTAACTGGAGCGCCAGTATCTATAATAGCTTGGATTTTTGTATTCTGAACAAAAAACACAGTATATACACTCTGAATAAGAAGAACCATTAGTGTTATTACATGAAAATCCAAGAGCTTTTTGTTACCAAGAAAAGGAAAAATACTTGCTAACATCAGGATACTCCTGGGCAATCTTGTCTACTGGAATCGCAAAGTTCACCCCTACTAGGGTGGCGACATCTGTTGAGGGTCTGACTTCGCCTGTGCCATTTCGCTCAAGGATTTTCCAGGCATGCGGCTTTTGCACATCTTGGCGGAGCTCCAAATCTGTATTGTTATGGTCGCTCTCTTGGGTTGTAGCTGAGATATCGTGGGAGATTTGTTGATATTATTAATCGTTGGGGTGAGTACTTGGACTATGCAAAGCGACTCATGGGAATCATTAGGGACAAATAAATTTGGATTAGCAGAGGTAGAGCGTCATGTCTCTACTCCGCTAAACTTTCCCTGTTTGATCAGGGCGGGCAGTATTGCATGAGCATGCAGTTTGCCATGGCAGTTAGCCGCCTAGTGGCCTCTTTGATAGCACAAGACACAAGCATCTGTAATTGGCTCTTATCTCTTTATAAAACCTAAAGGTCCATGTTTTAAGTTAAACAATAAAGTTTAATATGGCCAAAGACAAGCCAGCTGAGCATGAGGAGGATGTAAAGGACTCGCCGACATATAAAGTGGACAAGTATTACTTGACGGATTATAACCAAGTTGCTGTCCTTTTCCCAATGGGATTTAAGAAGCGGTTGCAGGGGCTTTCCACTACACGTTGGGAGCACTAGAAGTGACAGATAGACGGGCTTGGATAATTAATGATTTTCAATAGCTTTACATCTTCTTGAAGAATGTGCCACAGAGTTATACAGCTCTTGATATGGCTTAACAACCGCCGTCATAGCTATGCCCACGTCCTTGTTGATTAAGATATTGACTCCTAATAACATGTGAGCCTTGGCTGTGAACTGCTCTGCAACCTTCACCATGGACTTGTTCTTTTGAAATTTTATTGTCAAGAATTCTGCCTTGCGTTGCGCCATCTTCGCCACACCCCCAAACAGATGGAGCACTTCTCCTTCACCTCTTGATAAGTTATGGTACTACTTTTAAGGTAACATGTGACCTGGTCAGTGCTCTTGACATCCCGATTAGAATAACAGTTTAGCCTTGCGCTGGTCTGATGCTCCTTCCACAGCGACTTTAAACCATTTGAAATATCCGTGTATGTTCCAATCTTTACTAAAAGGTGGAAGCTTATTAATCTACACAAAATCGCCCAGCTCTATTTTTTGGGCTCAGGTAGCAGACAAGATAGGTTCAGATTGGCTAAGGGGACATCCCCTTGTGGGCAAGAATAAGGTCTTGAGGCCAGTTTTAAATCCACCATAGTTGACTGGGAAGAGGTTGAATCGCTTAGAGGAATGCTGCGACAACTGGGGGTACTCACTGGCCAAATAATATTGTTTCTCACCAGAATTGCCACTGACCGATACCCTACTTCTTTTTCTAGTCAGTGCAGTGAAGAGCTCATCTATTGTCTTCTCCGCTTTGACCAAATTGCAGTGACACCAGATGTCTCTCACCCCTTGTCTAAGCTCCTTGACATCTTTTTGTAATTCGCAGAAGAAGTCTAACCCTTTATCTATTAGTTAAACTCCATTTTATGAAGCCATATGAGGACATCACTAATGTGCCCTGCATTTTTGTGTTCTACTATCCAGTGTCATGAGCTTGTCAGTTCTCTTCACCCATTTGATTGACTAAAGCGGCTAGTTCCCACACCAGCTCCTCATTAGACTGTCTAAGGTTTTCTAAGCACACCTGCATATTGGCTTACTACACCGTATCAATGAATGGAAGAGTAATGGCTTTGTCTTGAGCCACCTGGCTGTAATTCTCCAGCTGATTGATCCAGACTAGCGATTGCCCATATTCTGAGGTTGCCAAGGAAGATCCAGTCAAATGGTCTGCAGCCCGCTGATTACTCCTCTCAGCTTAAGTTGGCTAAATTTGATTGTCAATGCGTTGGCATGATCAATCACCCGTTGCTCTAAAAGGGTTCCAAATAAATCGTCCAGACTATTACTGTGTCAATGCCTTCTACTCATTTGGACATATCTACCATAAAGTGCTTGGTGTTACTACCCAATGTCGTGTTTTAAAATATCAATTCACTAAAAGATCAAGCTGGTCTAACAATTCTCCTATTACTTGGGGCAACTCATGGTTCAAGCATGGGACTAATTGGTCCATGCAATTGTGTACATCCATTACACAATTATATACTTGCACTAGCGCCCCTGTATTTCTAAGAAAGAGTGGTCAAGGCTTTTGATCAAGAGGCGAGTGTCATTCTATAGCGCTTGAGAAAAACGCATGACATTGCCAATTTCAATATTATGCCAGGACAACACATATAGAAATTGGCAGATTAAAGGCTGAACATAAGCGACCAGGTATTTCCCAATTCCATGTAAGCTGAGCTGGCGAGACAAACCCATAGTAGTAGCGCCAAGGTAAGACATATACATTTCATAACCGGCTTTTTGGTCATGTAGATTATAAAACTAGCTCATGAAATGTTCACCCACATCTATTTTGTAGATGTGGTAACCACCTAAGAGCCATTACGTGATACCCTGCAGTTTCTAAGTGGTTATATTTGTGGATCTGGTACATTTGGTCTGACTCTAACGTGGGGCAAGCTGCTAACTGCAAGTCCCTCCAGGTTTTCTTATCTCCTGGTTCTGTTACCCTAAATAGTTCCAGTTACTTGCTGGATATCTCCATTGGCTCGCTGGAGTATTGGTCATGGAACCCTATTAATTTCTGACGCAAGTAGTGAGGGCTCATCATGATGCCCTATTTGCTGTTATACTACAGTTGACCAGTGGCCCCTTGTAGTTGTCACCACTTTTAACTTTTGGTGGTTTTGATTAAATCCGCTAGTCTAGTTTCACAGGTTTAGAACCTTTGAACAATGGATGGATGATATGAAGATCGCTGATCCTTGGTTATAGACAATAAAGTAATAATATGGAGTTATCTCCCCAACGGATACTAGTTTATTTATTATATAAAATAATGTACTACTTCCGCTAACCCTTTTCCTCCTCTCTTCTCTTCCAAATGACTTCTCCCTTTCAGACTCTCATTTAATTCTTAATCTTCAATCTTCTTAGTTAACACCTGTCAGCTTAGTAACTCTCTATTCACTACAACACTAGGGGTTTCGTCCCATCACTGAGGCTTTGAAAGAATTCCCTCTATTTGCCAAACTATTATCATTTTGATCAATTCACTTCCAGTTGACATAATTTACTACCCAATCTCAAGATTCACCTCTACTAATAAGATATGATCCGCTAAAAGTATGTTTTATTGTCCAGTCATACCAATTTCTCGACAGATAGCAATCCTCTTATTTCTATCCTGTTTATTGATGGTCATAGAACATTTTGGTGCTTATTTTGACTTTTCCAAACAATGCAAACCACGAAGGCCATTAATTCAACCACTTTAGTACCTATAAACTTTTTGGACTATGGCAGGCTTCTCCAAACCATGCCTTGATCCTTCACGTAATTTCTTCAGAGATCAAACACAATCCATCAAGTTCTATACTGAGCCAAGATTTGGCATTGGTATGCTCCACTTGCTTCAAAAAGAAAAGTGCATATGTGGGCAGATGCACAGAGTAATATTAACTCAGGACTACCCAGGACACCCAGAAATTCCATAAATAAAATAATGAAGTATATGGAGATTAAAGGTGAACTTACTGCCTTGCACAACACAAGCAATGTCCTATGTAAAATATACATTTTTCTTTGCAGTTAGTTGAATGATAATCTAGAAAAGCAAGGCCATCTGGAAAACGAGTTGAATGTATAGTTAAACCACCACCAAATAACCTTTTAGAAACTAATAAACCTAACAGCAAATTCAATGAAGGGCGATTTTTTTATAGACAAACCCCGTTGGATGCACTGCCTGAGATGCTTTTCGCCATCCAGAATAGCGAGGGGCAAAGTTCTACCACCATCAACTGTTCTGGTGATGAGTAATTTGCTTCACTTTGGAAGATTCCCTAGATGTTAGCTTAATTACCCGCACATTTGGCAATGCTTACACATAATCCCATAAGCAACTAAAGTGCTTTTTACGCATCAAATACTATTTTTACCAAAGTTTTACTCTTTCAAATCCAGATGTGCAACCATTTGTTCCAAGATCATGCAGCCACTATGGGAAGAATGCGTTTGTGTTAAAAATCTTTTTAATTAAACTGGGATTGGAATATACTTGGAATGTTTTAATAAGTTCAGTTTGCCATGAAAGTCCATCTGACCTGTATATAGAAATATTATTTATCTCTACCTTGACGATGAAATTGCTGACCAAGTTACTTGTTACTTGATCGAATAAATTGGTTTCATATCAGAAGGTCAAACAAGTCATGTTAAGATAGTGTTGGGAGATCATTAAGTCGACCCATTGCAAGGCTGGCTTCTTTGCCATCAGTTTTCAATGCCAGTGAGACCCTCGCTAAATCTGCTGACCATTTCATCAGAAGGCCCATGGGTTGGTAGGAGCTAGAAGTTTATCCAAAGCCAACATGAGTGTAGCAATGACATTGGCCATAAAGCCATACTGAGAGCTTTATAACAATGGTGCCCATTCTTCAAGGGGGCATGCCTAAACGCAATGGGAACTCATTTTTGGCGCTTTACCACTACTTTCAGACACATAATATTAGAATAGATCTTTCCCCACCAGTGCGCCAAGCTGTCCCACCAGAACTTGACATATTGCATCCCCATATCCTAAAACTGGAAGTGCAAACAATGATAAAAGGTGCAACGCTGCCCATCTGGGTTGCCACTATCTCAATAAAAGTGATACAATGCACTAGATTACCTGAAAACAAAAAGTAAATTGAAACATCTAACTGCTGATGGCTTAGAAAAATAATAGATATTTTAGATAAGGGATTCTGTTTCCATTTTTACAACTAAGCTTGTCCCATATAAATTTGGAAATAACTATTCAACAAAATTGACGCCTATTCAGAAAATATTCTATATCACAAGGCCAACAAAAGGCATGCGCTGTTATAGTTTGGTCTGACCAACTATTCAATTTTATTTTATATTTACTTTATCTTTATTTTTATAATTAGATGGAGATCTTTATGCCTTGCCTTGATGAAAATGTCAATATGTAGAATTAGTTTACTATAGATTATCTTGCCTTTGCTTTTATGCTAATATATGTAGATAATAATTAATGGGGTTCAATTACTATCTGATTCCTTTCCCTGGCCCAAACTAGGATATATAACGAGGTACAACTCCTTCCCACCCTTCTGGTAATATACCCTGAATCACTAATTATTGTTTTACATGGCTTTGAGGCCATATAAACTCAAACTCTTTTTTAATTATTATTATAATGTCACACTTGCTCCCAAGCTGGCGTAGTACAATTGTTAAGGTCTTATAATCCACAAAATCTAGAACAATGGTTCCTACCATTTCCATAATAATTATGCACTTTCTTATATTATTAAGTATGGTTTTTAATGATGGAGAAGCAATTTGAAGGGTATTTGTTTTTTACTATATTGTTTAAGCTGCTAAAAATAGTACATTATATAATAAAATCTTTGTCTTTTTTTATATAGGGCTCCTGTCTTCATATAAAGCCCTTTGTTTTTTGAAAGTATCTTACTTATGCAGTTAAAATTTGAGCACAAGTGTCTGTCATACAATTTGATGTTTGACAAACCAATTGAAATGTTCTTGTAAAAATTTATTCCAATTTTGTTAATAATACAACCTCGCACATTATTTGGGGAATTTGGTCTTCTCAGAGTAGTAGTATTACTCCCAACCTCAGCTGAATAGCACAAATTTAGTTGTTTCAAATCCGCTAAACCCCAGCAGAATAGGAAATCTGGCTTTAAAGTCGCCCCCACCGCTTTAAATTTAGTGCAGCCAATTAAGGGAAACCCAGCTTTCTTTATAGACTTAAATAGATCTCTGGAGGTGAGAATATATTCAAAATGTTTGATTGGACCAACTATATCACGTCCTTACCTCATGGATTTATCATACCTGCTATCAATCACCTGCCTGACCTTAAATCAGGAGAGGTGAAAGTACTTTTAAAAGCTTTAATAGGTTAAATCTTTATTTACCTAAAATGAGCCATTACACGCCTAACCCAAGTTTTCAGGCATTTCACTATTATCCATCAAGTAGTTTACATAACTAACAGTGATAATTTTTAGGGGATCGCTTTTGCCTCCATTTTAATTACTAATAAAAATTTATATATATTTTATAAATCTCTGTGGTTAACTTCCTCCCTAGAATCCTTAATAGCATCTGAGAGATATAAAAAACCTTTAACTTCTAAAATTACTGAAATTTCTGTTCCAAAGTAACAACAAGCAATAACCACTCCAGCATTTCAACAAGTGGTGCTCACTACAGGGGAGCCTGTACAATACAATCTTTAAATAAAATGGAGGACTTTTAAGGTGAGTAACCCTTTTGTCATCCCCGCTGAGACTAAATCATAAATAGTTGCTTTGAAATAGCAACTAGCCTACATTCTGTCTCGTCTTAAAAAGCTTGAATAGCGCCCTTGTCAGCCTCTCTTGGGGCTGCTCCCTCTGCCCTAAAACCCCCTTTTAGAGACAGGTTTACCCTATGTAAGGGTAGCATCTCCTCATTCCTCTTTGTTTATGAATTTTTTATGGAAGGAACAATTGATCACCAGAAGATACAGAACACCCTCCCATGCTCAAGCCGCTCAGCCTAAGAGGCAATGGTTCCTTTATATGGAATCCCTTGTACCTGAGCGGAGGTTAAGGAAGCACTCAATGAGTAATTTGGCTCAATGAAGAGTTTAAAAAGGAAAAGCAGGCATTTATGTGCCTAAGTATGCAAGAGACAGAGTCAATTGTCACTTTAGCTGATCAGTTCTATAGTGAAGCTCAGCCACTGTTACTTTCAAAAGGTTACCTCCTGATGACGCTGTTGCTGCCATACTGAGTGTTATGACTTTTTAATCTTCCCTATCAAGGCATTTTATTTCAATAAAACGCCATTTTTAGAGACTACGTGATATAAAGGAGGCTTTGTTGGTGGTTGCAGATTTTCATGAAATTGAAACCAGCACAGAAGTTGGTTTGAAACCACAAGTCCGAGCCATGAAGGATCTTCCACCCTTAATTTGTCACCAGTAGTCCCCTATGCCTCCCAGGGCCCCTCTCGTGACCATTTACAACACGAAATCTGCTCCCATAATGCGTCTTAAACTAGACATAACCCCGCTATATGAGGTTGGACAGGGTGCACCATTGGTGACAGGGCCATGCTCCCTTCCGTCATCTGTGCCCAGAGTTCTCCCTGTTCAGTCAGTTGCAATATTATTTCATTCCAAGTCCTCCACAGAGAGTCCTCCTGATGCGGCTTGATTTTACGTTCCTCTGGGATGCAGTCCCCAGCTCCTTTGGCTCCTCATCTGTCTGTTCGCAGTTCAGAACCTGTGCCCAAGGTCCAACCCAAGCCTGCCATAAAGAAGCTCTAGTCCAAGGCCGTTAAAGTAGAAGAGCCCTCTCCACTGACCAAAACGGTGGTTGGGCGTTCTAGGGGTGACCACTGCAACAAAGAAGGGTACTCCTTTAAGATATTTTGTATGCAGAAACCTGATGAGTCTGACGTGCCTAACACTGATCTCTCTCTTATCACTCTTCCAACGTGCATTGACAACCATCTGATAATGAATCTGAAGAATGTTATGAGGACTATGGATTTTATGTCCTAAGAGCCCCCGCTGAAGTAAGGATACTGGGTTAATTAATCCCTGAAGGAGCTACCAAGACCTTAATACCCGAATAGCATATCTTGGCCATGTGCTATGGCGCCTTAAGATTGGTAACACTTCTAGTGAAGCTTATCAGCTCATTGCCTAGCTGATCCTACCCATTTAGTATTGTCATACTCTCCAATCCATTAAAGAGAGTTGCCCTGAGACTGCTAAAAGACTCGCCTTCACTTTCTTTCTTAATGGAGTTATAGCTCTCTCCCCTAGTTTTGGCGAAACTGTAACCAAAGTAGAGGTCGTTATAAACAAGGTTCAGGTTATAGCCATCCTGGACGCTGACTTCTCAATAAATGTTATCCCTTTAAAACTGATCAGGAATATTAAGTTGTCGCCTGACCTAGAATACTCTCAAGTTTATGGAACTTCAGGTCTCAACAGTACTCGCTTAATTGTGGCGTACTCCTTCATACCCCTCTAAATTGGAAAGCTCTTCCTGCCATCCCCCGCAGTGGCCTTAGACAACTATACTTGCAATATTCTTATTAGCACTCAATTTATGCCAGAGCATGAAGAAATCATCAACATGAAGCAGGGTTATCTCTCCTTTCTCAACTATGAGATCCTCTGGTTTTAACCAATAAAGATCTACCAAAAAGGAATGCTCTTGCCTAGTTGATTATCCTTCTTCTGTTTTATCTTTACTTTACACTGCATCTGGGCAAAACACAAACTGTTGCCTGATTCTGTGGATACTTCAAAGGGTATCCCTTTTTATACTTCTGAGGAGATATTAATTAAGTCGTTAACACCGAATATTGACACTAAGATTACCTTATATATCCTAGAAACTGTTTATTGCAAATAGCAAGCATTGATGGAGTAAGCCCCTTAAACTAAGATACTGCCGGGAATTCTAGATCCTGATTACCAGCGACCTATCACTGTTTTATTGGGGAACCTCATTAATATGGACACCGATGTAAAAAGCATTAGGAGACAGGAAAAGCTCCCTGATCTCAATTGAGGACTTGCTAAAATACACTTCATCGGTTATATGTTGGAAGTGAGCTTACCAACTAACCAATTGGTATGTCCGTTGCCTTCCATCCATAAATCTCAGATGACTTAACTCCCAATAAGCTTGATAAAGCATACTCTTTATTAGAATCTTAAGGGGATATATTTTCTAAATCTGATAATGACTATATCCACATGAAGGATTGGAGTCACACCAAAGATGTTGGTGGTGCCCGTCTCAATTGGACTTTACCATATCATATATTCAAAGTTGAAGAGCAACAAATGGGGACCAAAATCAAAAAATTACTAGACGCTGGTTTATTAGTACCTTCCCAGAGACCATGATGTCTCCTCTACTGCTCATAAAAAAGGAAAACGGAGGTCATAGAGTAGTTATGGACTAATGAAAACTGAAAAACCTCATAAAAAGGATAGTTATCCTACACTCACATTGATGACACTTTAAAACAACTCTCTTTCTTTAAATCCTTCTCTGCTGTGGACTTGGCCAGCGTATACTGAAAATGGACCTTTCTCCACAAGACCAGGAGAAATTTGCTCTCATTTGCAATGAAGGCTTATTTCAGCCCACTCGCCTCCCTAGGGTTGTGCAATGCGCCTGCATCATTCCAGAGAGCCTTGGATCATACCTTAAAAGATTTCAGGCAAAGTTATGTGATAGTCTATCTTGATGACATAACAGTCCTTAATAAGATATTTTAATGAGCAATTTACTCATTTCAGGAAAGTTCTTTAATGTCTGCATGCATCCAACTTTAAACTAAAACCGTCAAAAGGTACCTTTTTAACAAAGGATATTAGATTTCCTTGATCATGCCATATTGCAAGAAGGATTCAACCTTTAAAAAATAAAGTTGAAGCTTTTTTCCAAATTTGCTGTCACCAAAAACCCTCTGAGGTATCCAGGTGTCTCTGGGCATGATGGGGTATTACCACCAATTCATCCCCAAGTTCACCCAGATAATGAGCCTCTCGTTGGATTATTGGCCAAGAACACTCCTTTTTATTAAGGTGCTGAACAAAAGGCCGCATTTGAGGCTCTAAAGCAGTTGTTACAAAAAGTTCCAATCTTACATCACTCAGATTATGGTAAACCTTTCATCTTGTTTACTGATGCCTCTATCTGTGCCGTTGGAGCCATCCTGGCCCAGTTGGATGAAAATGTCATGGATTACATCGTTTACTATTTCAACAAGATACTATCAAAAGCTTAACACAACTACAATATCACCAAAAAGGAGTGCCTTTGTTGTACTGCTAGGTTGTAAAATATTACCACCCTTTCTTAAATGTAAATTTCATTTCCTGTGGTTACTGACCACGCCTCTTTGAAATGGTTACAAAATATGAAGGATCCCACTGGAAGGCTGGCTCGTTGGGCATTGAAGCTAGAAACATTATGACATAAAGTCTGAACACTGAGCTGGAGCCCACTATATGAATTTTGATGGGTTGGCCCGGCTGCTCATCCTCCACCTAGATAACATTAGAGTGGATAAATTGCATTACTCTTATGAACCCTGATGCTTGGGACGATGAGGATTAACTTTTCAAGAAAATGCTCCTGTGACACTCTCACAACGACAAGGTAGTGAGCGGGAAGTTATATAAAAAGGTAGGGGAAAAGTGGTTGATTTATATCCGACCTTCAGAATGAGTAGCTGTGGTCATGGAGGCCCACTCTACCCTTGTGCACGGCGTGAGAAAAACTTATGAGTGTATTGAAGAACGGTACTATTGGGAGGGATATGGAGTCCATTATTGATGTCCTGGATGCCTGTTTAACCTGTAAAAAGCAGGTTAGTCTCAAGTCTAAGTATCAATAAAAGCCTACTATTCCACAACAACCATTTCACGCTATAAGCTTATATGCGGTAGGTCCTTTACCTAATACTACCATTGGAAATCGATGCATACTAGTAAGGATTGATGCTTTTACAAAATAAATTGAAGCTGTGGCTCTCCCAGCCCATACTGCCAAAGCTACCGCCACTTTCCTTCATCACCATATCTTCAATAACCATAGTTGCCCTCATGTTCTACTCTGTGACAATAAAAAAACTCTATCTCCAGAGTGGTCAAGATACTGGCTAGCCTAATAAGCTCAACAACTCTTTTCAGCTCCCTATAGCCCCTCTACAAATGGCACCGTGGAAAAACCCAATGGAACTCTGGTACCCATATTACATATTTAGCCACTTTAGACCCTCTCTGCGTTTTGTATAGTTGAGAGCCTGGTATACCTGCTCTCCTAGCTTGAGATGTTTTCTCTGCTAATACTGATGATCCTGACAAGGCTATAAGAAAACAGGACCAACATAATATTTAGTTAAAATCTGAAGCTATGTCCAACCTAGACAAAACTGTTATCAAAGAGGGCAAAAAGCTAATGAGCTTAGACCTCCTGTACCTACTTTTCAAGTATCTGATCTAGTTTTATACTACCATAACTACATTATTCACAGAAGAGAGAAGCTTGGATCCATTTAATATTGTCTTTTCAGGGCCAATTACAAGATGGGTGACAGATATCTTATCAAATTTTTGCCTCTGGAGTCACTATAAACAGAGTGCATAGACGGTTTTTACGCCCTTATTATTCCCCCACCTTTCTGAACGGGGGTAATGTCAGACAATTGGATGTTTAAAGAGTCAATAGGAATGTTCTAGTGAAGAATAATTCCAATTTTTTATTGATACACCCTCACCCAATATTTGGGGGAAACAGTTAGCTCAGAGTAAAATCTATTACTCCCAACCTCCAGTTGAATAGCACAAATCTATTTGTTTTTAAATACGCTGACCCCCATCAGAAAAGGCAAGCTGGCTCCAAAGTTCGCCACCCACTGCTTAAATTTAGTGCAGCCACTTAAGGGAAAACCAGCTTTCTTTATAGACTTGAAGGTGATCTCTAGAAGTGAAAATATTTTCAAAATGTTTGAATAGAACAACTAAATTAAATACTTACCTCATGGATATTATACCTGCTGTCAATCACCTGTCTGACCTTAAATCAAGATGAGGTGAAGAGACTTTCAATCGATCCAATAGACTAATTCTTCATTTACTTAAAACGAGCCATTCCATGCCTAACTCAAGTTTTCAGGCATCTCACTATTAGCCATCAAGTAGTTTAAATACTAAGCTTTGATAGTTTTATAGGGGATTGCTTTTGTCCTGTTTATTTACCAATAAAATTTTATTATATATAAACTTTACTTTGTGGTTAATTTCCCTATAAAATCCATAATATCAGCTAAGAGTTGTAACAAACCTGCGACTGCTAAAATTTTTGAAGTCCTGTGAAAGAGCACTGGCAATCAATAACACATTAGGTTGCTAGTGTAAACTACATCATGCACATTACCAACTCACGTACAATTGAAGGAAGAAATTATCTTGGGCCTGATGGTAAAATACTAAAGCCATACATTTATAGACTATCAGAAAAAGGCACCAAGGAAAAACTGTTCCTTCCGCCAATTAACCCACACTAGCTTACACAAATTTTACATTTTATTTTACAATGAACCTCATACAAACCTAACAGCTATAAAAATTTTAATCCAGTGCATCTCACAATAATATGTTGTACCACATGCTCTTTGACAACTGATATGCAATAATGACCTATATGCAATCAGTATAAGCGGCAATCCAAGAGAAATGCTGTAAATAAAGCCAGTAGAATTTGTACTCTACAACCAAAATGAGCCTTTACCAACTTACCATCCCTAAACGGAGCAAAATAGTCTTCAAGGGTAAAGATAATTACATGCAACTATCCACAGATTTGGAACATCCCTAAGTTTTTACTAGATCTAGAGACTCTTTATATACAATAGCAGCTTGAAAATAGTAAAAAAGGAGTTGATAAAAAAGTGGTAGATAAAGTAACATCAATTTTATTAATACCTTTTTTATCTTTATGCAACAAGTAAGTTTAATAGAGCATAATTTCAATCACCCCTCGCTTCCCACTCCAGCCTTTCTGCATCTTCTGACAGTACACTTGGCTTGCAAATCATACAATAACTTGGTTAGAACTTGTACCCCCTTCCCCACCTCCAATTTCTGCGTCATACTTGTGATCACCTTCCCAAAGATATGCCACAATAGTTTGTGGCTGGAGTGCAGCTGGAGACACTTATTGTTCAGTCAAGAGATAGATATCAGAAGATTGGTGACTGAACAGTATGCCTAGCTGATTATAGTTTGTTTTTGATGATACCTCAACCATCACTGTACTGGAAAGTTTCTACAAAACAACTACAACTGTATAAAAAGGAGATTAGTCTCTCACCCAACAGTATAGCAAAAGGGTGATCTAAGTTTAAAAGTATGCGCTCATTCAAGCTGTCCACATTTTGTTGCGCATACATATGAGGTGCCTGTTTTTAATAAAAAATGAGTATCCTATTTATAGTGACCAAAATAAGTCAGTTATATCTATCACATATGGTTTTTGGATTAGTAATAGAGATTAATGATCCTGTTTTAAGCGAAAATGGAGTCAGTTATATCAATCTTATTGTAATTGAACAACATAACAGAAGCCCTGATTCTTGGCCATATTTTTGAGACGTTGTAAAATTGCCTAGCGCTGATACATCAATAGTTTGAGTAGCCTAAGTTAACCAAGGGAATAGTGGCACTGGCACACTAATGTGACTTTTACAATTATAAGGCAGCCTATGAAAGAGATGGTAATGGCATAAGAAGTGTTAGTAGCAAAACAAACAAGAAGATGTGAAGGAACTTTATTTTATTCATAGATCCCTAAAAAATGACATAAAAGGGATTGGTGGTTGCAATCTGATAGTTTAAGTCGGCAAATTTTCAAGAATCAAAAATTTATTTAAAATAAACTTAAAATTAATGAATTTAGGCTTGCAATTGACCCTAGTGATATGAAATCATTTAGGCTTCCATAATAAAATGTTCAATAGTTTTACCCATGTTGGTTTCATTTTCTAACCCCACAGCCTCCATTCCAACATTTTTAAGTTAAAGATCTCATATTTACTTGTGTTAAAAGCCCCTAACAAATAATCAATTTTGCGCCAATCAATTTAAATTTGGGTTTAACTTTAAGTTTATTTATCAGAATATAGTATTGACCATAACTAGAAGCCCCTCATAAGGTTGCTAATTTTGATGTTTTAAATTGCTGCTGTGTTCTCCACCAAACCCAAGGCAACAGAGTTTGGTTTAGGCTACAGTGGCCCCACTTCTCAACCTGTTGGCTATATACCAATTGAGGTGCCTTTTAGAGAAAAAAGCCACTAAGAGCAAGCTCCTTAGGTCTGAACAGGTGGCCAGAGGCTGGGTAGAGCATGATGCTGCACCAAAATTGAGCCTTTGGGTTATCATATTGTGGAGGAGACCTGAAACTTAAGCGGAATCTTTTTATCAAAAATTAACCTTATCTATTTTCTATAAAATGAGGCATCCCTCTTTCATTTTATGTTATTATTCTTCCATGTAGCATTTTGGGCTTGGGAAGCTCATCTATTTTACTATTAAAACTTCAAACTTATCTTGGCGAGCTGAAGATCCTACCAGCCTGAAAGATGTGTGGATGAACATTGTCCCACGTAAAAAACTAACCCCATTGCTTTACTATCAGTTTAGTTGGCCTCAATGGTGGAGGGAGAGGTTGGGGGTCCATTTGACTTCTGGCAGTTAATGTGATGAACAGGGTCTCTCCATATTGCCACAAAGCAGTTGGGAAAGAGGGCACATGTGAGGGCCCACAAACATGAGAGGGCTGCAGTGGTTAAGTCCCTCATTCGTTAGCTTAATGAGCGGTTCAGGTATTTTTGGAACACTGTGAGGATGATGCTCACACTGAGGAGGATAGTCTGTCCCCAAGAGAGAGCGTACAGAGAGGCGACTGCTCTGTCAAAATTTGAGGATTGGTCCATCTTCTTTGCTCAAAATCCCTGGTTTTTATCAAAATCTCAATAAATGATTTTGAAATTTCAAAATTTTATTTTTGATTTTGAGGTTTTTTATTTTTATATATTAGAAGATGAAGTTGTCTTAAACACCTTCGCTTAATTGTTTTATAATATGGAATGGGGAATATGGGCAAATTGTACCCCACGGAGTCCATGGGTGGTGGGCTATTCGCAGGCCTATTTTGAGAAACTTGGCCTCCAATATTCCCATCTAGGCCTGTTCTAGACCGTTTGTTGAGTACCCATGGCATTACGGAAACTTTTCCACATTAATTTTCATTTGTTGGGGATAAATCAGAGCTTGTGTCAACCTTATCACCAAAATTCCCATTTTTAGGATAATTTGGCCTGGCAGCCCCTGATTCGCTGGGCTGCCCTTTGCTGTGGCTCTCTATACTTTTGACAAGCAGCAGATTTGACTTGGCAGCTCCTGATTCGCTGAGCTGCCCAATGCTGTGATTCTTGCCATTTCCATTTTTGGCATAATTTGGCTTGGCAGC
This sequence comes from Massospora cicadina, assembly GCA_022478985.1. Taxonomy (NCBI): domain Eukaryota; kingdom Fungi; phylum Entomophthoromycota; class Entomophthoromycetes; order Entomophthorales; family Entomophthoraceae; genus Massospora; species Massospora cicadina. The sequence continues at coordinate 221,385 of JAKSZP010003998.1, forward strand.
CCCTGATTCGCTGGGCTGCTCTTTGCCATTGCCAATCTTTACGCTTAGGTCCTCAGAATTCAGGTTGGCGGCCTCTGATTGGCCCAGTCACCATTTACGTCGACCTTTGCCACCTTTGCCCTGAGGTTTCATCAATTTTATGGCATCTGATTTGACAGAATGCCATCTTTGAGGGTCGTTGCCCTTGAGCCCTACGCTTTTATTTATATTGTTTACAATACTACTAGCCGCGATCCCCACCTTGGGGGGGTTGGGGCTATGTGGCGGTCAGGCAGCGCCTTGACTGTCACAGTTAAGGCCTCTTTTACCACCAGGAGACCTCCAAGGGAAGCACTGACGCTTTCCAAGATCTTTGAACCTCTGAATGGTTTCTCTATACTCTAATGCCAAAAAGGTCACCCACCATATAAGTGATGTGGGGCATCACCCAAGCTTAGGAAATTACACAGGGTTTTCTCTCTCTGTGAAAGTTGATGTGAAGAAATCATATTTTTCCTAGATCCCTGTTGGGTCCATAGAACTCCCACATCATCCAGCTTATTAGATTATATTACATTATTTGCTTTATCTGCTAAGACGATTTATTATAAAAACCCCATAGTGGATTTGTGAATTATTAATAACTGATACTATGGTTGTTTAACTCCTTATGGGATATCAACATAATTTTTCAGATTCATTTTTTTAATTACTGTTGTTCCATTGGAGATGATCACCAACAATGTTAATAAGTGTATAAATTATTAGTTTAACTATTGAAAAATTAGATTATCTTTGTAAAAATTGATCAGGGTTTGTCATCAGTAAATAAGGTTTATTGCAGGTATAAAGCGTTGACAACGCTTTATTAGCAGCAACTTGTGGGTTAGCCTAAAAGGCACCATAAACTGCTCTAAATGGTAGAAGGTCTCATTGCCTAATCAAGTTGCTAGTTTAATAGGTATAATTTGGTGGGGTTTAAGTAAGGCGTTGGGACAACTCTTTAGATATCTATCCCATGAGGGGTTGTGACCAAGATGATGACAGAATCTGACTAGGTGGATGAAGTAATCATCATTTTTGTCAACTCTTAAGGACTATATTTGTCACCAATAAATGTGGTTCCCATTGGGGCACTAATGGAAAAGTTGGGCGCCAAATTTCATATATAAATCCCTAGAATTTGTTAAATAAAGCAGAAAGTAGTAAGGTAATATACAGTTCAATTTGGAAAAAACGTTTAGATAGTGATACAAATTTTATTGTTCTCTTGTGATTATTTTTAAGATATAGTTTTCTCTTATCATTTTGTCTTATGCCAACTCTTGTAATTAGAGTTGAAGGGATTTTTCCTTCTTAAGTAGTTCCTAAGTATTCAATAACTCCAGTGAAGGGATCAGTTCCATTGTTGTCAAAGAGTTTTCTCACTCTATTGGAAAAGTTGAAGGGATAATTTTCCCTTGTATGGATCATTTTCAAGTGCTCTCAAGTTAACAGAAGGAAGAGCGTCAGCAACTGACTTAAACATATTGGTTTGAAAAGCTCAACCAGAGTAATTGTCTTCATACAATTGTCAACCCACCATGAAATTATAATGATCAACAATTTGTTAATGCACACATTGAACCTGTGCAGTAAACCTGGAAAATCTTACATTTGGTGATCACTACAGGAGTAGTTTTAGTTTTCAGGAAAAAAGTACATCAGAAATTATCAACTGAATGTTGTAAAAGAAATGATCTTTGAAATTTGTGGATGGAACTAAAAATGGTTAACAAAAATACGCTGAACTTGATATCACAATCTGATATAACTGCCGCGGATTAAAAAGAAGCTAAAGACAATGAAGAAACAGAACAAGTTACAAAGGGCAATAATGAGCTTTGAGAAGTTTTTCTTGAAGTGGAAGGAGACTGAAGTAATTAAAAAGTTACTGTTCCAAAAGACTAATGGAGAAGAGGATAGAGAACAATACCTTTGGATTTGGGAAGATGTATCACAAAATTTAAAGCTTTTACTGAACTCAAAAATAATCAGTGCAATTGCGCTTAATGAGTCAGATGGAGCTAACAACAAGTTAGATAAAAGTTCCGCTGGGAAAGTAAAGCCCCAGTTTTTACGTCTGGAAATTTCAATGCAATTTTAAAGATGGCCCATGAAGGCACCCCATCGTTGGTAGGTTACTGATATGTACATTCTATCATGGTAGCGACAGAAGAATTTTGGAATAACTAAAATTATCTATCTTCCACTTGGATGATGCTTTGGTATTTTTCCACCTATTCAAGATGCTGATGTTTGGTTACTGTGACTTGCAAAAAGCATTAACCATAATGAACTGTTTATATACTAAATGAAAATATGGTGTTGCCCCATCTCAATGGGGATAATTTTAAAGTATTTGATGTCATTTAGGTAATCATGAATGAGTTTGGTATCCCTGAGCAGAAGGCTATCTATAAACAGAAGCTTATGGCAATACACTTCAAGAAGGATGTAACTCTAGCCACTTTCCTTAACAAATTCATCAGAAAGCACAAATCCTGGCAGGTGCAAAAGTTCTGACAAATTTTGAGCACATATAGCAATGCAGATGGCGCCTCAGCCCTAAAGAGATTAGCACCGTGCTATGGGTTTGGCGCTTGCAAACCAATCTTCTAAATCACATAGAAGAGTATCTCAAGATGTTATGAGCAACGTTTAAAGCACCTTACCATATCTTTAAGCTTTGCTGCTAAAATAGTCAGAATATGGTGAAGTTTGCTAAGCCACCTAAGAAATCGCAAATTTGAGTTGTAATGAAAAAAAGCAAAGGGCCAAAATGGGTATATAAAACTCATAACTGCTGCCATAAATTTGGAAACTCCGGACATTTTTCTGCTCAATGTTGGATCAAGAAACTTAAGGAACAACTAATTTTTGGTGAGGATAAAGAGAAGGAATCTGGGCAGTATTTTTTTGAAAAAAACCAACAGTCTAGATATGGTACAATCTAGAACTGCAAACAATCCATTTCTCCCTGACATATTCATTGATATATTGGACATTTATGATCTATTTTTAAATGAAGATATACCTGATCCACTCTATTAGGATGTTATTTTAGACTTTATTACAATCTAAGAGAAAAACAGATAGTATCACCTCAATAAATGTAATAGAAGTTGCTTGGCCATATGCCATCAGTTAGATAAAAGATCAAAACTGCTGAAAGCACCAAAGATTTGCTTAGGATAAAACTTGATAATATGAATGTTTCTCTCCCTATTAGCACGCTCATGAAATCCTTTCCTGATTTATTCACACAATTGCTTCATTATATTTGGAAAATAATGCTTGATTTGATTAGCAAACGTCTTGTTAATATACTCTGAGTATATTTATTTGGTATTATGTAGTCAATCAATAAAAAGTATGGGCGATAAATGACAGTGGAACACCCATCTAATATTGTTTTAACTAAGTTGGTAAATCAAATTTAGTATCACCAAAAGTGGAACACCAGAAGAAATAATGAACCACTGGATGGATACTACAACATCCTATGAACATACAATGCACTGTCTCTTTGGTCCATATTGCTGGTGGTATAAGCTCCTACCATAGTGTTGGCAAATCAATATATGGCATCCTCATTGGTAACAGATTTCCTGTAAAAGTATGGTGTAAAATGATATTCTGATTATACCTTTCTGATTTTGAGGCAGATGTTGCCATTGATATATATCATCAGAAAGAAGAAACTTTTCTGATAATGAAGAAAAGTATTGTAATCTAATTTACAACAATGGATAGTTCCCATCCAAATTATGTTGGTTTGAATAAAACGCAGTTAAATGCCAACTCAGATCTTTAAGAACTGTGTAAGACTGTTGAGAATAAAGACAATGACTACCATTCTGCCAGGAATGCAAATAACAGTTACCACAGGATTAGCTCCAGAAATTTCAAAACATTTATATGAAGAAGTTGTTGCCCATGAAAAAATTGAGATTGGAGCCTTGGGTAGCTCTGGGATTATAATGCCAGGCCACAGCGAAATCTGATTTCTACTGGCCAATCTGAGCAAAAGACTGATGAAGGTGGGGAAGCCCCAAGATATTCCTTTCATTCAATTAATTCTGAATGCTGAAATCAGCGTGAATCATGATTTTCAGATACCAGAAAGACTGGATACCCAGAGGATGTTGCCAGAACATTAGTGTACTGGTTAATCAAGAGCAACTTGCTGGGTTATCAGAACAGCAGAAGTAGGAAGTACTACAATTGAAAATTATTTGGGTGATATTTGCCCAGGATAATCATGACCTCTGTCAGACAATTGCCTCATAGGCTTCAGAAAAAGAATGTTGTGGTTGAAATTCGTCTAAATAGAGGCAATTTCAGGCATTTAAGGGTCCCCAACGTGGAGGAAATCAAATCCAATAATATTAGTGATTTAGTCAGCCAAAAGTCCCTGACTGATTCTTGGTGGAACCCCAAAAATCATGGTAACACAATTTTGACCTCTTGCGGCAACTAAATCAATAACTAATAGTCAAATTACTCTAACTACACAGTGGACCATGGGACATCCATCAGATGGTGCTTCCCCAACCATGTCCAGGTCCACTCAACCACCTACGCAGGGGCCACCCCCTTTTATAGGCGTGACAGGGGTCCCCAAGGTGAAGTAATTTTCTCAGATGGGGATTGACTGAAATACATCAAAACGTTACCTCATGGGTACATTTTGGCCAATAATGCTTCCCCATCCATCATTCTTTTAAAGAGATGCAAGTTTTAAAGCCTCAATAGGCTAAAATCGCATATTTAATTCATAAAATCCTAAGCTATCCAAACATCAAGCTTCGATGCCTCAAATACTGATATCAATTTATTATATAGGATTCTCTCTTTTACCTCCACGCAGCCCATAATAAACCCTATAAAACCAAAATTCTATTTATTTATATATTTTATTCATTTTTCATATGACTGGTGAGACACACTCCTCATCTATATTGTTGTTTTGAGGCTACCAGCACCAGCGAGCCTTTTCCCAACCCTCAAATCCAACAAGTGGTGCTCACTACAGGGGGTCCTGTACACCACAAAAAACGTTATAATAATGAAAGCAGTTGAGCGTGGTAACTCTTCTAGCTTTTCCGCTGAGATTAACCCTAGGCTAACTCTTATGGAATAACAGCTAGCCAGTGCTTTGTCTCACCTTAAACAGCTCAAGAAGCACTCATCTCAATGTCCAGTTATACAAAATCTCCTATTTAATACAAGTTCACATATGGTGAGGGCAGTATTGCCTCCTTCCTCTATGTTTATGAATCTGCAATGGAAGGAGCAACTGACCAACAAAAAAATACCGTATATTCTTCCCTGCTTAGACCGTTTAGCTCAAGAAATAATGGTTTGCACCATGGTCAACCTCAGCACTTTGGCGGAGGTTAAGCAAGCGTTTTTTGATGAGTTTGGCTCCAAACAGAGTTTGCAACGGCAGAAACAGGCTTTATGTGCCTTAGTTTGCAAGAAGGTAAATCAATTACCTCTTATGTTGAGCACTTCTATATTATAGCTCAATCACTGTTGCTTGCCAAAATGCTCCCTCTCAATGAGGCAATTACAGCTATCTTGGCTGGCTTAGTATCTCATCCTTCCTTGGTGATGCATCTCCCTTCCTTAAAGCGCACTTTCACAACTGTACGAAATTTCAGGGAGGCTTTAAGAGCGGTTGCTGATGTCTATGAGCTTGACCCTACCAAATAATATTTGAGTCACGCAGTTACGCCAACTAAGTTAGTTTCTAGTACTGCTGTTACCCTTTGGAAGCCTGCTCTTACGACGTTGCCAGCACAAACGGTTACTCCTTCCTATAATGGTAAGCAGATGGTACTGGCTGTGACAGGGCAGTGCATCCCTTCATCTTCAGATCAAGATACTCAGTCAGTGAAAGCAGTTGACCCTTTACCTTGTCTATCTTCTTCTTCAGAGCGGCCTTCCCAAATGGTTATAAAGCCTTCTCTTTCACATAAACCCCTTTCTCGGGTCTCAGTCACTCCCACTAATAATGGTTTAAATGTCCAGGTCACAAAGGCTAAACTGCCTGTTTCACAAAAGCACCCAACCACTGAAAGAACCAAAGCTGTTGAAGATAAAGTATTTACCTCTCCAGTGCTATCCCCCTCAGCCTCTCATTCAGATAACTCTAGTCTGAAGCCTATCCCTTTGAGGCAGCACAACCCCTTCCTTGAAAGTCGAAACTCAAGCGGTGGCAATTCCAACGCCTCCCCCAAAAGTTAATAAGGTGGAGAAACAACCCCATGACTTATCCTCCCATAAGAGAAGGCCTGAACCTACCCACCTCCTATGGGTTCCCTAACTTGCATTGATAACCCCTCTGACGATGAGTCTGAGGGGTGATGAAGATGTTGTTTATTACATTTTAGGAGCCCCAGATGAAGTGAAGGTACCTGATCATTTGAATCTGGAGAAAGTAAATTGGGTTAAGATCCCTCAAAAAACTTATCTTTGGCATGTGATAAGGGGTCTCGAGAATTTCTCTTTCTGCTAAGCATCACTTTTTGAAAATCAATTCAGCCTGAAATTTAGCTCCACTAAAAGAGATTTACGAAAACTATTAGCAAATATGGCGGGAAACCCCGCAAAAGAACCCGCAGGCTCTGCCAAACGAGCCAGCACCACCCCCAAACGAAGCAACCCTCAGTTACCCACCTCAGGGTCAACCAGAATCTCCCCGCTCTCAAGCAGCAGCCATGAAAGCAGGCACCACCCCCCAACCTGGAGCTACTTCAACTAGCGCCAGTTCACCTGATCGCACTTCTGCAACCTGCACGCCTAACAGCTCTGTGTGCGCTGCCTCCCCCAACCCGCTGGGCCCCCTCCAATCAAGGAGGCCATCACCCACGCTGTTTTAATGGCGTCTGCTCAGTTGAATGCAACTCAGCCCATCCAGGCATTCACCTCCCCCATTGTGTCAGCTAATTCAGCCCCATCTTTTATTGCTGACGCCGTGTTTCTGGCTCCCTCCATGAGGGGCGATACCCAGCTACCTGGCCCCCAGACCCTCAGATGTAAGGTTGGATTAGCCGCACATTCTGGTTCACTAAGCACCAAATTGGGACAATCTACTCTTCTCAATGAGGATTCAAATGGTTCGGATTTTGGAACTTCACACCAGTTCCAATCTCACCCGTCCCATTTAATCCCCGTAATTGGCACTTCTCAAGTCGTCACTTTATCTCCATATGCTGAAAACAACCAATTCACCAATCATCCAGTGAGTTTTACCCATGAAATCACAGCAAATACTCAGACTGAATTTACTCAAATAGATTGGAATGGTTATGAAACATCGCCCTCCTCCCAATTGGCTGGAGTTAATTCCAATATGGATGGGCCTCCCCAATTTAGCGAGACCCAACAATCTGCCTCTCAATTTAATATGACGCCAGCAACTGCTGTAACATTCCAGCAACAAGACAACTCCGCAAACTTATCCAAACCACCAGCTCACACTCAACCCGCGATTGCAGCCCAAAGCAAACACAAATGTACCAAAGGAGCCACTGGGGCGTGGCAAAAACCTCTGGCACCAACGCTACCCAAAGCTGATCCCCTTGAAGTGGCATTTATTGCTGATGTTAAGAAGAAATGGGCCGAAACTAGAGCGCAAAAAGCTCTACCTCGCTCAACCCTCTCCCACGCAATTCGCCTTTATTATGGGCATAACACTGTTGAATTCTATACGGCGGATTACTTCTCATAATTTTCAGCGATTGCGGAGACATTCCCAATTAACACCACTATCCATGAATCAGTGGAGGGCCACTACATCGATGTGGGCTTCACTGAAGCTGCCCTTGCTGACCATGCTACCACCCTCCAGGTCATTATTCCGCGTGGATCTCTTCGCATCTCCAGCACACGCTCTCACCTGGAGAAAATTTCATGGGTCACTTTTTCCAATCTACCAACGACTGTTAATCCTGAGTCTCTTAAACTGGCGCTCCATAGTGGTTTAGTGGAGTTTGGGTCTGTTCTTTCAGTGAACTTTAGCATCCCCTCTTACTATGCTCCCACTCAAAGAGCTTGCACTGCTAGGGCGTCGTTCATCCCCTCCCCCAAAGTATCCCGGAACATTGAGGTTATTCCTCGTGTGGCGATAGTTGGGGCATGCCCTGAGATCTTTTTTTGTTGACCCTGATCAGGCGCGCCCCCGGTGTTCATGGTGTAACGCCCTTGGACACTTGTATAGTGGCTGCACAGCTCGAAAACAAGCCCTCTTAGCCACCACCCAGGGGCCTAAACCAGGCCAAAAACGATCTCACGTGGCTGCAGCAGCAATTCCACAACCCACACAATGGGTTCCAGTTCAAGACCTGTCCCCTGAGGCCTTACGCCTAGCATTTGAAACAGCTAACCCCACTATTGGTATGGGATACCTTCGCGCTCATGCCCCCTTCCAGTGGGCACCCCCTCCAATCTCCCAGAGTCAACTCCCCTCTCTCACCAAGCGCAAGGCATCTCCCACAGGGTGCCCCTCGTCAGCCACCCCCACTCAGGGATCCGCGGCACCCCCACCAACCTCCACCAGCGATTTATCGCATCAACCCTCAGCTCCCAATGGAGCTATGCCCACCAGCATGGACTGGCAACCCGCGGCCTGCGGTAGAAGTGCCACCTCAAAGAGTCCTACCCCAACCCCACAGTCCATTTCACGCGGATCCTTTGCAGTGTTGGAGGAAGTGAATATGGACTCAGACTCATCAAATGGGGACACCGCGGAGGTCACCATTGAGCACCCTCAGGTCCTTCCCCTGCAACGGAGCGGGGGCAGCATCCTAGGCTGGCTTACTGGGTCCTCCGCCCCCCCATCCTCTCCTTCCCTTCAGAACCTTCAACGCTCCTCACGGATTGCAGTTAATAGTCAAGCTAAAGGACTCAAAACTAGTCGCCTCACAGCAGCTGGTTTAAGCGCTGGCAACCCCCCAGGACATGGAGGGGAACATCTATGAGTCCCCATGGCAGCACCCTGGCCCTGCAATCCATCAACTCAAATGGGTTGCGGGACTTTAAGCGGAGAGCCCGCCTCCTCCGCAACTTCAGGTCAGCACAAATTGACATCGCTGCTGTCCAGGAGCCCCATATCCTCCCCCACGAACAATCTGCATGGAATGAACAGTTTGGAGGCAACTCCTTCTGGACAAATCATGCCGCCCTTATTGTTTTGAATCCCTGGGTTAAAACCCATTCTTTTTCACAATATCTAGGTGACCGCCTCATACGGGCCAAACTCACCACTCCTGACTTCTCCTTCTTCGCTGCAAGCATCTACCTGCCTAATGCAGGTCAGGATCAAAATCGGCTCTTGGAAGAGCTCGTCCAACTCAATCTCCCACGGAATACAGTCCTCTTGGGAGATTTCAACACAACCATAAATCGCATCCGTGACTCTTACCCCCTGCAGCAAAGGAACGCCCTAGATCAAGTCGCCTCCAGGATTTCCTTCGCCTGAGTGGCTTTATAGATGCGCTTCCACCCTCCGCGTCTGGCCTAGGTTGCATGACTAGGATCCAGTATGATTGAGGAGCTTTCCAGTCAGCGTCACGCATAGATATGGCACTGATTGGCCCCCTGCTAATTGGCCGCGTCTCCTCTCCCATCTCTCGTGACAACCATCTGAGTGATCACAGGTCACTCACCGTTGTCCTCACCACCACACTTAGACCGTCGCGTAGGTTCTGGCCTAGGGTTGCCCCAGCTCTTTTCAACAACCCCTTCACTAAGGAGAAGCTGTCTATGACCATCCGGGAGACTCTCACCTCCCCCCACCCCACCTGCTTGACCACAAGGTTAGATGGGCGGTGACCAAGGAGGGCATCACCCGCGTTGCTTACAACTGTGCCAAAGCCCAGATGACTGCAGCTCGCGTCAGAGTCAAAAGGGCGGAAGCCAGAATCAGACATCTGGAGCGAAACTGCCAGCCTTCGCCCTCTCCCAGATGGTTGGAAGACTGGGAAGCGGCGCAGGAAGCACTCCGCTTGGAGCTCACACTGCAGGAAGAACGGGCAGCAAACTTTACAACATCTTGTTACTATGCTCAATGGGAACGCCCCACCCGCTTCTTCTTTCAGAAACAGAAAGCCCGGTCAACAGCGCAGGATATTACTACACTGAAGATTGGCATTACAACCACTTTGGATAAGGAGGAAATCACGCAGGAACTACACCGCTTCTACTCCAGCCTCTTCCATGCCACCCAGGTGGACCCATCGGACATCCAAGACTTCCTGTGGCGGGCTCCAGAGCCGCCCATTGACCCACGGGCTGATGAGGCTCTACTGGCGCCTATTTCCATCCAGGAGGTGGTGGAAACCCTTCTGAAATCCCCACGGCTTAAAGCCCCAGGCTCAGACGGAATACCCTTCGAGGTGTACCTTCTGGAACCTGCAGTGATAGCCAGAACCCTTCGCGACCTCTTCGCTGCACTCTTGGTGAATGGCGAGGTCCTCCCCGACTTCAGAGGCTCAATCACGACCCTCATTCACAAGAAGTCAGACCGTGAGAACCTGGTGAACTGGCGCCCCATAGCGTTGATCAACACAGACCACAAGCTCTTCACGAAGCTTCTGGCCAACCGCATCACCAAATGGGTGTCACCTCGCCTCTCCCCATCCCAGCACGGTTTTATTCCGGGGAGGTCGTTATGGGACAACTATAATGACCTTCACGTGACTTTGACTGCTAACTCTCGTAAGGTGAATGGCTTTGTGGCTCTCCTGGATATGGAGAAAGCATATGATCGGGTAGCCTGGAAGTATATTGATGCTTCCCAGGCCCGCTTCCATCTCCCCCCGCAGCTAGGCGCTGGATATCAGCGCTCTATGATCAGCTCCACACCAGAGTCCTGGCGCCAATGGGCTTTACAGTGGCAGTACCAGTTGGACAAGGTCTCCGGCAAGGGGACCCCCTGAGCCCTATATTTTTTAACATCACCCTTGACCCCCTCTTGGCCTCCTTACAGGACAAGCTAACAGGGGTTCTGGTCCTAGGTAAAGCCCCACACGCACCATGGCATTTTTCAGATGACATGGCCATTGCATTTGGCTGCCCTGGGGATGTTGCCCTCGCTGCTGTGACCGTTGAGAGGTACACCTGGCGTCCAACGCCATGGTCAACACCTCCAAGACAACAGTTGTACAGGTCGGCTCCCCCACCTTCCCCCCACCATTTGGTATTGAACCTGTGCGCGGTACCTTCCGTCACCTGGGCGTTTTCACCAACCAACAAGGAGTTGTGCTAAAAGACAATGAGGACTTGCTCCTCGCAGCAGTTAACTTCAGGATTGCCAGCTGGAACCGGTGGCACATCACCCCCCAGGGACTAGCTCTGATGGCCAATGTGTTCCTCCTCTCCAAAGTCTGGTTCCTAGCGCACGTCTGCCCATTCACAGATGCCTTTTATACGCGGCTCAATGTACTCCTCCGCTGTTGGATCTGGGGCTCAAACCATCCACCAATGGCCCTCTCAACCATTGCCCGACCCTGCAATGAAGGGGGCCTAGGGCTTCTGGACACGCGTCCCACGCCACCACAATCTTACTGAAGTTCCTATGGCCGATTGTCTGCTGGGACGCGACCCTATGCCCCAATGGGCGCCCGCCCTCCGCCAGTCAGTGTCAGCAGCTCTGGGTCTTCCTAGAGCATCTCTGACCTCATTAGGGGAGTGGCTCACAAACCACCCAGGCCATCACCTGAAACTATCCTCATCCCCCTACTGGAACCAGGCTCTTCTTGCCCTGAAACGAGTAGGCGCGCGGATCCACCATGCCTTCCAATACAGAAGGGAAGGCCCTGGCCTCAGCCCCCGTCGCCATGCAATTGTGCACAATGGACAAGTTGTCACAACTCGCCTCAACCCCCAAGATCGTCCTCCCATTCGCCCAAGACTCCTTGAGCTCCTCCCTCCCTCCGTGAGATTTGACCTTAAGGAATTGTGGAAGGACGTCTATCACCCCATCCTGTCATCAAAGGTGTTCAACACCTTATGGAGGGTGCTCCACTGTTCATACAGGACAGGGGACCGGACTGGCCCTACCTTCCAGCACCAAAGCTGCCCCGCTTTGCGGAGCCTATTGACTCCCACCTCCATCATTTTTTCACCTGTCCAGGTGTCGCCGCATTTGGCCAAAGGCCCGCGCGCTCCTCCATGCTCAGCCCTGTTCTGGACACCCTGTGCAATACCTCATGTTTGAGCAGACATTTCCTGGTTGCCACCGACCCCTCCATGTCCTCGCCTATGCCACAGCCATCTGAACCATCCATAACTCCTTCCTTCGTGCTGCCTTTGACCAGAAGGTGTTGACCCTTCTACACATGATCACCCACTTTCAGGTACACTTTGAGATGGCTTGAAGGTCTGCACTATGTCGCCAACCCTCCCCCGCTCAGTTGTCACTGCAGCACGGCTCTGGCGCAAACCCCCCTCCCTTTCTCGATGCCTCCCCCCCTTCCCTCGCCTCAGGCTCTTAGGAGCCCAGGCGTAATTCAATAAACATCGATGAATCCCCCTCATGTTGGGACCATCTAGTACTAAAAAAATAAGGGGTCTCGAGATTATTGACACTGGGTCCCCAGTAGACGTTGTGTCAACAAAGCTATGAAGAAAATTAAGATGTCCCCTGACCTTGACTACACTCAAGAGTTTGGAATGGCTGGGCCAAACAACATCCGCGCCATTGGAGCCTACTATTCTCTGCCCATACGGTTTGAAACTTCTCTTGTCAGCTCCAGCAGTGGCTTTGACTAATAATACCTACAACTTACTCATTGGAACCCAATTTATGCTTAAATTGAAGGTGTTATTAAACTGAAGCAGGGCTATCTCTCCATGCTTAACTATGAAGCTCCTCTGATTCTGTCAATGATGAGCTCAATAAAAAAATTATGTTTGCACAGTTAAGTATCCCTCCTCCACTTTATCCCTGCATTACACCATGGCAGGAAGTAATACAAACTGTTGCCTCCCTCAGTGGACGCATTGGAGGGTATCCTTTTCTATGCTTCTGAAGAGGTGTTCATTAAGGCTGGGGAACAAAGGGTAGTTGACACAAAAATTACCATGCAAATCCCTCACAACTGCCTACTGCACCTCATCAGCATAGATGGAGTTAGTCCTTTTGAGTCAAGAGTTTTTCCAGGCGTGTTAGACCCCGCCTATCATTGGCTATTAATCTGTTGCTGGGAAATCTTCACCAAGGCTGATATGGTGGTAAAAAAAGCATCAGGAGATCGGAAGAGGCCTGTTGATACCCGTTGAGGACATCAAGCAAGTCAACTGTATTGGGTCTATGGCAGATATGGGCTTACCTGCCGACCATTCCATATGTATCCTACCATCTGTTCAAATCTCTTATGAACTAACCCCAGCTGAGTTGATAAAGTCCACTCCTTACTTGAGGCCTACAGCGACATTTTTCCAAATCTGACAATGACTATGGGCATATGAAGGGGTAAAGGCATACAATTGACGTTGGTGATGCTAAACCTGTTCGCGCCAAGCCCTACCACAAATCAAAAGTTGAGGAGCTACATATGTGACGAAGCTCAGACAGCTTCTGGATGCCGGATTGCTGGTGCCTTCACAAAGCCCTTAGTCCTCCCCCTTTTACTAATAAAAAAAGAAAAATTGAGGTCATTGGGTAGTTATGGACTACGGCAAATCAAACAACCATACCAATAAGGATAGTTACCCTATCCCTTGCATTGATGACGCTCTAGCACAACTTTCTAGGTCTAAATACTTCTCCGCCATGGACCTGGTTAGCAGTTATTGGCAAATGGACCTTTCTCCACAAGATCAGGAGAAATTTGCTCTTATCTACAGTGAGTGTCGCTTCCAACCTACCCAACTCCCTCAAGGGCTGTGCAACGCACCTGCCACTTTCTAGCGAGTGATAGATTATATCATGCAGGATCTAAAATTAAGCTGCATCATTGTCTAACTCGATGAAATACAGTCTTCTCTAAGACTTTCAATGAACATCTCACACATCTAAAGGAGATTTTAATGCTTGTGGGCTTCTAGTATCAAATTAAAGCCCTCTAAATGTACATTTTTCCAGAGGAAGCTGGATTTCCTTAGACACTCTATCTCCCAAGATGGTATACAACTGATTCAAGATAAAGTTGAAGCAATATCCAAGATGTCTGCGCCCAAAATCCTTTGTGACAGCCAGGTATTCTTGGGTATGATGTGGTATTATCATCAATTTATACCAAAATTCGCGCATCTCAGTGAGCCTCTTGTACGGCTCTTAACTAATAACACCCCTTTCCAATGGGGTGCTGAACAAAAAGCCACCTTTGAGACCCTGAAGACACTATTACAAAAACGACCAATACTCCACCACCCTGACTACAGCAAACCCTTCATGTTGTTCACGAGCCTCTGACTATGCTGTTGGTGCTATATTAGCTCAGTTGGATGAGCATGGAGTCGATCATCCTGTTTCTTACTTCAGCAAGATACTATTAAAATCTGAGTGCAACTATAGCGTCACCAAGAACCTTGCTGTCTTACTTGCGGTCAAATACTATTGCCTTTTCTATATGGGACATTATTTAAAGAAATTACTGACCATGCATCATTAAAGTGGTTGCAAAATATGTAATATCTCATAGGGCGGTTGGCTCTCTGGGCTCTTAAGGTCCAGCATTATTATATGTCCATTGAGCACCGAGCTGGGACATACCATATGAACGTTGATGGGCTGACGTGGCTGCTTGTCCTTCACCTTGACAATAGCGAAGCTGAGTGATTGCATGACTCCTAATGTCTCCTGACGCATGGGCTGATGAAGATGAACCAGTACAGAAGATGCTTGCTAAGAACTCCCAAAATACAAAGGTGGATAATTAAAAATTATATAAGAAAGTAGGAGTAAATTGGTTGCCTTACCTCCAGCCATCTGAGCGAGTGCCTGTCATTTTAGAGTCTCACACTCTCATGGGGCATGGCGGAGTACCCAAAAAAAAATTAGTGGATAAAAGAGAGGTACTATTGGGAGGGCATCATGGAAAGCATAACTGAAGGCTTGGATGCATGATTAACCTGTAAAAAACAAATTAGCGCAAAGACCCAATATCAGTATCAACCTACGACGCCCCACCAACTCTTCCACACCATAATTTTAGATGTGATAGGTCCTTTTCCTCAAACTACAGGTGGAAATCGCTATATTTTGGTTGGTATTGATCATTTCATCAAGTGTTTAATCCGTTGCTCTTCCCGCTCAGACTTCTAAAGCCATAGCCACATTTTTAAACCAGTACATCTTCACCTGGCATGGGTGCCCTCAGGTCCTCCTATGTGACAATGGGAAAAACTTTACTTCCTGAGTGGTAAAGCTCCTCGCCACTTCTATGGGAGCTCAACAACTCTTCTCATCCCCATATAACCCATCCACAAATGGTGCGGTAGAAAAAGTTAATGGTACCCTGGTCTCAATATTATGCAAATAGCCACTTCTGACCCTCTACACTGAAATCTTTATTTGCCCAGTGCACTCATGGCCTATCATATCAGCTACCATCGCATCCTCAAAATGTCCCCCTTCTGGGTGTTATATGGGTAAGAACCAGGGGTGCCAGCACTATTAGCTAAGGATATTTTCTCTGATCGGATTGATCCTGAACAAGCCATGAAAAAGTTGGCTCAACACATTATCAAATTACAAACAGAGGCCATGACTAACTTAGCTAAGACTGTTACCAAAGAAGGCCAAGCTGCTAAGGAGCTCAGGGCTCCTATTCCTTAATTCCAAGTATCTGAAATGGTACTTTGTTACCATAACTATCACTCCAAGAAGTTAAAAGCTTAATTCTATCTGGGAAGGGCCTTTCTCAGTCACATACAAGCGAGGGGATGAGTATTCTATCAAATCTCTTTCCTTGGGACTCTCCATCAATCAAGTTCATGGCCCTTCCTTTGCCCTATTCACCCCCAACATTCTTGAGGGGGTAATGTCAGACAATTGCCTCATAGGCTTCAGAAAAAGAATGTTGTGGTTGAAATTCGTCCAAATAGAGGCAATTTCAGGAATTCACGAGTCCCCAACGTGGAGGAAATCAAATCTAATAATTTTTTCTTACTAGATGGTCCCAACCCAAGGGGGATTCATCGATGTAAATTTAATAATATTAATGATTTAGTCATCCAAAAGGCCCTGGCCAATTCTCAGTGGAACCCTGTAGATTGGGGTAACATGATTTCGACTTCTTGCCAGGCAACTAAATCATTAATTAATAGTTGGATTACTCTTACTACACAGCGGACCATGGGGCATCAATCGTATGGTGCTTCCCCAACCATGTCCAGGTCCACTCAACCACCTACACGGGGACCACCCCCTTTTATAGGCGTGGTGGGGGTCCCCCAAGGTGAAATAATTTTCTCAGATGGGGATTGGATGAAATACACCAAGTCATTACCTCATGGTACATTTTGGGTAATAATTCTTCCCCATCCAGCGTTCTGTTAAAGAGATGCAAGTTTTTCAAGCCTCAATAGGCTAAAAACGCATATTACCTAACTCAGAAACTCCTAAGCTATCCGTATGTTGAGCTTTGATTCCTTAAATACTGATATCAATTTATTATATAGGATTCACTTTTTTACCTCCACGCGGCCCATAATAAACCCTATAAAACCAACTAAAACCCATTTATTTACGTATTTTATTCATTTTTCATATAACTGGTGAGACACACTCCTCACCTATATTGTTGGATTTGAGGCTACCAGCACCAGCGAGCCTTTTCCCAAACCTCAAATCCAACAACCTTGGATGTGCTAAAAATGTGTTCCATAAGGATGATACTGGGGAATACCCGCTGATATAAATGCGACCCATCTGGCAATCCAAGGCCACTGAAGCAATAGTCAGTGAAGAAATCAGTAAAATAATTGAGCGTGAGCATCTCATACCTTCTTCAAGATTTATAGGCAAATATAATCCTTATAGTAAAGAAAAAGGACAGATCAAAATGAGTTTGATTACCACCAGTTAATTAAATCACTAAGCAGAATTTGTATTCGCTGCTAAGGATAAATGATGCGCTTGATTGTCTAGGGAAGCCATGTTCTTTTTGGTGATGGATTAACTTGGTGTACTGAAAGATATACTTTCTAAAAGAAGACCAGAAAATTGTGTGATAATTACCGCACAAGGGTTATACCAATCAATGAGAATTCCACATGTATAATTTAACATGCTGGCTTTCTTCCATTAATGATGATTTCATCCTAAGTGATTTAAAGTCATACTGTGTTTTAGTGTAATTGGATGACATCACCGTTTTCAGTAGGATAATAACCAATCATCTATAACACTTAAAGGAACTGGTTAAACGCCTAGAAGTGGCATATTTAAAGATCAAGCTGAGTAAATGCCTTTCTTTGAAAGAGCTTGAATACTTGAGGTTTGTGATAAACTCTTGTTTTTACAACCACAGTTTTAAAAAATAATGGCCATTAATGGATGTTGACCCCAAATAGTGTTCAGGACATACAAGTCTTTCTTGGGATGGTAAGTTACTACAACAATTTTTCAAAGATTTTGACAGAATTGCAGAGCTATTACTTCATTTGTCAGGATTCCCACCCAAATAGCAGATTTGGATACATCAGATAATGGGGGATCAATCCTGAACTGATAAAATAGCCCAAAATTCTTTTGGGGATTTCCCCAATGAAAGTTGACAGCTATCAAAGTTGGTTATCAAACCCAATTTGACCAAAAAGCCCAAATTTCTTTCAGGCATCACCCCAACAAAAGTTGACTATTATCAAAATTGGTAATCAACCCCAACTGATACAGCCAAATCATGCTCCCTCAGAGCCACCCTACATTGGGGTTCAAGCCTGAGTTATGAGATGAGCTCAATCAGATCACCCAAGATTATTGAACTTGCACCAAATCCCCAATTTGTTTATATTACTAGATCAAGGCTTGGGATTTAGATTTTCCCTGATAAACTCTAAGATTACCCTTAAAAAGCTGGTATTGAGTGATAAAATTTATTCTTTTTCCCTTTTCACAAATTTAAGTTAAAATTGACTTGTTTACTTAAGGAGTTCTTATTCAGACATAGTATCTGGAAAAAGTTTTCTTGACAAAGAGAAGCAAAAAATAAGCAATCTAACACCCTGAAACTTTGGGTCCCCTGGCCTCGAAATATTGGGGGATATGAGGCATTACACCCGTGGTCCTGACAAAACTAGTGCTCCCTGCCAGATTCACCCTGAGTTCATGGTGAATATAATTAAAACCCCACTATGAATAATAACAATCCAGAGTCTGATCTCATGTTAGATCAGGAAAACCTTAAACTCTTGGTTAATTTCCCACTATGATGCGCGGGATGGAGCAATAAATCCTCACCCTTGAGCAACACCAACTTGAACTTAGAGATGTGATTACCAAGCTAAAAAGTGAAATTTGGCTGTTATCCCCTCTTGTTGCCACCAAATTGGCCCTTTGGGCCACCCATGATTGGGTAAACTCAATAATTAAGGATATCAACATCTAACAAAATAAATTAGACGCCCTCCATCCTTATGACATGTCCAGAAATAACAGTTCTCCTTTAGGTGACAATAGTCCCCTTATGTCAATTAACGTTGCTTGACCATTAACCCCCCAGTGGCATGTTCAAACCATTGTTCAGAGAGAAGTGCATCCCATGAAAAGAAAGTATCTTATCCTTCTTATTTTGTTATGAAAATGCTATGGAAAAATCCACTGATGCACAGCGACTAGAACACTTGAAAACTGTCTTAGCCATATGGATTAAGACATTATGTTCCCCCATCTGATGCATTGCCATACTTGGACTGATGCCAAGACTGCCTTGTTTCAGGAATTTGGGAGCGACTTAACCTTAACCAACAAAGAACATACCTTCAAGGGTATCTACCTTAATTGGTGAGAAACTATTAATGAATTTGCCCACCATTTTTACCTTGAAGCACAAACTCTGGTTGTGGGGAATTGGCTTATGTTATACGAGGCCATCACCGCTGCATTATTCATATTTAAAAATATGCCTGATATCATACTTTATCTTAAAGCGGTGAAGTCTAACTTAACGTCCCTCCTCTATATTAAAGAGGCTATATTAGAAATGCTGGCCAAACTACATAAACCTATCAGGCCACCTCATTTTAACACCAATAAGCCCCAGTCCCAAGTATTGGCTGTTACACCCCCCAAGTATCCTACACCTAAATTACACTGCACTCATTGAAGAAGAAACAACCACACTGTAGCTGACTGCCGCATCCTTCATTGTAAGTCTGAAAAGGATCAGTCAGTATAGGGCAAGAGGCTCCCTATGATGACGGAAAACAGGTGCCTCAAAACCCTTTTTCTAGCTCCAGCTCTATTCCTAGCACTTCAGGTTGTTTTTTGTTAGCTGCCCCTGAAGAAGTTGATTCATCCTTTTCTATCCAAGGAAATAAACACCTCCCGCTCTCTTATTTTTATATTGACCAGTTACCCAACAAATTTTGATAGTCAACTCTTTTATGGAAAGTCAAGCGCTGTTAGACAAAATGTTCAAATTCATTGAACATCCCCAAGCATGGACACAGCAGAATCCTCCGCTTGATTCATTACAACTCCCTACCAGTAGTCTACTAGCTGTTAATTCCCAGTTTGGATCTTCAGTGGTTCGATTTGAGGTAGTTATACATAAGGTTAAAGTCCTAGCAATAAGACACCAGCTTACCGGTTAACTTTATTTCCTCCTGACTTATCCAAAAGATAAAAGTGGCTCCAGACTTGATCCATGAGGCTGAAAATGGAGCAGCAGGTAGTCAGTCTACTAAGGCGATTTTAGCGTATTCTGCCTTACCTCTTCGCTTCAGGAAACTCTTAATTACTGCCCCCACCATTGCATTAAAAAACGATAATTACGAGTTGCTTGTTGGGATCCAACTGATTCAGGAGTTTAACTGCTTCATCAACCACAAGAAAAATACCTGTCCCTACTAGGGTATCAGATTCTTTTAATATTTGAACTCCCCAACAAAAATAAAGGAGCTTCTAAAAAACGGACATTCTTTCTCAAATACCCATCCTCCATTTGCAAAATCGAGTACTAAGTCTTAGGGGAAAGCCCAAGTTACCCCCAAAGGCTGTGGATGCCGAAGTGGGGATCCCTCTGTACACCCCTCATTCTATTACAATACCCTCAGGCTCACAAGTTATTGTTGATATGATAATTAAGATCCTTACCCCTCCTGATCAAATATTGGAGCTTAGTGGACATCCCAACCCTTCCATCATGGAAGCACTGACCTGCCTGGGGGATTTTGGATCCAGCCTATGGAAAATTTATCTCAATTATATTAGGAATTTAACCACTAAAACTCTCCAGGTCCCATGACATGCCCCTATTGCTTATGTAAAACTATGCCCTATCAAAAATATCACCAATGTGAGTTGTTTTGGCTCATTACAGGATTTAGGATTTGATCCCTCACCTACCATAGGTTTGGTTGACAGTAGAATTGGGGATAATCTTACTCCAAAAGAGCGCCAAGATGTCAAAAACCTCCTTAAGGAATATGGCGATATATTTTTCCTTGAAGCCAAGTGACTATGGGAAATTGTCTGAGGTAATACATCAAATTGAAACTGAGGACCACCCTCCAAATAAATCCTGACCATATCAAAATTCCAAAGTTGAGGAAGCTCGAGTGGCCTTAGAGTTACAGCAACTGTTGGAGGCCAGGTTTCTTGTGCCTTCCAAAAGCCCATGGGCTTCCCCACTCTTATTAATTTGGAAAAAGGATGGTGGTCACCGGGGTATTATGAATTATCACTGCCTCAACTCTATCAATCACAAAGATAGCTACCCCACGCCGCGTATAGACGACTTTTTATGCTTAATGTTGGGGTCCCACTATTATCTCCTCTATTGATCTCGCCAGTGAATACTGGAAAGTAGATTTTTCACCCAAAGATCGGGCAAAATGCGCTCACATTACAAGTGAAAGACTATTAGAGCCCACTCAAATGCCTCAAGGGGGTTATGTAACGCCCATGCTACTTTCCAACGCACTATGAACGGACTACTAGGCGATTTAAAACGCTCCTGCATACTAGTTTATCTTGATGATATTACCGTTTTTTAAGAACCTTTACTGAACATCTAGATCACCTCAGGTAAGTCTTTCAGCAGTTACGGCAATCATCGTTAAAACTGAACTGTCAAAATGCTCTTTATTCCAGAGTAAGATGGATTTTTTGGTTCATAAAGTAAGTAAAGTTGGAATATCCCCAATGGATGATAAGGTCTTGGATATTGCTAAGATGACCCCCAAATCTCTACGAGATGTACAAGTTTTCCTAGTAATGGTGGGCTATTATCGCCAATTTATCCCCCATCTTCATACACCTCCAAACCTCTGGTGTATCTACTGAAGAAAAGAATAACCTTTCAGTGGAAAGAAGAGCAACAGCAGGCCTTTGACCTGCTACGCGTCTCTCTTTCCCACTCTCCAGTACTTATTCATCCAAATTTTTATAAACCCTTCTTTCTATTTACTGATGCCAGCGATATTGCCATCAGAGCCATACTATCTCAGCATGATGAGAACTTAGTGGACCATCCCATCGCCTACTACAACAAGACCTTATCTAAAGCCAAACGTAATTATAGTGTTACATAATGCAGTTGCTTAGTGGTCATACTGGCCATTAAGAATTTCTGACCTTACTTATATGGGAAGCATTTATTCATCATAACAGATCATGCTTCCTTGTGTTGCCTACAGAAAATGAAGGACCCTTATGGGAGATTAGCCTGGTGGGCGTTAAAACTTCAAAATTACGATTTTTCCACTATCCACTGACCAGGGCCAATTTATCAAAACGTGGATTGCTTATCTCGGCTTCCCATATTAACAATAACTGATCCTGAAGAGGATCATCTCTATGACTTCCTAATATATCCACAGTTATGGAAGGAAGAATCCCTGACCCTCCAAAAGAAATTAGCAAAAATATCGGCAAATCTCCAGGTCAAGAATGGGCAATTGTGCAAACTTGTGTCTAAACAATGGATGCCTTATATATGACTATCATCTTGAAACAATGTCATATTAGAGGTACATTAGCAAGTCAGCCATGGGGAATTTGGAAAACCTATAAGTGGCTTAAAACTCAATGTTATTGAGAGGGAATGCTTGTTTCTATCCAGGATGTATTGGAGTCCTGTCTGGTATGTAAAAGCCAAGATGGACCTAATCCCCGCTCTCAACATTCAGTGGTCCCACCCTGTGAACCATTCCATACTATAGCATTAATGTTGTGGACCTCTTCCTAGAGCTTCCAATGGACATCAGGTCCTCCTACTAGCTGTAAACCATCTACTAAGTGGATCAAAGCCATATTGCTCCCCACTGCTTCAGCAGAAGCCATCACCACCTTTTTATATAACAGGATTATCACCCAGAATGGGTGCCCTGATGCCATTCTTTCCAATAATGGATAAAATTTTTACTCAAAACTAATGAAAGATTTAGCTGACCTGATGGGAACCATCCTGGTATTCTCCACCCCCTACAATCCTGCAACCAATGGAATGATAAAGCGGGTAAATGGCACTCTAACTGTGACCCTTCAGAAAAT
This sequence comes from Massospora cicadina, assembly GCA_022478985.1. Taxonomy (NCBI): domain Eukaryota; kingdom Fungi; phylum Entomophthoromycota; class Entomophthoromycetes; order Entomophthorales; family Entomophthoraceae; genus Massospora; species Massospora cicadina. Next base: position 244,078 of record JAKSZP010003998.1, read on the forward strand.
GGCTATGACTGACCCCTTTCATTGGCCCCAATATTTGCCTATTGCAATTCTGGCCTATTGGATTAATTACCATCGAATCACTAAGATGTCACCATTCGAATCGTTGTATGGCAGAAATCCCCATCTGCCTTCCAAAGTCCAGGTGATTCTTGACCAAGCTTCTCCTGAAGCACCTGAGGTCTCCATGCGAAGTATTGCAAATAAAATCATATGACTTCAGGACCTGGCTGCCAAAACCTGTCCACCACAACCATTAGAGAAACTGCTCAATTTAATGATAAGCATGATCCCCTACACACCTTCCAACCAGGCGACCTCGTCCTATTCTACCATCACTGGACTAGAGGTCATGATCACAAACTGGGCTCCAACTGGTCAAGTCCCTATCAAGTCATATAGATGGGGCAATGAACACTCAATCATAGAGGTATTTCAAGGACAGTTATAAACTGCATACATAGTCATTTTCTCAATCCGTTTCCCCCCTGCGCCAAGATCTAGAGGGGGTATTGTCAGTTTTCCCACCCAAACAGCAGAATCGGATATGTTTTATAATGGGATACTGATCCTGAAATGACCAAAAAGCCCAATCTTCTGTCAGTGATAATCCTGATGAAAGTTGACAGCTATCAAAGTCAGAGATCAATCCCAATTTGACCAAAAAGCCCAACTTCTGTTGGGCTTCATCTCAATGAAAGTTGACTATTATCAAAAAATGGCAAACAACCCCAACTGATATGACTGAAACATGTTTCCTCAGAGCCACCCAACATTGGGATTCAAACCTGAGCCATGAGGCGAGCTCAATCATATCAATCAAGATAATTGAACTTGTACCAAATCCCAATTTGTTTATCTTATTAGAACTAGACTTGGGCGGCTTAGATTTTCCCTCATAAAACTCTCCAATTAACCTTAAAAAGCCAGTATTAAGTAACAAACTTTACTCTTTTTTCTCTTTTCACAATTATAAGTTAAAATTGGTTTGTTATTAAGAATTGCTTATTCAGACGTGGTATCTGATTAAAGACTTCTCAGCCAAGAGAAGCAAAAAATAAACAATTGAACACCCTAAATCTTCAGGTCCCCTGGCCTCAAAATATCGAGGGATATAAGGTATTACACCCATGGTCCTGACACCATCTATTGAAGAATCTATGTAATTATTCATATGAAATAGAGGCTCAGAAATTTTTTAATGAGCTCTGAAATATCTATTGACTAGTCCCATTGTAAAGAACCTTGATTTTATTCAGCCATTTATAATACAGACGGATGCCTCATTAATGGCAATCAGAGCCATTTTTGTCAAGTAGATGATGATGGGAGGAGCATCCAGTAGCATATTTTGAGTCAGTCATTAATTCTGGCTAAAGGAACTACACTGTGATGGAGCGTGGGTGCCTCATGATGATATACGCCTGCAAACAAATCTGAGTGTATATCCATGGGATGCACTTTAAGGTCTTAACTGACTACTTATCTCTACGTTGGCTGCATAACCTTAAGGAACCAGAGGGGAAACTGACTAATGGGCTCAGAAGCAGCAAGCCTATGATTTTGAGATTATACACAGAGCGGGAGCATCCATCAGAATTCTGGTGGAATATCAGGATTTTCTGCCATTCAAGTCATGTACTAGCAAGCAGATGAACTATTCCAATGGATTGAATAAAGCATAAGGGTTTTTTGGGATTTTTGCTTACCTTTCCAGCTTACTAGGTTATCTGCTGGTTTGATAGGGGATAAGTCCTACAAAAAAATGAATTAAATATTGTTTGATTTTAATTTCATCTTAATAACTTCCATGGGTTTTTGTGTAACTTGCCAAGTTTGTATTGTCAGGGATCAATTCATGAAAATGATTAAGATCTTGTCAGGCAGAGTTGCTGATGCAATTGAGACATCTGATAGTTAATCGTTTACTAACTATTAGGCTCACTGATGGGGATTGGTAAGGTATCATCACTGACTGATTAGAAATTAATCAGCAAGTGTGAGGAGAGTGATGCCGCCTGCAACTAGTGCATCACTCAGTTAGTTTGCGAGCTAATATAATGGGTAAAAAGTCCCATTACCCAAGCAGGTTGCTAGTCAAATGTGTTGATTTGCTGTGCTTGAGCGGGAACAATAGGGACACATTTTCTGGCTCTTTCTGTTTTCAGGTCTTTGTGATGTCCATTGATGAATTTTTAACCTGATGAAGACCATCGCTGAAAGAGACTTTGCAGGGTAATTTAATGGCAACAGCTGCCGTTTCATGGCTGAGGTGCTAACCAAGGAGTTTGCTCGTCAAATTCTCCCATTTTTTTCTTAGTAATTTTATTAATAAAGCAGATAAACGTAGCTTTTATAAGTTTTATTCATTATTAGTTTGTTAATTTTGTATACAATAATATTTAATTTTTTGTGTGATAAAGAGTAATACCGGATATCCTTAGAAGAGAATAAGACCCTTGACTTAGATTATGCCAACTCAGCGTGATGAGAACTAAGGCCATGAACCTCTAGTCTGAGGGTGAACTAAGTTCAGCTGGGATAGGGAAGAAGTTCCTAATTGTCAACTTAATCAGTATTTTGTGGATCGTTTCAAGCTTAGCGTTGGACCGCCAATTAACTAAAATGGTTTTAATTAACCTTTAGATGATAGTCTTCATACTGTTATCGTTCATCTATATTATATTATTAAGCAACGCAAATTGTGCACATGAGCAAACCTGTGCAATTTATTTCTAGGAACGATTGTCAATAACCAGACTTTAACAATTGGTACTCTTTCTAGAAGAAGCAGAGTAGCCACCGGCTCCAAGTTTTTAACAGGGATGAACCCCAAGAGATTAAAAGCGATCTGAAGAAGGTGATGAAAATTACCTAAATGAAGAATGGGCAGCTTTACAAAATTAATTTGTTAGTAAATAAAACTTATTCCCTAAATTATCAAAATGCTCAGAAATTATACAAGCTGCGCACAAAGTCATAGGTCATGGTGGCCTAATACATGATGGATTGCTATGTCAGTATTATTACTAGGAATCAATCAATTATGACTTAACGGATTATCATTCCTGTTGCATGGAGTGTCAGCTCCAAAAGCCCCACAAGAAAGTAACATAAATACTAGCTAATGAACCCTGAGTTTGCTTGGCACATGATGTCAGTAGATGTGATAGGACCCCTGAGTGTTAGTACTGGGGCAGTAAAGTACAATCTAATTACAATAGACCATTTTACCAGATGGGTCAAGACAAAGGGTTTGAGCAGTGTAGATGCAACAAGCACCGCAAAATTCATATTGGTCCAAATAGTGTACTGGAATGGATGCCTGCAAGTATTACTCAGTGACAACAGAGCCAATTTTACTTAATACATGATTACAGGGTTGAACAAATTAATGGGAATCTTAGGAGTGGTGTCCATACCATACCATCCAAAAACAAACAGAAACGGTATAAAGAGTCAACGGAACTCTGACTGCAATTGTGAGAGAAATGATAGTGGGGAAAACCTCCATTTTGGGATCTTATCTGAGTTCATTTAACTTTGCATATAATATCAGTTATCATATGGTGACAGAAAAAACAACGTTTAAACTCTTATATGGACAAAGAGCCTCACTACTGCCAATTTTGTATTTAGCATAAAGTCAGTTTTGGGTATGAGTTCAGAGCAATATTTTATCTGACTTTCAAATATCATGATCAAATTTCAACTACAGACATTCAATAAGATTTAAAAAGTATTTTTAAGGTAAAGAAACAGGACAATAAAAATGACCAGCGCTCAAGACTTACCATGTGGGGATAGAATAAGCTATTGTGATACCCATGGATTATAACAAGAAAAAAGTTTGATGTCCTATGGTTGTGGCCATATGATATTATTGCCATCTTGGCAATAGATTCCTATATGCTGAAAACATCATTGATGGTCATATAATGAATTGGGTCCACAAAAAATATTTAAAAGTATTGTTTTAAAAGAAAAAATAACAAATATAAGATAAAAACATAGAGAAAAAACAAAATTAAAACATATATATTAAAAATTATTTATATTTATAAGTAGATTATCCCTGAAAAGTAAAAAAAATGAAAAATTATATTAATATAATAATCGGCATTAATGTCATAAATGAGAGTATATTATGGTGTTCCCATCTTCCATTGACTTTCAGGGAGTAAATAGGATGTTATGTGACAAAAGTTTTGATTAAGATCAATTGATCGTGAATAATTGCCAGGACCAGCTCAGGTTGAAACTGAGTCCATCATGAAGAGTCAAAAGGAAAGAGAACTTGAAGTTTTGCACTTATCAAAACTAGAGAATCCTACTTAGGGGAAATGTAGGCATTAAGGAATTCATCAGCAAGTTTGACCAAGTAATTCTTGCACAGCATGAAGTCATGAGAGCCCCAACCTGGAGGAGTACAGGCGTTCAGGAAGATATTATAAACAAAAAATTACCAAAGTAGTCTTGATATGGTGTATAGCTGTGGAACTGCACTCATAGGAAGTGTCAGTGTACACAAGAAAAAGAAGAAAAAACACGCTTTTAAGAATGAGTATTATAGAATACATCAAGCAAGAAAAAGTATATTAAGCTCTACCAAAGTAGAATCTAAACTATGGTGGCTGATTCAGGCCCCAGAACAAAACTTTGTCTGCCTCCAAAACTCTATCTTCGCTAGAAGTTTAGTTAAGTGGGGGAATGTGTTGGGATTTTGTTATTACCACTTCATCCAGCTCAAATGAGTACAATGTATTATTTGCTTTATCTGCTAAAGATGATTTAATATAAAGAAAAATTATAGCGTAATTGGGAGCTATCAATAATTGATAACTATTGTTGGTTTTTTCCTTATGGATAAAAACTTAACTGGTGGACTTGATTATTCCAGGTTTCTAATGTTCTTTCAGGTTGATCCCAAAAATTTAAAAAGTGTATCAATTATTAGCTTAACAATTAATTTTATATTACCCTGTAAAAATTGATCAGGGTTTGCTGCCAGTTTAAAAGGGTTTATTGGCATTTGTTAAAGTATTGCTATCGCTTCTTTTGGCAGCAATTTGTGGGTTAGCTTAAAATTAACATGATCTGCTATTAATAGGTGAAAGTTAGTATTACTTAAGCAGGTTGCTAGCTTAATAAAGGTAATCCATTGGGTTTGGGTAAAGGCGTTGGGACACGCTTTTTAGATATCTAACTCAGGAGGGGCATGACCTAGTCAGCAATGGAATTTGGCTAGGTGGATGAAGTAATCATCATTTTTATCAAATCTTAAGGGCTAAATTTGTTGTTGGTGAATGTGATTCTTATTGGGGCACCAACAGAAAAGTTGGGCGCCAAATTACATATATAAATTTCCTGAATATAAAAAATAAAGCAACATTAGTAAAATAATATAAGGTCTAATTGGAAAGATATTTAAATGTTTATATAATTTTATTGCGCTCTTGTGATTATTCAGGAAGAGTAGTTTTCTCTTAAATATTTGTCTTGTGCCAACTCTTGTAATTGAAGTTGAAGGGATAGTTTTTCCTTGTTCAAGTGGTTCTCAGATACTCAAGGCTTTAGTAAAGGGATTAGTTCCCTTTTTGTCCATAAGTTTTCCAACTCTACTGAAAAAGTTAAAAGGAATAGTTTTATTTTCATAATAACTTTCATGTGCTCTCAATTTAACAGAATGAAGAGCGTCAGCACCTGGCTTACACATATTGGTTGTGAAGAGCTCAACTAAATTAATTGTTTTCATACAGTTGTCAACACACTCATTTTCTAAAACTATCAGAAATATATTTAATTCACACCTTAAAATTGTGCAGTAAATGTAAAAAGGTTAAAATCCTTATAGAATTGAGAAAATAGGGATTAGAGGTTGCAATTTAATAGTTTGAATTGGCAACTCCTGTAAAATCACAATTTATATAATACTTTTAACTTATAAATATTAATCTCTCAATTGACCCTATTGATCTGGGAACCTTTTAGGCTTCTATGCCTAGGATATTTAATAAATTCTAACCAGGTTGTCTAGCTTATAATAAAACCTCCCTTCCAACCTTTTAAGCTGGCACTCTCATATCTAAAATTTGCAAAAAAAATCCTAATAAACTAAATAATTAATGCACATTTTATTTATTAATTATATTTAGATTTCGTTTTGAGTTTAAGTTTATCTATCAGAAGGAGTTGCTATCCATAGTTTAAGTCCCTCATACTATTGCTCGCCTTAATAACAGAAAATTGCTGCCATGTCCCACACCAAACCCAAGACAAAAGAGGAGTTTGGGCATGCAGTGGCCCCACACTTCAACTTGTTGGGTGAATAGCAACTGATACGCTGATAAGACAGAATGCCATTAAGAAAATAATCTTTGGGTATGCACAGGTGGCTAGAGGCTGGGTATTGCCTGCCACACTATATCTGAGCCTTTGGGTTATATAGTGTGGATGAGCCTTGCAACTTTAGTGGTCTTACTATTAATATTTAAAAAATTATTCAACGTGGGTCAACCTTGGGATAAATATACCACACCGAGAATGTTTTCTAGCCAGTACAGGTTTTGAACTCAAAACCTGCACTAGGGGTATAAGCAGTTTTATCCACTCAGCTAACCACCCTTCTTATTATTAATATTGGACTGAATATTTTGCCAATCAATTGAGGTGACTCTCTTTCAGCTTAGGCTGGTATTTTTCCAAGTAGCATTCAGGGCTTGGGAAACCTTTCTGTTACAAGGGAGGTTTTTATCAAGTAGAAGCTCCTAAAATGGAGCCTAGTAGTGTGACTCTTGTGTTAAAAAAGTTTTATCCTGTTCTGTTGGTAATAAGTTGTCTCCTTTATAAAGGTAGCGATCCTCATAGTGCTATCCTGTTGTATAGTAGTAATAAGCTCTTTAAGAACTCATATGCCACATTCTTACAAGGCTTTTTGGAAAATGATAAACTAAAGTCAAAAGTTTAGCAGTTGATTTAAGATTTAAAAGCTGATATTAACAATCTATTAAGCATACTACCATTTTATTATTTGTATTGAGTGTTTGCCATAGATAAATTAGTTAGATGGATACCCTGTATAAATTTTTGTGTAAAGATACCAGTGTTCAGTCTATGATAATATAATAAATATATAGATTAGCTTGGATCATTATCAAAAAAGATTTATAGAGTATGGCTTACCTTTTTAGGCCTTACTGGAAGGCCAAATAAGAGAAAATATCTAATAGAGGTTGTTTTTCACTTATTCTATTAAAGAATTTGTTTAGGATCAGGTTAGCCTTTATGGTATGGAGATGGGTGTAACAGGAACTGAGCGCAGGAGGTTGCAGGAGGGAAACGTCAGGAAAAAGGTGCCAGAGCAAGTTAAAATGGCCAAGCAAGAGGAAGCAACGTCCTAGGATATCTCAGTTATGTTTAAACTATATCTTATAAACAAAACGCACATTTAATTGATAATAACAATCAGTGACAAGAGTCCCTGAGAGTTGGGAAAGGTATCATAGAAACTGCAGCAGAACGTGGAGAAATAAGATGCAGTGGATTCAGTGGAATAGGCAGCGGCGTGGGGGCGGTTTTTCAGCACAGGTGAGGGTTAGACCAGAGTGGAAAAAAAGAGTCTGGCTATTGCAAAGTTTTCAACCATTGTTTTCTCAACTAAAATGGACAGAAATTATGAAAAAACTTCAGCATATATTCTCTAAACTTTAATAAATTTTTATTTATCTGAAAAAAGCAAAGCCTTTCTCATCTAGGGCATGAATTTAAAGGGAATGTTTGCTATAGCTTTAAAGCAACTAATAAAATTTGATATGAGCCATAAAGTCTTCGCCTTCTAATGAAATTGAGATTTTGTGAATTTTCCAAATTCTGTAACCTTACATCAGATTATTTTTAGATTTCAAACTGTTTTTACCCGGATTTTCACCTCTATAGTACTATTTCCCTCATCCCTGGCTGGCAAATCCAGAACCTATTTTCAGGCAATGACCTTAGAGAGGTCATTGGTGACCTATAAGGGTTCTGGCCTTGACTCCAAGGACTTATTGGACTTTAGCTTTGGCGGCGCTTTCCACACCAGTAAAATGTCACTAACTGTGACTATAGGGGTAAAGGGTATGCATTTTTGGTAACTAGCATAATATAAATTTATCCTTACATAGATGGTGATTGACCTATCGGCGTACAAAAATCTAGAGACTTTAAAAAATTTAAGTTTTCCAAATAATTAGATGAAGGTCTTGGAATGGTATCTTTTGGTTTTTGAAGTATCTAAGATGGCACAGCTAAAAAGGAGAGCAGACTGATGGATCTCCAACATTGTTTTTAGGAAATTATATATAAATTGATTACTAGTCTAGCGTCACATGGTATATGCTAATGTGGAAGGTATGGTGAATGTGAGCATTAGTGGGGGCACCGGCTGCTACTATGGAACTGGATCAGTAATAAACTTTAACTAAGGGTGTTGTAGTATTCATTCTCAGTATACTTCTTCACAGGTTAATCACTTTACTGTTATTTCCAAAGCTTTCTTGATCACTGGGTCTCTGCATAAAAGATAATATCTCAAACTCTCAGAACACCATATAGATCTGCTATGTGGTGATCTGTCCTTTATCTATAATTTAGAGTTGGTTAGGCCATTGACAGTGTCATGGATTGCGCTGAAAAAAGTAAACTAAGTAGCCATTTTAGGTATCTACAACTCAAACTGCCACCCAGAATACCAAAGGTATGGCCATTTATAAAAGTTTGCCTAACTGATGGGAAGAAGATTTCACCATAGGTCACAACTTCCAAGAACTGTAAATTCTAGTTAATAGTGGAACCCAGGACCAAATATGTAAAATAGAACTAAATTTAAGAGTTTATATTTAAAGAAATGTGAATAAAAAATAGGCTGGACATCACAACCTATAGAGGCTGATGCCTTTTAAACTGCTTAAGGAATAATAAGGGGTACATTAGGGGAAATCAATCCTCGTTGCTTAGTGATATGAGGATTGACACACTAACTAACAAATCAACTAAAGTTTAAAGTTGAATTTTCCAGTATGGATTGTTCTCAAACTTCTCATAATGGCGATCAAATTTTCCTTAAATATTTTGACAACTTTATCATGGCTCAGTAGACGGATGGGCTGTTCAGCAGGGTGGACAAGATGGCCTATGGGCAGGGATGGTAGGCTCAATTACAAACTAAATTAACGGGTTTATGAAGCCTGAACTACTGGGGATGGCTTCAATGCATTACCTGATGAGTCAGAGAAGCCTAAAGATGATTTTTAAGCTCAAAGTAGCTTCAGATGAATCATTTAAGATTAAGTAAGATTTAACACCCTCAGGTTGACTCAAACTTATTCCCTTAATCTTACTTCCTTTGGAGAAAAACAATCTGGCAGCTAGTGCTTATCCTGGCCTCCATTACCTTTTTCAAACCCCTAATCATTCCCAACAACAACTTACTGGTGGGGGATCAGAAGGGGAGAAACTTTAGAGGGTAGGCTGTGACCCACCTCTCTCCCCAACATTAGCCAAATCGCCCTTAATGGTGAAAGACACAGCCGCTCTATTTGGACTTATTAGTTCTATAGGAAACCCTTTTAAGTTCAGCCGCAGGGATTACCTCAGGAATACCAGACAGCCTCCAAAAATAATCAGCCTGGTTCAGATATTGTTGGGAATTACCCTAGTTTGGGTGAAGCCCTAACTTTAAAGATATAAATTTGTTATTACTACAATAGATGGCAATCTTTTTGTTATCAGCACTGGTTTATACTTTCTATTCAATGGTTACTCAGCATTGAGGCCAGAATCTATTATAATAAATACCTAACTATTTTTATCTGGTAGAAGGCTCAAAACACCAATAATCCCATATTTTAAAGCACTAACCAAATTTCATAAACAATGAGGTTTTATGACCCAGCAAATTCCAGATACATTGCCCTGTTAGTGCTACACTGGTTATTGTGATAGGGAGGAATGGCTGAGGTAACTTGATATCCCTTGATATTATGCCAAGGTTGAAATCAGTGTTTAACTTCTCTATTCACCTCATAAACCACCTTAGGCTGACCTTATATCAGACTCTCTAATAACTTCCTTAATGTCTGATATTAAAACCACTTAACGGATGTACTTCTATTTATCTCAGTCTAGCCCACAGTAATGAATCCTGACCTACTCCCACTTTAAACATGAACTGGCCAAAAGTTGACCTGTGCAAGTAGCGCGTAAGAGGGACCTTATGTTACACAAGTGGCGCTCACTACAGGGGTTTGGTAGCAAAAGATAAAAAAAATCTTCACCAAAAGATTTATGGAAGATATAAAAAAAGAGTAATACCCCAGCTCACTATGTGATGAGATTTTAGAGTTAAATTCTGAGGGTTGTGGTCATCTTCTCAGTAGAATGAGGCGCTGAGCCATAGAAAAGTACTTTTGATTTTAATGGGCTCCTATTCTGCACTACATTAACAACAACTTGAAAAAAAGTTCTGGTTGTGAAGATGACGCTGCATATTCACTCTACCCAGCCTATGAAGTGAAGAGGGACATGAAGGATATACTATACACGTGCAACTGTTGAGGAAATTAGCAGGGTATCTATATTACCTGGTGCAGCTCCAGGAGATATAACTAGACTTACTCCTGACTAACAATAGAGACTGTACAAGATAAATCAATGCCTCAACCCCATTTCATTCACCAGGCTTAGACTTCTCTCTGCTCTGACAAAAAAACCAACACCACCAGGATGCTTTAACGCTCTTTTCATTTCCTTATAATTAATCTCCTATGTGGCCTGGTGACAACTTTAGATTTATCAACCTGAAATCCTTAACACCCTCTCAGTTTACCTGCGCTGATGCTCTCCACTGTTTCACCAGTGAGACATCCAATTCAAACACTCACCATCATCTCTGTTCT